>CM060317.1:46019644-46057144 GCA_030674155.1 Stramonita haemastoma | reverse complement strand
TTACCTGTATGCTTTGTGTACTCAGTGTATACATATCACTGCTTCCAACTAGAAGCTCATTCCAGTTTCTGCATTGGTTGATGTGTTATTTCAATGGCTTTTAAGTGAAGAATATATATCCACAAGCTTTGTGTCATACTGAGCTAAAAACAATGATCAACATGAAGCAATGCTAAAATTCAACTATTAACACGAAGGAAGCAATGCTAGAATTCAAAACAGCCAACTGACCTTTCACATAGACAATGGCAGCTTTCAACCCCCCCCCCCCCCCCAAAAAAAAAAAAGAAAAAAAAAAGGGGAAAAAAATGCAAACAACTGATATGAATGAAGACTGATTACTCAAAGGCCTTTGATACCAATGCAGGCAGTATAAATTCATAAATATCAACACAAAAAATAAGAATATCCGCTCACAGTCACACCCTTCTCGGTTTTTAACCTCAAAGATGACGTCATTACACTGCAGCTACACAACTGGTGTTTAAAATTTATATTCTGTAATACATAATACCCCCCCCCCCCTCCCCCCAAACAAAACCAAAAAACTTTGTTCCTTTTGTGTGGCCAACTTTTTGTTGTAGCTATCAGCAACTGGCATAACTTTCAGTCAGAAAGGAATAGAAGATGATGCAAGAACAAATGAAATGAAGCCTTTATACCTTTCTCATTGTTGAACATAATGTATGCTAATTTGTTTTGAAACCCATACCCAAACTAAACCAAACCCCCTCTTTACTCATCCTCCCCCCTCCCCACCCACAAAAACCCCAAAACCCCAAACAAGAAACAAAACCCAACAAACATCACTCAAACCTCAGAACATAAAAAAAACAAAGGCAAAAACAAAATCAAAGCAAATTATGCATGTGTGGTTTTTTTCATTCTGAGAGATGAAGAAGCGAGAAATGTACATTAATTTTCTTCTGTATGAACTGGCAAGTCAGGTAACAGCCTATAAAAATATTTCAATGGAAAACGAACTTAAACATGCAAACTAACCCCCTCCCCACCCCAAAAAACTCTCCCCAAACAAAAAGCCGAACCCAAACAACCAAAAAAATCTTTGCTAACACAAACCACCCAAAAGTGAAGCAAAACAGTTGGGGGGGGGTCAAAAGGGAGTACATAATGGAACTGAGAGAGACAGAATCTTCACTGCTATCAAAATGAAGAGTCTTTCTACTTCTTCCAAAACAAAATAAACGAACAAAAACAACAAACCTGAATGCAAAAACAATTGAATAAGTTTAAGCAATACTAAAAGACTGGGAGCTCAAAGAGACCTGTCTGGTGTTTTTGTATCATATTCAGACACAGTAATTACTTCTGATAATACAGCAGTACTAACACTCGTAGTCGATACAATATTCTTGCAGAGAATGCAACAAAATTACTAAACATCTACATGTATAGCTTAAAAATGTCAAAAATTGCCAAAGGCTAGTCAAACTCTCGGTAAAAAAAAAATTTCCTTTTTGAGTCGGCAAACGTGAATATCAGGAGAAAATTGCGTTTGGTTTACCTTTCCACTTCTGTGTAGAAGCAGTTCAGAAAAAATAAAGCTTCCTATATTAACTGAACGTAACCTTTGGAGACAAAAAAAGTGTCAAAAACTGTGCAGTGACACTTTCTTTGTTTAGATCAACAAAAGCCTTGACAGGAATCGTGCTGGATGCTTGTTTGGAAATCTCAAAGTGCCTCACACTATTCACTGGTGTGATCCCAGATAGCAGGGTGCCAGCCATGGGAAACAACTAGGCCCACTCTGTCACACCTTCCATTGTTCTAACCAGACTTGGCCCTTACTGTTTACCCCCTATCCTGAAGACGGCAAATTAGGTCCTTCCAGTGGCTTCTAAATTTCTGCTGGGTCCAAGACCACCTGTCACATTCTAATCACCATCACTGGTAGAAGTCAATATGCGGCAAATCTGTGGGAAATACCCTTTGAAAAAAAAAAGTAAAAGATTGATTACTTCTACATTTGCTTTGCAGGAAAATTTCAGTGTAGTACAAGAAGTGTAGCATGCATGAGAATGCTGGCATTATCGACGTTTTTTACCATCTTAATGGAAAATGATAACGAAGTGAAAAAATAGAATATTCACCCCATATGAATATTGGATTATTTTGTAAGTGGGATGAAATGTGTTAAAGAACACACATTACCTTAAACCAAGAAAAGCAAGGGAAACCCAAAGCTCTCTTCCAAATGTTCAGAGCCATGTGTATCCCTCAAATACTTCTTCCTGTAACTTTGCCTCCCCGGAGAATTGATGAGGTCTAATCTGTCACAAATTGGTAAGCTGATCCTATCTCCAGAAATCTGAAAATCTGCTGCAGGTATAACCAAAAAAGACCACTCCTGTACCTTTATTCCACAATCATTTGATTTTCAAAGAATATTTTATCAGACAAAACTTTCCGCGAAGAAAGCAAACAAACAAACAACAAAAAAAGTTAAAAATTAAAGAAAAAAAGTTAACTTGCATAACAGAGAGAGAGAGAGAGAGAGAGAGAGAGAGAGAGAGAGAGAGAGAGAGAGAGAGAGAGAGAGAGAGAGAGAGAGAGAGCGCTTTATGTGGGAAGATCATGACTATGCTTTATTTTCCTGTCTCTGCTTGACAAAAACGTATGTACCTATTTCTAACATTGGTGATGTTTTTCATTGACTCATCATAAAAAGAGCCCTGCTCTGCTCCTTCATAAGAAGAGGGGTGGTGTGTAGTTTGATGGTGATGGCAAAATACTGATGATATACAACCACAATGAGTTACAAGTTTGTAACATTTTTAAAGCAGTGATCACTAATGGAAGTGTATGCCAGTTAAAGGTTTTAAAAAAACAAAACAAAAAACAAAAACCCAACAACAAAAAGCAAAACAACAACATTGTGCATCTTATAAACAGTCTTAAGGTTGTTCTTTAAAAACAACAACAAAACTTATGTATGTGTGTACAATGATACAAATTATCATATGCCAAACAAAAAAAAAAAAAAAAAAAAAGAACCAAAAACCAATTGTGTTTACAAAGGGTTGCTAGAGAGAGCATATCGAAAGTCTTGATTTCTTCCGAAATTCAGCATTTACAATCATTACACGTGATCGCTTGTTCGTAAATGAACTAACATAAATCGTTCAAAGAATTTGCAGTTCTTAAAAAAAATGCACACTTCTTCTTGAGAAAAAATAATGTGATATTAAAACTATGACCAACTGTTTAGCTATGAAAATGAATGACTCGAGTACTTGCTCTGGTTTTTCTGGTATTTCAAAGTACATGCTTCTCTTCTTTCTTTTACCAAACACACACACACACGCATGCACGCACACACACACACACACACACACACACACACACACACACAACACACACACACACACACACACACTCACACACTCACACTCACACGATACAGTGAAGTTATATTTTTACTTTAGTTTTTAGTTTGTAACTTCTTAAAGACAGCAAACCGAAACAAACTTAAGCCTACGTTCTGAAATACCATGTCGGATTGCCTGGATTCATAGCCGACAAATTCCTCTCTGAAGCCAAATTGTAGCTGCCTATGTGGAGAGGCACTTAAAAACTATGTTCGTAATACACGATCCATGTCCGTTTGGTCTTCTTGTGATTGGAGGTGGATGAGCGAGACAGGAATCGTGTTTCAGGGTCTTCAGGTGCCAAACACTGAACACCAGTACTAACAACACTACTTGTATACAACATGTGGAAGTTTGTGCGCGCAGTGTGTGTGTGTGTGTGTGTGTGTGTGTGTGTGTGTGTGTGTGTGTGTGTGTGTGTGTGTGTGTGTGTGTGTGTGTGTGTGTTTGCGCTTGCTTGCTTGCTTTACATACATCCATGCAAGATATGTTATAAAAATATTTTTTAATAAGAACAAGCCACAAAAAGTAGGTAAATATTTTAATCCGGATCGATCTCCATGATGCATGAATCATCTATGCACATGAAAAAAAAGAAACGGGTGTAATGACGACTGTCCGATTAAAAGAAAAAAAAAGTCAAGTGCATAGGTTCAGTTTTAAGCCTCTAAAATGTGTTCCAAAAAAGAAAATGGATGACATCGTTTCATACTTGGCACATGTGCACCACACACCAGTCAACTTGACCCTATTATAGTTCCTTAGCCTAACAGCCCACTCTTTAACCCCCAAGTACTGTAACACTATTCCACAATGGTCGACAGCCACATACACATTTCTCCTCCCAAATTGCTATGGATTTTTCCAATCTGAACTTTTTACACACTCTATGCACTGCCCCAATCTTAACTTTAAACTTTAGCAACAATACTCTATGCACTGTCCCAATCTTAACTTTTTACATACACTATGCACTGCCCCAGTCTGAACTTTTTACACACTCTATGCACTGCCCCAATCTGAACTTTTTACACACACTATGCACTGCCCCAATCTTAACTTTTTACACACTATGCACTGCCCCAATCTGAACTTTTTACACACTATGCACTGCCCCAATCTTGAAATTTTTACAGCACTATGCACTGCCCCAATCTGAACTTTTTACAAGCACTATGCACTGCCCCAATCTTGACTTTTTTAACACACTATGCACTGCCCCAATCTGAACTTTTTACATACACTATGCACTGCCCCAATCTTGACTTTTTACACGCACTATGCACTGCCCCAATCTTAACTTTTTACACGCACTATGCACTGCCCCAATCTTAACTTTTTACAAGCACTATGCACTGCCCCAATCTGAACTTTTTACCAGCACTATGCACTGCCCCAATCTGAACTTTTACACCACTATGCACTGTCCCAATCTAACTTTTTAACACACACAATGCACTGCCCCAATCTTAACTTTTTACACACTCTATGCACTGCCCCAATCTTCTTACACACACTATGCACTGCCCCAATCTGAACTTTTTACAATACTGTGCACTGCACACACCATACAAAACTGACTGGGTTTCGGAAATTAAAAAAAAAAATCTATCAGCAACGTGCATGTACTGTGTACCTAGCACCATAATCCACGGCAGATTTCTCTGCATGAAAACCAGGCTCTGCTGCTCTTCTTGGAAGGAGTAAGTCGCCACAAGTGCAGCACCACTAATGATTTTGTTGGTTTGCTTTTTTTTTTCATTGTCCTGTTTGCACATAACTTTAATCCCCTACCACAGTAGCTTCCCCCCCCCCCCCCCTCCACAGAATATTGCCTGGGACAAGATTTTTTGTTGTTGCTATGGGTTCTTTTATATGTGCTGAATGCGTGTAGCAGATGGGACCTGGCTTTATCACTTCACCCGAAAGATCATCACTTGACTACCACTCCAATCTTCTCATGGTTGAGGGGAAAGTGTGGGCTCAAAACAGGGACTGAACGGCATTTCCTGCCTTCTAAGGCATGAGCGTTATCTCTGGACCACCCATCCACCATGTCTGGTTAACACGCATGCGTGAGCGTACGTGTGTGTGTGTGTGTGTGTGTGTGTGTGTGTGTGTGTGTGCATGGACGCACCTGCACATGTCACTGGTGAGTGTCACCATTGTTAACTGCCTGAATTTTCCAGTTCTTTGGTTTCCTTTTAAAAAAAAAAAATATTTAGCAGAACGCACCTTTTGGTCTCAACAATAAAATTGGACAGGTCAGAACTTAACTGAGTGAGTGAGCGAGACAAAGGATGAACTTAAAAGATTTGTTCGATACCCATCCCCCCACAAAAAACCAACATAGTATATAGACCCAGCAAAAATGAAAAATCAATCGTTTTAAATTCAGCTCACGCAAAAGAAAAACTGCGCAGCATTTATATGGGTCATACCAAAGTTTTACGCACACACACACACAACTCTGGTTATCTTAACTGCACCACCTGCGCAAGCATGAAGTAAGCTAGTTTCGGTGATATTATTCTCCAGCTTTGAAAACAAAGTCTTCAATATCTGCTTGACAAGAGATGATAATTTTGGCTGTTCAGCGACAAAAAAAAGAGAGAGGAGAAAATCCGTAAATAGATAGATAATAGATAGAGAGAGAGAGAGAAGAGAGAGAGAGAGGGGGGGAGAGAGAGGAGGCAGACAGACAGACAGACAGAGACAGCGAGAGAGCTCAGGGGTCACTGATCATCGGGCATATGCTTGACTAAATTTTATACCCCAAAGGGAACTGATAACAAAGACATAATTCTGCTTTCTTTTGGCCAGTGCGCAGTAAGTGAATATGGTGGTCATAGAACAAGTTATAAGACTGATACTGTGTCTACATTGGAGGTCATGAGACTGCTGCGATCCCTACACCTGGGGTCATAAGTAAAACGCAGTGAAGTGATAACTTCAGCACCACCTAGGGAAGAGCAAACCTTACTACAGTAAAGTATGTTGAAAAACCACAAGTTACATTAAGTCTGTTCTTCTGGTTATATGTAGCTGACTGAAAACATACTATGTAGAGGGACGCGATAGCCTAGTGGTCAGAACATTGCGCTCGCAATTTGACGATCCGGGTTCGATTCCCGCTCGAGGGGATTTTTCCCCCTTGAGTTAACATCAGTGTCTACTCCACTCTCCTCAAAGTCCTTCGGATGAGACTTTAAACCGAGGCCCCGTGTGCGAACGCATGCAGAACATCTTGCGCACACGTTACATCCTGTTCGGCTTTCCCAAAGAGTAGGCCATTGTGTGCCGGTGGGAACAGATGACAAACTTTACACAACTGCATACACACGGAAACTGGATGTAAAAAAAGCACATGAGCGCTTATTCCATTATCGTCGATATAAAAGAATGAATAAATGATAGTGCATTAATTTGAAAACTGGTGAAAGGGCCACCAGGCTCCACACAGCTTTTTTCCTTGTGTCGACACCAACACCTGGTTTACACTAAATCTTTAAAATAATAACTAACATCAACAACCTATACATTTCCAGTAACAACAGAGATATACGTATGAATGAGGGAGTGATTAGGAAACATGAACAAAGAAAGAAAGGGTACGAGGGGACAAGATAACAAAGAGATACTCGTGAACACTTTTTAATATACCATATAAACAACACACACACACACAACCCCCACATCACACCACCACCACAGCGCGCACGTTCGTGCACATGCACGCACGCACGCACACACGCGCGCGCAGCGCACACACACACACACATACACATACACACAGGATAAAGACAATGCAATAGTAGTGAAGAACATACACATACCCATTGCTTATTGCACGTTCACAAAAAAAAAAAAAAGGTACAGAAACAGAATCTGTATGAAGCTGAAATTTTTGGCTGCTCTGCGATAAGGACATCAAAAATAAAAAGTGAAGAACATGACATGAAGCCGCACAGTAGGATTACATAATTATACCAACAAATCAGGCTAACTGTGACTTTTCTTCGCTCTCTTGGTCAAAAGCCTGGCTGACCACTGCTTAAGGTTTCTGTCTCAACTCACGGAATTTTGTAACCAACTGCATGGAAGAGATCTCCCTAACCAAACACGTAACCAATCACGATCATTATGAGAGCACAGTCTTCATCATATCAGTCAATACTTTAAGTCCAGAAGTAAGGTCAATGAAGCTTTCTCCCACTTGATATATTATTCTAGATTACTAACAAATATTTGTGAACGAAAGGAGAAAATGTTTTTAAAATAACACACACACACACACAACACCACACACACACACACACACACACACACAACACACACACGCAAGTGTGCACGGGGGGGAGGGGGGGGCGGGCATTGCAACAGATGTAAATGATCCCGCAGAATGGACAGTGTGTGCTCACCCAGTGTGTCGATGCCAACACTAAACAGTACAAATTAATAACTGCAGAACAAGCCTTACTCCCCCACCCCACCCCACCCCTTCCAGTACACACATTAGAGAGATCATAACAACTAACTACAGATCCAAGTTCTCCTTGTAAACTGAACGGTGGGTGGACTTCTGTGTCAAGCTGGCTTAATTAATTTTAAAAAATGACTGGTACAATCGCAGGCTCTCTTGATTCATAAATCAATGGGTAGATTTCTGTATGATACTGGCTTCCAGTTGCAAAGATAAGCAGCAGAAAACACACAGAAATGCGCAAATATGCTCATAGGTGATTCAAAATATGAAACAAAGGCAATATTATAGGCTTTTTTTTTTTCTCTCTCTCTCTCCATTCTCCCCAGCTATATGCAACAGAAGTCTGTAACAGCAGTTTTCTCAAATTGTTCCAAATCTATCAAGGAAACATGCTCTGCGTTTGACGTTTGGATAAATCTCATGACTAAGACAGGTTTGCCGAACTCGACCAAAACAGATAAATGCTGTGTAAAACTAATTGTACGCATCTCAGGGGTATACATTTGGAAAAAAAGAAGAAGAAGAGTTGACTAGATATTGGCACGAGCAGGGGTAGAAAAACCAGAAGCTGTCAATAGCTGAGTGTAGCATCTACAAATACTGTTCCCCACTTGAACTACTTTTTTCTTTTATTCCCATGTTTACCTGATTTCCCCCAGTAAAATAACGAACAGCTTATTTTACTTGTTAAACAAAAGAACAAATGAAAAAAAACAAATAAAATGAAAAAAGCACATGCAAAAAGAACCCGAAAAATTACATGTAGCTCGCATATAAACCTTTTTATGCTTTAAGGTGTCCACGAATTACAAAAAAAAAAGTAAACTGATCGCCCATGTTTATGAAAAATAACAAAAAATCATAAGGAAAATACCTACACACACGCATTAAAGATAATCTTTCTTTTTTTTTAAAAAATTGTCCACGGTTTACACCCACACGAAGACTTCAAGATGACTACAGCAAGTGAGGAAGTAAGCCCTGCAGGAGATGTGCCATTCCTTCACCACCAAACTACAGTCCTTGACTTGAAGGGGCTAGCTGACAACATCAGTACTTCTCTTGCCTCTTCTGGTTACATGGCCTCCAAACATTAACCATTTAGAAGGATTCCATTCATTTATATTTTTTTAAAAACAACAACAAAAAACCAAACCACTCATCACAGAACTTTAGTTCTTGCAGTCACAGGGATCTATGATATTCTAGTTTGTCTTGACGCTTCTGCTTACAATTCACCCCCCCCCCCCCCCACACACACACACAACACACGCACAGATAAACAAACAAAAACAAAAAGCCAGAACCAAAAACAGAACAAGCAAAAAGGCACCAACCCGCCCACTCTCTAAAAACGACCCCCCCCCCCCCCCCCTCAAACCAACCCAAAGCAGCATTTTTGCAACTTGTACGCATGGCAAATTTGTACTTAACCTTTTTCTCTCAAAACTCTTAAAAAAAAGAGCCATCTTTTGCAAACATTATTTATGTGACGCACGGATGCCAATAAGAGTGGGGACAGGGCTTGGTTTTTTGTTTTTGTTCCTTTAATCATCTCCCCTTGCGTTAGCCTTTTCTCTTTGTGACAAAACATGTCTACTGGTGTGCCTAATAAACCCCACACACAGTAGAGTTTGGTTCTTTAATAAAACACTCCACTTTTATTTAAAAAAAAACAACAACAACTAGCTGCTTACAATAACGTAGGTTTACAAACTTCTGTCTTGACAGTTTAATAATAAAAATTTTAAAAAGCGGTCTGCAGTTATGCCTGTTTTGTTAGTCTCGTGTTACGTACGGCACAGTCTCCTTCCATTCCTGTTGCATAAAGCCTAGCCAGCACATGGGTTAAATAGAAGCGGACATCAGTCAGAAACAAGCAGAATCGACGACGTAAAAATCCCCCCCCCCCCCCCAAAAAAAAAAAAAAAAAAAAAAAAAAAAAAAAAAAAAAAAGACCCAGAACGAAAGTACAGAGTAATATGTTCTTTTTCTTATGTCTTTTGTGATTGATCTTAATGAGGCCACTGAATTGATTCTCTCTCTCTCTCTCTCTCTCGTCTCGCTCTCTCCAGGAGAAAGATGTATACACACAGGCATGGTAATATAACAAAGACAAGGATTTTCTGACTTTAGTTTAGCAAGAAGAAAATTGGTGAAACCATCTCCACAAAATTTAAAGTGCTGGCAATCCGTTAAGTTCTGAGCTATGATGGCACTTTCAGCTATACAGTTGCGCAAAAATGTGTGTGTGGTTGTGTTTATTTTCATGAGTAGTCTGTATTCTAAAGGACTGAAAAAAAATTGTTTGCTTTGTACGTGTACGAATGATCCTCCTCCTCCGCGTGTGTGGCGCGCTTGCTTGCTTGTGTGTGTGTGTGTGTGTGTGTGTGTGTGTGTGTGTGTGTGTGTGTGTGTGTGTGTGTGTGTGTGTGTGTGTGTGTGTGGTGAGTGATATACATAAACGTAATCATGCATATACAGATGGTATATATATATATATATATATAATATATTATATATCATATTATTTATATATATATTATATATAATATATAATATATATATATATATATATATATAATATATATATATATATATATATATACATATATACAAATAACCATAACACAAATATATATAAACTATATATATATAATATATATATATATATATAAATATAGTATAAGTATAGATAAAGAAAGAGAGGAGAGAGGGAGAGGAGAGAGAGAGAGAGAGAGAGAGAGAGAGAGAGAGAGAGAGAGAGAGAGAGAAGAGAACATGTGTGTGTGCGCAAGTGCCCCAGCACGTGAATGCACAAATACGTTTAAAACATTTGTTTAGCATTCCCCTTCTTTGTGACTCCATTTTCAGTGTTTTAGAACTAGTCTTATATATATATATATATATATATATATATATATATATATAATAAAATATATATATATATATATATATATATATATATATATCGTGACATATACATCATCTTTCTTTGCCTGAAATTTCTGCTATTCTCCTTGCAAACAGCGCATCATCTAAGGTGCTTTACTATTTTTCTTTTATTTCCCTCCACTTACTTCCTGTCTACAGGTATATTTTGCATCTAGCTCCCTTCTCTCGATTTTTAAGATTTAAAAATTCCTCAAGAAATGCAAGCAGATGACATAACTTTTACCAGTGATTGAATAAGTAAAAACTGTGCACGATTTTTAGAGAATAAAAAGGTTAGCTGTTGTAACAACCGTGCACAGGAAGAACTGAACATGTAAAAAAACAACAACAACCGTATACACGCTGTTCAAAATGTGCTTATATGGGTTAAGTACTATCAGCTCATTAGTTTTTGGAGTATTCAACAGCAAATATACATATTTTTGCTTAACAGAATACAGTGTACTCGATAGACAATGCAAAAAAAAAAATGTACTGATCTTTTCACCCTCTTCACAGAATTATATCAACAATGCCCCCCCCCCCCCAAAAAAACACAACAAACAAACAAACAAACAAACAAAACCACCAACCAAAAACAAACCAACCCTCCTCCCCCCAGACACACACACACACACACACACACACACACACACACACACACACACACACACACACACACACACAACCAAACCCAAACAAAACCAAGCAAAGAAAAAAAAAACACCCGAACCACCACCTTTAAAACACACATGCACAACACACACACACACACACACACACACACACACACACACACACACACACACACACACACACACACACACACACCGGAAACAAACACAACCATGAATAAAACCGTAAAAGAAGACCCCCCAAAAAGGAATATGCAAATGACAAAAGAACTAAAAACCTGTCCATTTGTGTAAAACAACAAAAAACAGCATGATAAATGATTCAGTACGGTTTACAATATTGATACCAGATTCCCAAAAGGAGGAAAATGCACGCAAGCCATTCCGTATAAACTAGATAGGGAAAATATTCAACATGAAAGTTCTTTTCTCCAATCTTTAAAAAAAAAAAATCATCATCAAACCCAAATTGGCACTGGCTAAACTGAGCTATCTATATATAACTGAAACTCATTCGCAAAAGAAATAAAAATAGATATGCAAATCCATTCACGTTGAAAGTAACTTTAACAGGTACTGGGTGGCTAGAGTTGAACTCGTTGAAATACAGACCAACGGGTTTAAGAAAAGACCATTTTCACAACACTGATACAAAAGGGACCAAACAGCAACTTCTTGACTATCTGAGATTATTGATACTAGGGGACATAGTCATGGGAGTAGCTCAAAAGGAATACTTTTAATGACATTGCTGTGTATTGTAAGTGAATCAGATGAGATGGAAAAGTACAAGAGACTTTTTCCTATATATATATTCCAATGGGACAGTAGCAATAGAACAAATCTGAATGCTATGCAATTTTGAACACGTGTGTAAATAACCCGATCTGATTTTTGGGATATAACATTTTGGACCTATTCGGCCCAACGTTTGTCAGTTTGAAAAGCAACACATATGAACACTTAAAAGACTCTCTCTCTCTCTCTCTCTCTCTCTCTCTCTCTCTCTCTCTCTCTCTCTCTCTCTCTCTCTCACACACATAATTTACTCTATAAGAATAAATTAGGAGTCTTGGTATGCCTGCAGGCTGTGTCCCAAATCAAAATGGCAAGGAAATAATGCTGTTACTAATGCTGCCAGTCAGCTTTTACCGTCCTGCAATGTCACTCTCAATGGAGACAAACGTGAATACCTTTTGACCTCACCCCCACCCCAAACAGACAACAAACCAACAACAAAACACCACAAAACCACCACCCCCCAAAAAAAAAAACCCCAGAAGAAAACCCCCCAATACAATACCCCCTTCCCCACCCCCCGGGAAAAATCAAGTGAACAAACTCTAGTAACAAACTTTCGATTCTCAAGCAGAAATTGCACTCTGTCCATCTGGTGACATGCCGATGGAATTAAAGTCCATGAAATGGGAAAACTCCACTAAATATAGGCTATGGCTTTTTGCAAGTAGGAGAGGTCTGCGCAGTTCAGGCATTGTCAGACACATTAGAGACTTTGGACAGCGGTAACATGTGAACAAAAACAACAACAAACAACATACAGATGACGTGACAAAGAGAAACAGAGCTGGACTTGATCTACGCAGGGCGTCACTTCACAGGAAACCCACAGAAGGAGCAATGACAATCACCGATGAGTTCAATCACCTCTGACTTCGGTGTACTCACTTCGCCACATCGCTTTTAGTGAAGGGTTGTTAGAAATGAACGTATCTGAACCTAGTAAGCTGCATCGTGGTTCTGAGGTAACACTTTAAAGTACTCTTTCTAATGTTGTCACAGTTAAAACCACTGTTTTTTTTAGTTTTTTTTTTATACAAGAAATAAATACACAAGTTTCAATAATTAGTCATTCTACTAAAGGTCTGGTCTGAAAGAAAGGGCAAATTCTGCCTCTTTCAAAACTACACTTGATGACATGGTTTAAGTTCTTAGAAAGAAGTAAAGAGATGATTGAAAAGTCGGAACAAATATTGCTTCTCTTCTGTAACCCCCCCCCCCAAACAACAACAACAACAACAACAAACAAACAAAAAAACAACAACCCAACCCCAAACAAACAAAAAAACCCAAACCAACCAACCCCTTTCCCTTTCAAGCAATCCCAAAACAACAAAACAAAATCAAAATAAACCTGTCCATATAAATTGTTAGCAAAACATGCCTGTGTGATGGGAGTGGCTGTTAAAAAACTCATGTAAATTACTTGTAATTAAGAAACACCACATCGTTTAATCATTTTCAGGTGTGCCTGCGATTTGTGAAACATAACTATAGCAATTGACTATTCACCACTTTTTAAAAAAAAATTACAGGCTTCTTCCAAATGTTGACAAAATTAAACCTGGAAAATAGGACATTATCAGAAGCGCCTACTAATGTGCCATTAAACAACAAATAATACATCAAACTGGTGAACTGCAAAGCACTGCACAGTATGTCATAGATAAATCAACCGTAAGTGCTGTATGTTAAAGTGACCGCCACCGCACAACGCCTCCCCATCGAGTTAACTACAGGAGATAGAGAGGACGAGGAGAAGAAGAATGACTATGCACACACACTCTGCAGAAAAAAACAAGTTCTTATTGCATTTGTTTTCGCAAAACACTTCCGATACATACAATACAGAGCCATTCGTACCACAAGATCTGAACTATATATCCAGCATGTACCGTTGATTTTTGCGGCACAGTAGTTTGGTTTTGTGTTGGTTCTGGTCAATGGATATAAGAGGGTAGGTTGGTAAGGGAGGGGACAGAGTGCCTGTGTGTGATAGGCATGTTTTATGGATAACACGTGTTTAATATACACGTTTCGGTATTACAATATTTCTAAGTGTTTAAAACGTTCAAATATTAAACTCTGCATTCCCAACACAAACCCAAGCCGCTCCTAATGTGCATCCTTTTTTTTCGCTCATATTTTTTTCAAACAAAATTTGGAAGAAAGAAACTGAAAGATGAGCTGGACAGCAGCAAGTATTCAGGAAAAAATATATCATTCAGCTCATAAAAAGAATTAAAAACCGCAAAAGTAATCAAAAGTATATAAAAGAGGCCACTCAGACAAATGTTACTGGACAATGGACATACTTGCCCATTATTGTGTTTATAATATCGCTACTTGGTCAGTAACATGAAAAGTGTAAACGATACACTGTGCCATAATACAGAGAGAAAAGGACAGATAAGTACACTGAAAAGGCTCACCCGAAAACACCCACCAGGATCACAAACTGGAGGATATAGAATAAACTAGAAAGAGTGGAGGAGAAGAAACGGAAACACGGAAAAGCATGCAGAAACAAAGGAAGAGGTAAGAAAAGATGAATCTATTAGAACACTATGTATACCAAAGAGACTCTGGTACAACCAAAAAAATTGGAACACACATAGAATTTTTACTTTCTCTTAAAAAAAAACACGAATGCCCATACAGGATATTAATTTTGTGTGAAATAAAATGATTACATAAGGAGCAATACATAGCAAAAACTGAAGGAATAAAGCAAGAAACAATGGGCTACAAAGACTGTCGACACGAATCAATCATAATGTGTGTATGTGACACAATGTGAGATTCAGTTTATAACATGTAAAGTTACAATAGACTGCCTGCAAAAAGCTTGGTTTGTAAACAGCTACAATGCGTATTAGATGAACTTGAAGGGGGGGGGGGGGAGAGATAGCCTAGTGGCTAGAACGTTGCACACGTGACCTGAAGGCCCTGGATGAGCTACAACGGAGACGCCAGTTATAGGGATCTTACCCCGGGGTTAACATCAGTACTGACCAGTCCCGACAAAGTCCTTCAGATGAGACTATAAACTGAGGCCCCCGTGTGCGAATACACGTAGAATATCTTGCGCACACGTTAAAACCCGTTCTGCCTTTCGGAAGAGTAGGTCATTTCGTGCTGGTAAGAACAGATGACAAAAAAAACCCAAACCCAGTATGCACACTTGTGTTTAGACACCATCCCTGAATTCGTAATGTGGCTATGTAGGTAAAAACAGTCATATAAGCAAAATCTCACTATTTAGTGAACCTGGGAGCTCTATCAGAGGAACGAAAAAAAAATCAAAGGAAATGAAAGACATGTACTTCAGACTGTTTCAATCAACTAAGCAGAGAGCAAGCGCGAGAGACGCACGCGTCACAAGGGCTAGCAGATAAAATAACATCTAGCCCCTGCCATCATATAATGCCAATAACCCTGACTTTTTAGGGCCAGCATTTAAGGGCAATAACCCCTTCGTCTCTTGAGCTAGCACATCAGGTCAATGTCTAACACCTGCATCTCTAGGGCCATCGTGTTAGGGCAATGTCTAATACACCTGCATCTCTAGGGCCATCGTGTTAGGGCAATGTCTAACACCTGCATCTCTAGGGCCATCGTGTTAGGGCAATGTCTAACACCTGCATCTCTAGGGCCATCGTGTTAGGGCAATGTCTAACACCTGCATCTCTAGGGCCATCGTGTTAGGGCAATGTCTAATAACACCTGCATCTCTATGGCCATCATGTTAGGGCAATGTCTAATACCTGCATCTCTAGGGCCATCATGTTAGGGCAAGTCTAATAACACCTGCATCTCTATGGCCATCATTTAGGGCAATATCTAACACCTGCATCTCTAGGGCAATCGTGTTAGGGCAATTCTAACACCTGCATCTCTAAAGCCATCATGTCAGGGCAATGTCTAACACCTGCATCTCTAGGGCCATCATGTTAGGGCAAGCTAATAACACCTGCATCTCTAGGTCATTGGTTAGGGCAATGTCTAACACCTGCATCTCTAGGGTCATTGTGTTAGGGCAATGTCTAACACCTGCATCTCTAGGGCCATCATGTCAGGGCAATGTCTAAAACACCTGCATCTCTAGGGTCATCATGTTAGGGCAATGTCTAACACCTGCATCTCTAGGGTCATTGTGTAGGCAGTGTCTAACACCTGCATCTCTAGGGCCATCATGTTAGAGCAAAGCCTAATAACACCTGCATCTCTAGGTCTCATAGCAATGTCTAACACCTGCACTTAGGGTCATTGTGTTAGGGCATGTCTAACACCTGCATCTCTAGGGCCATCATAACTATTAGGGTAATGCTTAACACCTACATCTCTAGGCCATCATAATATTAGGGCAACGCCTAACACCTGCATCTCTAGGCCATCATAACTATTAGGGCAACGTCTAACACCTGCATCTCTAGGGCCATCATGTTAGGGCGATGTCTAACACCGCATCTCTAAGGACATCATAACTATTAGGGCAATGCTTAACACCTGCATCTCTAGGGCTATCATAACTATTAGGGCAACGTCTAACACCTGCATCTCTAGGGCCATCATCACGTTAGGGCAATGTCTAACACCTGCATCTCTAGGGCCATCATGTTAGGGCAATGTCTAACACCTGCATCTCTAGGGCCATCATGTTAGGGCAATGTCTAACAGCTGCATCTCTAAGGCCATCACGTTAGGGTAATGTCTAACACCTGCATCTCTAGGGCCAGCATACGATGTGGGTCAGTTTTCCTTTCATTCAGGTTATCATCCTGTCCCTTAGGCTACAGAGCCTGCACCGTTGTATCCATTTTACACTCGGGTGAACAGGCGAACCCTACTCCAATCAAACCCATACCAGCGGTCACCTATCCACTGGGCAACTAGTTAAAAATGTTCATGCTTTGGGAAGCGAACACTCAAACTACTGAGCTGTTCTATCATGCTAAACAGAGCTGTCACATCCACTAACAAGATATTTCACGACAAACACAAAGCCGCACAAACACAACGCAGATATCAATAAGTGTTTGTGAAATTCGCTTTTCATGAATGCTCATTTAAAGTAAAGTTTTATGCGCTTGTCTCAAGCATATTTATACCTGCTCACTTGCTATTTCTCTCATTTGGACACAGAATAGGGGTTAACTTCCTTGCCTACCTACTTATTAAAGCTACATTTTTATTTCTTGAAATTCGAAGCATTTCATGCTTGACTTTGTGAAACTTTGAATCAGCATTTTGATCATTAAAATACTTTCAATTCATTTAATGTTGATATATCGATATCAGTTTTTAGACAACATATTTTCCTACCTATGATTTAAAACAAACAACAAACTATTAACTAAAGCCATGTCTAAAAAAAAAATCTAAACAATGGGATAAGAAAAAAGTTGTACTGCACACAGCTGAAGCAGAAAAGACTAAACAAGTAAGAAATACTGGTTGAATACGACAAAGGTTTATAAAGCTATTGGAAAAGCTGACATGGACAAAGGAACAACAGTTAGAATTCGTGACAGGAACAAAGACAGAGCCATTAAAATCAATGGCAATGGATAGACAGAATGCTAGAAGCATATCCCTACCCACAAAAGCAGACCCCCCCAAAAAAAAAACAACAAAAAAAAACAAAACAAAACGAAACCCACGAAAAAACCCGAGAAAAACAAAAACAAACAGAAAAGCTACGTTAGCGTCCATGTAAACATGCAAAGGGACATTTAGAACTGAATCAAAGAGAATATAAAAATGGGAGTGACATCATACCGACGTGGATAAGAACAGATACTTTTTTATGGTATGCCACATTAGCACACCCAGGAACCAAAGCAGACCCGCGGCACCAGTGTGTCAATCATGGACTGGGAGGAAGGAGGGATTCCACGGAGGACAGAAACGGTGAAAAAACACTTCAGCTTTTATGGCAATGGCAAACAAGTCAAATCAATAAGCATGGTATGGTGTCAATGTCCACAAATAAACGGGGGGGGGGGGGGGGGGGGGGGGGGGGGGAGAAAAGCCTGTTTCAGGGTCTGCGTCTTATAAAAGATGAGTACCTGTCATTATCTGAAGGAATGCACGGTCATACTATACACCATTTCAGGTTTTCCACTATCTACATATCTTATACAGGGCACTGCTAACCCCACTCTCTCTGCCTAAGGTATCACTGTCCACAAGGACCAATACACGTAGCCTGTTTACTCTGTCACGTCACCACAAGGACAAAGTGAACAGGTCAGGCTCATCTCTATGGACACTGACACGAAACAAAGAGGGCAGTCCTGGTAATGTTGTTCCCGAACATCGAGCAACTCACACTGGCGTGATAATGATATACTTCTGCAGCACTATTGGTCAAGATGGCGAGCCACCAGCACTGTTGATAAGCCCACAAGAAATGAGACACTATTCCAATGCTCAAGGTCTTCACTCAGACCCCCTACTTCACAGCAACTGGCATGCTGGGTATGTTTGATGCCTCCCATCTAATCTGATTAGAAACGCACCAGAACAACTAGCAACTGCTTTGAGTGAATAATGGACAAACAATCGTTTTCACATCAAGGACCATGCCTGCTTTGTGACTCTTACAAGTCCCTCCTCTCATTCAGATAAAAGCATCGTACTTATTCATTTTTTTAATATTCAATTTAGCCTTTCTTTGAGGCTATATACATTGTTTCAGAATGATATCTCATGATACGTAAACCTTAAATTTTTTTTTAACAACAAATGTTGATAACAGCGAACATGTAGATCTAATTAGGACACTCATCCCATGTTCACCTAACTGACAACATGGATTCGTCAGACATGAAAGCTTGTCAAACTGCAGATCTCAGTTCTGAACAAAACGCCCCATCTCTGTGAATATTTAACAACGGCTGTGCTAAGTTGTTAGCTCTTTTATTGAAAGACCATCTCCAAATTTCAAATGTGAAACTGTATTTCCAGAGGTCTTCCTTTTAGAACAGGGCAACAGTGCATCCTGGAGTATCATTGCCGTGGGGTGCACTGGTATTTTGTGCAAGGCCGCTTCTTTGGTTGGTAATTATGTTTACTCCTATTATACACCCACACACCTTTCTCATCTTGCCTTTACCTTGCTTTTTAGCATCACCACAAATGGTTGCTGCGACTGAGCAAGCCAAACGCTGATCTTCAGTAAGGTGGTGTTATGATGAGAGGATCGGTGCTTGGGTGATTCTTAGGGGTACTTGCTTGGGCATGAAAATAATCATGTAACTAGTCCGCTGACTTCGAGGGTTGCACCGGTGGTTTGTCCTATACTTTTGAAGATCAAATACAACTAGCATGCAAGGAACTGTTCAAATTGCCTCCCTTGTGCAAGAACGTATCGCCATGTGTTTACTATATATTGAGCCGCACTGGCTAATAGTGTAGAGTTGTGTCCTCGGGTGGTAGTTTTAATTTCTCTCCCTGCTTCACTAATATCGTGGCTTATAGAAATGACATATGGCTTCTTTACACTAGCCATATTTTCCAATATTCTGATCATACTGCAAAGCTTGTGGTTGTATGAGAGCTAGGACAAACTTCTCCATTTTGCGTCACTCAAATAAATTATAGTAACTTTTTAAAGGCTTAAATGTGTAAGTTCAGTAAATCAAACAACATATTTACTTCTTCCAAAAACGAGTAAAAAATTAAACAAACAACCCCCCCCCCAAAAAAAAACAAAAAAAAACCACGTACGTATATTTGCCCGATAATTCCCGTACCTGAAATAGTAGATAGTGCATTTTGTCTTACCAAATACATAGGTAATATCAGTATTCGATGAAAACATTCTCTGCAGACATGTTATGTGGGACAGAATGTCTCAGGTGAACTAAAATGTCAGCTTTGTTGCTAAAAATGAACAATCATAAAACTTTTTCTTTTAATCTTTCGTAATATAAAATGCGATCTTATACATACTGCCTCGTGCAAGAACAATCACCAAGAGGTGTAGTACAGGTAAATCTACCGATAAAAAAACACGAAAAAATGAATTTAAAAAAACCCTCCAACAATTAAAAACTGAGCATCTTTTTTCTGATCTTGAAAACGACAATGGATAAACACACAAATATACATACATCCACACAACTATATCTTTGAATGTATAATGATCATTATTTGTACTTAAACATTTTTCAACAACTCATACATAAAAGCTCAATCCTTCAGATATTCTATACTCAGTATTAATCCTGTTATGTAGATGTTTTTCCTCTTTATAGAAAAAAAAATGGGGGGGGGGGGGGGGGGGGGGGGGGGGGGGAGGGCGGCCTATACACCTTTAAAAACATGCAGCTCTGGTCGTCATTTTCTACGTCAGTCACACCTCGACATTATACAGGATACACATCTCTTGCGCGTGCGCGCGCGCGCACACAACACACACACAAAAAACACACACACACACACCACACATCCGTCTAATATCACAATTTGTGAAAAGACGTTAAAAGAAATTGAACACACACACACACACACACACACACAGAGCTGAAACAAGACTCTACCACGAGTCTTCTCTCTCTCTCTCTCTCTCTCTCTCTCTCTTCTCTCTCCTCTCTCTCTCTACTCTCTCTCCTCTCCCCCCACCAAAACCCACCCCCCCCCAAAAAAAAAAAACAAAAAAAAAACACCCACGAGGCAACAACGCAAGAAAGCAACATATTATGCTAAACGAAAACTTGTTAACGCTACACGGGGGAAAAAAAAAGTTATCTAGCATGATATATATTTTTTCCACACACGCACAAATTTCTGGGTAACTTTTTGGTGGTGAATATACATAGCAACAACATGGAAGTGATTTGATAAACCAATCTTCAAAATCAGTGTACACTGTTTGCCTAGGATGTGTATACACTTTACGGTTCTGTCACACACTGCATTGCTACTTTCTGCAAAACGTTTCTCCCTAATTATCATTCAGGGAAAAATCGTCATCAAATTACAGTGAAAAAACCTGATCAACAAATCTTTACTACCAGTTTAAAAAAAAAAAGTTATTCAGTATGGCGCTGTCCGGTGTCTTTCCTATGAAGGATCTAGACAGAAGTTGAGTACTGTTACATAATTATGCTCAATAATCAAGCCAACAAACACACAAACCCATACGTATCAAAGGTAAAGGGACAGTTTTTTTTCGTTTCACTCGTCACGCTGGTGGAAAAAGATCCGAAATGGAATTAACTGATGCTGACAGTGATCCCAAAGCACTGCCGAGACAGGGTTTAAATTTATTTTATTTTTTTATCATTATTTTTTTTATTACAGTTATGAATGTCCAAAATAAGACCGGGAGAGAGAGAGAGAGAGAGAGAGAGAGAGAGAGGGAGAGAGAGAGAGAGAGAGAGAGAGAGAGAGAGAGAAGAGAGAAAGACAGACAGACAGACAGACAGACACAGACAGGTTAATTAAAACACACAGATAACAGTGGCCTTACATCTTTGTTAAAGAATTAAATTAACACAATAATAATCACGATAGACACATTTCGGAGGGTAAGTATGCTCAAGTCTACATTACTCTCAAGTAAAAAATAGTTTTAATCTCTAAAAATAAACAACAACAAACAAACATTCTTTTGCCTTTTTTTTTTTTAACACTTGAATTTTGGCTACTTGAAGACACACACGAATCCATTAAAGCAAAAAACAAACCCTTTTGCTCTTTTATTTTGCGCGATGCTCTCAATTGAAATAAATATCTCACCAAACTTAGCGTTTTCAAGTAGAAGACAAAAAAGATTTGATTGGAATAACGCAACCCCCCCCCCCCCCCCCCCCTTCTCTCTCTCTCTCTATACACACATTTTTTTTGGTCTCATCTCTGCCTTCTCTCTCTATCTCTCTCTCTCTCTCTCTCCTCACACACCACACACACACACACACAAAACACACACACACACACACACACACACACACACACACACACACACGCGCACCACCGCTATCCCCAGTATCGTGCAATTAAAACAGAAACTTTAACTTAGAAACTTCATCGATCACTCTGGCAAAAACCCGAGGTTCGGGCTTCGCCCCAAATACAGCAGTCCATAAGTTGATTGATACTGAACTCACGGTAGTCATAGTTTTGTGGGGTCTTTTTTGTTGTTCGTACACATTAAACCAGAGAAGAGAGAGAGAGGGAGAGGGGAGAGAGAGAGAGAGAGAGAGAGAGAGAGAGAGAGAGAGAGAGAGAGGAGAGAGGAGAGAGAGAAGAGAGAGAGAAGAGGAGGAGGAGGGAGGAGGAGGAGGCGAAAAGAAGAAGAAGAAGTAGTAGAAGAAGAAGAAAGAAAGAAGAAGAAGAAGAAGAAGAAGAAGAAGAAGAAGAGAAGAAGAGAAGAAGAAGAAGAAAGAGGCAGCGAGAGATTAAGAGAGAGAGAAAGAGAATGAGAATGACTGATATTAACAACATACCAGTTTTTGGTAATAGTCCCTTATCTGTATCATCTTAAGTTTTGCTTAACTATGAAATAACACACACACACACACACACACACACACACACACACACACACACA
The DNA here is from genome assembly GCA_030674155.1 of Stramonita haemastoma. Classification (NCBI taxonomy): domain Eukaryota; kingdom Metazoa; phylum Mollusca; class Gastropoda; order Neogastropoda; family Muricidae; genus Stramonita; species Stramonita haemastoma. The sequence goes on along the minus strand of CM060317.1, from coordinate 46,034,341 downwards.
CACACACACACACACACACAGACAAATTTCCTCAAACACCTCCTGCAAAAAATACCGTTAATGGCTGCAGTCTTCGGGTTTGTATACCAGGAAGCTAAAAACTCTTCCAGTAACACAAGAAAAAATCAAACTTAAAACAAAACAACCCCGGATCAATAAAACCCACAGACCAGAAAACCTATAGTGATATGCATATGGCTGCCAAATTTGCTCTACTCCGATCTGAATGACTTAAGTGGACAACGGATAATCAATCATTATTTTCTGTCTCAGGATACTTAGAATAGTTTCCATTCTTGTTTCCACCATAAACAAGTTTGCATACTTACAAGTGAAGACCTTACTTCCAAAACAAATAATGCTTAGCTGATATATGACGAATTCTACTAAAAGTAAGTAAAAAAACAAAAAAAACTTCATTGTACGTGACAACCTGTGCTAAAGGGCAAGTCTGGAACTCTGGAACTCTAAACACATGATGAACTGTACAAAAAGCCAGTATATAACTCCATAACAATACTTATACACGCCACAAACTGTACAAAAAAACCCCCAACTGATTCTAGAACTTAATTATACTTAAACATATAATCTGTACCAAAAAGTCTATCTAGAATTCCAATTCAACGTTCGCAGACGACTGAAACCTGCCGGAAAGAGGAGAACTTTGGTTTTGAATCTTCATACACAGAAACCAAAATTATTTCGATTGTCAACACAAAAGCAGCTGCACAAAATCCACACTTTTAGCATATGCTTATATAAAACAGATTCCTACCATCTCCAGACAGCTTAAGAGGTGATATGACTTAAAACTAGAATCAATCACCGAAGTCGGAACATGGCTACGTCAGTGATGAGCAAAGACGGTGGCATACACAAAATATCACACCATTGGTAAACCTCGGAGCTCTAAGCCAAGAACGAAAACAAAACAAAAACAAAACATCCCAAAACAAGACGAAAAACCCTCAAAACAAAATAAACAAAATCCCAACAAAAAAACCAACTCAATCAGTTCTGAGTCTCCTTTGTACTGTGGCGAGGTGCAGAAAACTAATGTTTGCCTGGGACTTTACCCACGGCTCTGGGTAATGCCAGAAAAGCTGTGTGGACTGGTGGTAGCCGAGTCAGCATAGCATGTATGCCAGCAGCAACAATATAAAGTCACACAGAAAGAGCACCCCCCCCCCCCCTCTGCCCCCGCTCCTTTTACAAAACGAACTAAGGAAACAGTGGGTCAGATTTTCTTGACTTGGTACAAGATCAAACTAGACCCGACGCTCGGTCTTCATCACTGTCTCATATCTGTTACATAGGTACTTCCCTATAAAGACACTCTTCCTTATCAACACTCACTGCCTACAAAGGCATGCTCTATGCAAACTTGTTTAAGTTACACAATGTCCGTAAAAGGATGGCTTACTTTAGCTAACCCCCCCCCCCCCCCCCCCCATTAAGACCAGACTTTGATATACGCTGGAAGGTCATTACAGGAAGGTTTTGATTCTAAGGCTCATGTGTAAAAACAAGTTTTCGTATGAAATTCAGGCTTCTCTTCACAGGCAGAGTTTATCATACACTCGCAGTGTTAACTGCTATGCAATCCTATTCATTTCTGTTCTTTTTGTGTTTGCATATGTATTTGCATATACACTCATCAAAAGAAAAGCTGAAAACAAACAAAAAAACCTATCTGGCATTCCATCTCATGACATCGGTGGGTTTTTGTTTTTGGGTTGTAAATTTTCTGCAAATTGCGTCATTTGTTGTAGGAGTGTTAGCAAGCTAAGTGTACGGATTTTGCAAGCCTTAGTGATAAGGACCTGCAGTGGTAGAGTAATAAGGTTTTGCATAGCTTATGTTGTTAAGGACATTTTGCAAGCTAAAGTAAAAGGAAATTTTGCAAGAACGCTAAAGGATAGAGGGATGAGTTTTGCAAGCCTTTAAGTGATAAGGACATTTGCAAGCTAAAGTAATAAGGACATTTGCAAGCCTAAAGTGATAAGGAATAATTAGTTTAGGACATTGCAGCTAAGTGATAGGAATTTGATGCCTAATGAAGAAATTTTGCATGCCTAAAGTGATCAGGAAATTTTGCATGCCTAAGTGATAGGAAATTTGCATGCTAAAGTGAAAGGAAATTTTGTATGCCTAAAGTGATCAGGAAATTTTTTCAAATTAAGAATTTTGCATGCCTAAACGATAGAAATGTATGTAAGTGATCAGAAATTTTGCATGCCTACGCTGAGGAGGACTTTCTGCGAAGTGAGCCTAGAATGTCACTTTGGGTATGCAACATCTTTGAATGGAAACTTAAAATGCTAAAAATGCAATTATGAAAAGAAATGCAGCAATGATACATCTATAATCACCTTTCACAGGACGAACAAGCAATTTTAAGCTAACAAAGCTAATATCAAGCTTCATTCAAAAAAATTATTACATGACATAAACACTAGGCCTTCCTCCCCTATTTTCACTCCCCACATCCCAACAAACCGATCCATTACTGGTCAGTCTATGTCTGTATCAGACGCAGGTTTCGAGGCTGTTAGTGAGTTACACTGTGTGTATACCAGACAATTTGTAACAGTGGCATGCACATGCAAAAACAAGCACTGAAGTCAGCATCAGACAGGGGAGAACTAACAAATGGATATTACTATGGACATCACAAATCGCTGTGATGACAGTCGTGCTGTACATAATCTACTTCATTCAGTATATGTCCAGCCCCCCAAAAAAACACACCCCAACAACAACAACAACAAAACAACAAAAACAAATTAAACGAATATATCAGGTTAAAAATATACAGGCAACTAAGATACTCTAACAAAAATCTATTGTTCTGGCATATCTAAACGTAGTCTTGTATATAAATAGAAAAACGCAAATACAAACAAATCAAAATACCTCAAAGGTAAATAGTAATAACTAAAAAAAACCCACATAAAAGCAATTTTACAGATCTCTTCAAAGACTGGACAGAAAAACGTCGGCATGGCGTATAAAACTATCATCATGTTGTATAACCACACTATCAGTAGATTGTAGAAGATAACCAGGCAGCAAACTATCTCGATTTTGCGTGCAGTACTCATAGACATAAGTTATACGCGATCTCCGCAAGTAAAGGCATGAACAATATCTCGAAACATGACGAATTAGCAAACCCATAGCAGATCTTGTACACTGAGATCTTGGGACATGGGGAAACTGCCCCCTGGCTAACAACGGCAGACAACCCACAGCATAGGGAGGAGATGAATGGAGTGAGCAAGGGAGGCAGGCAGTAGGGAGGAGAACAGTGTTCTGGTGTTGTTTTTTTCCCATACGTCTTCTAATATTATATCATCTTATATTTTAACTTTTTTCTGACATAATCAAGTCACTAACACAAAAACTGAACAGAATTAAAAAAAAAAAAAGCAATGTTCCCATGCACCTCTACAAGCAAGTACAACACTGGTGCAAAGTATTCCCCTCTCCTTCTAAAATAAAAACGCCCCCCCCCCCCCACCCCCCCACTCCCTTCCCACTAAAAAAACACAAAAAAAACAAAAATCCGAACTACCTTGAAATTTACTATAATTATGGTATCACTGTGGTAAAATGAATGGACACCAACTGTCAGTTCTGCTGCTGCAACACAAAGGCTTTCAAGGCCAACTGAAGTTAACTGCTACTGTTATTGGTTATCACAACACGTCGTCTTTATCTCTTGGGTTTGACACAGACAAGGGATGCGCGTGTTTTCTCACTTGTGAATGTTGGTCCGTGCACATGCACACAAAAAGCTTGCTACACACACACACACACACACACACACACACACACACACACACACACACACACACACACACACACACACACAACACACCACACCTTGATAGCTGCAAATCCGATCGTCTTTCTTTTATCTTAAAAGCAGAAAACATGAGAATACATTACAGCTATTAAAACTTGACCCACAACCAAGACTGATATTTGTGTGACCAGGGAGTTATGCCTAAAACCAGTCATGAAAGCAACAGATGTGATAATACAACCTTGAAAAACATGGTGTGGACATAGTGTGGAGTCAGAACAGGATGTATGGTGATTCATAGCGTGAACTTCTAACAACCAAGTGAGTAAAATGAGAACTGCTACGACCCCCCCCCCCCCTTTCAAATATCGTGAAGCTTAAAGTATTGTATGAAATAATTGGTTAAGAGGTTTAGTCATGCCGATTCTGATGGTGTTTACAGCCAGACAACTACTAAAGCTTTATCAGATATACCCCCCTTCCCTTTACTCCCTCCCCCCTTTAACAAATAACAACCCAACAACAGTATCAAAATCCACAAAACCCAAAAACAACAAAAATTTCCCACCACAAAATACCCCCCCCCCCCCCCACTGTCAGTATCTATATACTAATATGTGCGGTAGACGCATCTCCATGAGGATGTACATATAATGCGTAATTATCGGATACCTTAGCATATTTAAAATACCACAAACAAAACAAAGCCATACAATCCAAAAATGGATTTTTTAAGGAGGGGAATTTTACTTATAATACTCAGATGTTTAAAAACATGAGATAAAAATAAATGTAAAGAAAAGTGCCAACAACTGAACCATTATAAGTCATTTTAAGGTAAATTGAACCATTGTCTTACACACACTTGTTTTATTTTCTGTTTATGTTTTACCTTCCTCAAGAAAAAAGGACGAAAACGACAAAGAAGATTATACAAACACAAATGAACAATTACCAGATACTGCATATGTGAACATCAGAAAATTAAAACATGCACACACATTTTCCAACATCCTTCCAGTTATTCTCACTAACTAGCCAATCGTTTTGTTTGTTTTGTTTTGTTTATTTTATAAGCCAATGAGAATTTGGACGTGAACTAAGAAAACACACTGGTAAACACACGAACAACAAACACTGGGATAAAGTTGATAGTTGGAAGGAATGACCACGAGACTACTGGATATAAAAAAAAAACAAACAAAAAACCCCAATGTAACGGTAAAATATAACCGGTTATCTCCCTACTTTACAACATATTAAACAAATACAACAGAAGGCACTTAATGACTTTTTTAAGAACCATTTTAATGTGGCACACCTTTTATCTCGACTCAATGTCCTGCATACTGCAGTTTACAAGTTATGAAATATAAATAAGCAAATATATATGTATCTAAAAAGATCAAATTTTGCTGTCCAATTCAACCAGCATTAGACTATCGGTTGTCGACTTCTTATAGGAACGGCATTGGGTATGAATTGCAAAACATGTTATGAAAGCATTAATTCAACTGGAAAAAATATTCTGGGAACAATAAAAACATGTGATTGAATTTTGGAACAACAATGAAATTTGGAACAGCATGAAGAAATACCTGGAATATATATATATATATATATATATATATATATATATATATATATATATATATATATATATATATATATATATATATATATATATATAAAATCATACATTCAACAAGAAAAAAATGCTGGAGGTTGTAATATCTGTGATATCAAATTCAGTGTTAGAACAGCAACGGACTGAAAACAAAGAAGTTTAATGATGAAAACATTTAGAGAAATTTAATGATGAAAACATTTAATAAAACATGAAAAGAGACCCCCAGCAAAGACTAGGGATTTATCATGTGAAATTTGTCAAAAATGCTGAGAACATGTGTATAACATTTATTGAACAATTTCAGTTTATTTCACTACTTTTCTGTTTTACATACAGTAATTTACATTTTTTTTAAAAAAACCACTAATCAAGCTGAACCTAGACAACGAAGCAAAAAAAACCCCACCCAACCTCAACTACAAACCCCACATCTATTTACTAAACAAAACATATACAAAGACAAATACACGCAACAAAATATTTTTTTTAAAAACCCTGCTCTTCCCTTTCTGAAGCAAAACTTTTATCATTCCAGCAAACCATTCTCAAAAACAACTGTTATTTGGTATTTAAAAAAGCATGATCGCATGACCAAAGAAATTCAAAGTCAGCATGTGTCCTTTCTTTTAAACCATGCAGAAAATTCTGCATGTCGCATTAAAAAAAATACAGCTAGTGTATGTGTTGTCTCCTTGATTCAGTCTTAATCTATGGCTGTCGCGTACGTGGAATTAAAAGAAAAAACGAAATCTACGGAATCTTTTTTTTTTTCTTTTTTTTTCTTAACACTGACAAAGACACACACATTTTATTTTCTCTTTCTTTAAAGCATTTATGACTTTCCCCCAAAAAACAAAAAAAAAAACCGAACAAAACAAATACTCATACCTACAATAATACAGGTCAAAGATGGTCGCAAAAAAAATTATTGGAGAAAAATCAAGGAAAGGAGCTAGGAAGGGGGGAAACTGCACTATTTAAAAAAAAAAAAAAAAAGCCTACAGATAATTCTTCGATTCTGATTGACAAAACCACACACATTTTAAGAGTACAACATTCTCCACTGCGATAGGGTGTCTGCAAAATACAGACAGGGATGTGTTCAGTTGTGCAGCTGATGGTGATGTGTGTGAACTGACATAAACTTTGACGGATTACACTCACGTTTGGAAATTGTATCACTTTTATCTAGGAATAGATATTAAATAAAGAGAAACAGAGTACAAAACAGATACCATTAATTCAATTCTTTTCGCTTCCTGGCTAGAGCTTCAAGGTGCACCAATGGTGAGATTTTGTGTATGCGACCGTTTTTTTTGTGCTCACCATTAAGGTAGCAGTATTTCGACTTCGGAGAATTTTTTTCGCCGAGAACATACTTTTTGCAGTAAAAATTAGAATAATAAGAAGAAGCACATATCAAAGTTAGGGAGGATCTGGTAAAATGTAAGACTAAAAAAGGAACAGGATTGAAGCAAACTTAGCTCGCAGTAATACACAAGTGGCGGAAGGGTTATACCTGATGAGCCGTCACGAAGGGAGAAAAGGCATCTGCAGTCACTACAATTCTACTCAGGAGGCGACAATTTCAAGGTTTTTATACACAGCTTGACTGTGATGAATTTTAGTGCCAAAGGAAAGAATTATCCAGTTCTCTCTCAATGAGGTTTACAACGAAGGGCCCAAGAGTGCACTCGCACTTGTCTCTAAGGAGAGTATTCTCGGACAATTATTAAAATAATAAAATGAGAGAGAAAAAAACACCAGGTGGTCTAGATGGTCTGAGAGCCAGTCTTTCAAAACTGTGCAGAGATCAGCTCTAGAAAGTCTTAACGGGGGCGGGACAGCCTAGCCTAGTGGTCAGACCATTGCGCTCGCAATTTGACGACCCAGGTTCGATTCCCGTTCGAAGGGATTTTTCTCCTGGAGTTAACATCAGTTCCGACTCCGCTCTCCCAAAAAGTCTTTCGGATGAGACTAAACCGAGGTCCGGTGTGCGAACGCTCGCAGAACATCTGGCGCACACGTTAAATCCTGTTCCGCTTTTCGTAAGAGTAGGCCATTGTGTGCTGGTGGGAACAGATGACATTTACCAAACTGCATACCATGGAGGTAAAAAAGCACGAGTGCTTATTCCATTATCTTCGATATAAAAAGAATAAACTTTTAAAAAAAATTGCTTTTAAAACAATCTCAGATACCTTTCATTAGGAAAATGTGCATTATACCTGTTCCTTTTCATGTTGTTTTATTTCATGCTACTTATAACACTGCTGACCACGAAAGCCATATCAGGGCTATCACCCCATCCAAATAAACAGAAAAAAGAACTAGTGTATGCTACCCCACTTTGATATTAAACAATGTGAGCCTCGAAAACAAACATACAAAAGCCACATTGAATTACATATTACATTACCTATTCTATTCTTTAAGGTAGATAAAACCACACCATGCTGAGGGCTACTTATCATTCCGCTTAATATTATCATTCCCATTTTACAAAAAAAGCGTAATAAAGGTAAAAACACATCTAATAAAAAAAAACACACACACATGGAATGCTTTATGGGCAAACTACACTGCAGAACGTGCATCCTGTATCCTCCCAAGTGTTCATAATTTTTGCTATATGGACTCCCCAAAATCCGGACAGGTAAAAGTGTCATTAACTGTGTTTGATAAAAATGTGAGACTAGCTTGAAGATAAAATCTTTGTGCAGACAGAAAAGAAGAAGAGCAAAGAGGCCACAGATACAAGAAAAGGGAGTGATCATAAGTGACACGAAAGGGAACTATTTCCATCAGGTGTGAAGGTATTTATGCTGAAGTGTTCAGACTTCCTGAACACGGGTTCATGTTCAGGTTCCAAAGAAATTCCCCATTTTGATTAGACGACTGTGAATGATGGGGTCCAAGCCAGAGGTAGTATGCAGGACGGCACAGACAATAACAGCACTGTAAAAACTGAACACCATCTGGAAAGATAAAAATATTCCACTCAACTCCTAAGATCAGACTTATGCGCTCCCTTGTCATATCCATATTCCTGTATGCCTGTGAATTGTGGACTATGACTGCTGATTTGGAGAGAAGAGTACAGGCGGTAGAGATGAGATGCTTCCAGAGACTCCCTGGCATTTCATACAGAGACCACATAAGCAACGAAGAAGTGCACAACAGAATCCAGCAAACATTGGTCCCTACGAAAACCTTTCATCAATCGTAAAGAAGTGTAAGCTTAAATGGTACAGCATGTCACAAGATCAAAAGGACTTGCAAAAACAATACTGCAAGGCACTGTCCAAGGAAGGAGAAAAAGAGGCAGACTAAGGAAGAGAGGGTGAGGACAACATCAGCGAATGGACAGGCCTAGAACTCAACCAAATTTTGAGAAAGGCAGAACAGAGTGAGGAATGGAGGGAACTGGTTGTCAAGTCTTTAGGGGTGCCCCTACGGTCGCCAGACTAAGAAGATAGATAGATAGATAGATAGATAGATAGATAGATAGATAGATGATAGATAGATAGATAGATCGTCCAGTTACTTTAAGATCTGTTCTGTGAAAACTAACCAAAAGAGTAAACATCGCAAAAAATTATTTAGGACAACGTGAATCTTCTGTGGTTTGCTTACCGACGAAACAAGAATGTGAATTATACTGTTTTTGTTTATTTGGGTTTTTTTCTCAAAGATTTACAAATATACAGACAGAACTAACTCTTGCATATAGTCTTTTTGTGTATAATCTTTTTTGACTTTTCAGGTGCTTTCGACACCATTAAACCGCCTCTTTTTGCCGAGAATGTATTCTATACACACGTAGAATGTACGTTTATTTCAAGGATTTTACAATAACCATTAAAAAGCCTCATTTTGTAAAGTTAAATGATCGTCACTCAAGTGTTTTTTAAAAAAAAAGGGTACAGTAAGATACGGTTCTGTCACTATTTCTGTTTATTTTCTATATTATATCACCTCCCATGGAGTTCTGCAGAAACTTGTTCCATGGTTTAGTTAGGTGATGACTGATTCAAAAAGGCTGATCCCCTATAACTTTGACGTCTGCAAAATCGGATTTGATGGACTGGCTACATGGGTTAATAAAATAACCTGTGAACTGAACGTTAAAAAAAAACTAACAAAAAACTCCCCACAATGAAATAAACAAAATAATATGAATAAAACCTGATTTAGATAACATTTTAACTTTTAAAAAAATCAAAGTCAAATGTGTAAAACGACAGGAAAGCACACGTATGTGGGTGTGATAACTGATAACATGTCATCCACATTTGTTATCAGTTAAGCCATCATGAAGATCTGTGACATTATCTTTGTTGTGTGTAAAGAATGTGTGTGTGTGTGTGTGTGTGTGGTTGTTGTGTGTGTGTGTGTGGTGGGAGAGAGAGAGAGAGAGAGGAGAGAGAGAGAGAGAGAGAGAGAGAGAGAGAGAGAGAGAGAGAGAGAGAGAGAGAGAGAGAGAGAGAGAGAGAGGAGAGAGAAATATAAGTCATACGACAAACACACCAATGGAAACAAAGAGAGCAAAGCTTGACATGCATAGGTCAGTTTGACTATAAACGTTAAAATCAGACATTGCAGTTACAAAACTTATGGATACAACAGTTAACCCAATAGTGTATGGGAGCGAGTTTAACATGATTAAAAAGTCTCAATAACAAATTGCTTCACTATTCACAAGTCCTGTTTATATTTCATGTTTTACACCATAGTCTGTAAGTAAATACACCATAGTCTGCAAAGCAATACCTCCAAACTGTATGATATATGACTTGAAGCATGACCACTGTAAAATTCTTTGTATGATTATAAACTGAGAAGGCGAAAGGGGGAAACTTCTAGTCAAACCAGTAGCAAAGTAAATCTACTTCCACTTAATAGAAAATGGCATACAAAATTATTTCACAAACAAATCTGCCGCTTTATTCAAACCAAAAATATAGTCTCCAGCAGAGTTATTTTTGCTACGAATGAATTATTTCACGGGTCCCTTTTTTCTTCAGTCTTAGAGTTACTTTTGCCCCAAATGAACTATTTTACAGGTCCCTTTTTTAACTTCAAGACTTCTTGGCCAGTGTGAATGACGATGTGGAACCATACACTCACTTCGCTTTTTATCTGCCTAAATTCTTACTCGTTCATTAATTTGTGGGAATTTCTCTTGCAATTTTATGAGTATGTCTAAAGGTCCTAAGCTTCTTTGGTCTTCTATGTGGTTACTTAGATAAGACATAGTACTACAGAAATATGGTTTTCAGTGCAAGCAAACTCATACGCACACGCGCGCACACTTCTTTTTTGTCTGTTTTTTTTTCTCTCTAAAATTGAATTTCTGCGAAGGGATTTTTTTCCTTTCATGTTTGTGGCTCTACCGACCACGAAAGCCATATCAGGGCTGTCACCTCATTCAGTTTCTGTGGCTCCATTAGCATTCACTTCAAGTTCAAAACCAACACCTCCTAATCCTTTCAAATATATAATACTGCCAATCTGAAGAAAACCCACCAAACAGTATCAAATGACACAACACCTAATGCTTCCCCCCCCCCCCCCCCCCCCATTTCTTAGGGCTAATAAAAAGCAGGCTGTGCTGAGGACGCCAGCCCTTCTGCTTGATGTGTTCACACCGGTCTTTATCATTAGTCGCCAGATTAAAACAATTCGAGCAAAATGTTAAGTAAGGTACGAAAAACATATAAGATCCCCCCCCCCCCCCCCCCCAAAAAAAAAAAAAAAAAAAAAAAAAAAAGAAGAAAAAAAAGGCAGAAGACTAGGGGAGAGATGATACAAAGGTAAGGAAGAATAATACAGAAACAGTGAGAGAAAAGCAATTTGTAGCATTTAATTTGGGCAGAGATACTGTTTATACTGAAAGATCCCCCAGCATCCACACGGGACTTTATAATAATTCGGAGGAATAGCATCACAGTCATATTACCATACCGGCTGAATGTATGCCTGCTTTATAAAGTTTCACTTTTTCAAAGGCCTTGAAAAGCTGTTCTCTGTCTAATTGGTTTGGGGCGTTTCCTTTCATTTTCAAAGATTCGAGGAACAGGTAGCAGCATCTGAATCCATATAAACAACAAGACTTTGTTTCGCAAACTATTTTGTCATTATTTGTTGTGGCTCTCCCTCGGAGCATACGTTTTAGACTACAAAAACACAATTACACACACGAAAATAAAGAGAAAAAAAACCAAAACGGAAACATACTATAGTAGCCTACTCTCTCTGAGAAAAGTGGACTATCCTTCAAGGCAAGAAATATGCTCGGGCTTTATTTGTAAATAATACAACAGAATACAAAACGACGTTTTTCACAGTAGATTCTAACATACAGTACTGTTTAATATGAAAATTATAATTTTTAAAGGGCTGAATCAATCATACAAGGAAACACCACAAAGTGCTTCCACTACTTATCTTTCTGTCATAATGTGGCTCTTGTATTACTAGACTCCCACGTGGGGTTGCCGAGGGCCTGTCAGAATAAATAACATCGCACCTTCTGGAAATTACGTGCTAGGAATTCCCTCTTTCCTATCTTTCTCTTTGTTTCTTCCTAGTTCCTTTTCGTCCTGTCACCTCCTTCATATGACAGACAACAATGAGTTGCTGTCTGAGTGTTCAAGGAAGAAGTATTACTACAGTGTTGCAAGTATTTCTCTGTAGCCCTCTATCACGGCAATGTGCGGCCATGCTTATCTGTTTGCCATATGTGGCTTGTGGTCCAGTTCTTTATCTGTTTGCCACCATGTGGCTCTGGTATATACAAGCTTACAAAGCGTTGCAAGTGTTTATCTCTTGGTTTAAACACGATTTATTCAATATGCATACAACATAAGCAAACATCAATACAGCAGGGGATAGGCATCAAGCTGCTGCTTATTTTTGCGTCCCACCCCCACGATAAAGCGCTGCCAGGATTTATCTATTTGCAATTAGTTTATCTGTTTGCAATTATGTGGCTCTTGTTTTACTATAAAGTGCTGCAAGTGTTTATTTTTTTGCCATCATGCAGCTTTGATATAACGACAAAGTGCTGCGAGGCTTTATCTTTTAGCAATTTTGTGGCTCTTGTTTTATTATAAAGTTTTTGTGTTTCCCAATATGTGACGTAGCTCTGCTAGTATTACAAAGTGCTGCCAATATTTATCTATTTGCAATTATGTGGCTCTTGTATTACAGCTTAAGTGTTGCGACTGTTTATCTGTTTGGTCATTCTGTGGCTCAAGTTTGTTGCCAATATATTTATATCTGTTTTGTCATTATGTGGCTCCAAATGTTGTGGCCAATATTGGTGTTTGGTCAGTCCTTCGGATGAGACTATAAACCGACACCCCGAGTTAAAACACACACAGAACATCTTGCGCACACGTTAAAAACCCGTTCTGCTGTTCGAAAGAGTTGGCCATTTCTTGCCAATAGGAATGGATGACAAAATCATTAAAAAGAATATTTTAAAAAACCCAACACAAAACGCTTGCACACAGGTGTCGTGCTAAGACACCATCCCCGAAGTACAAATGCTGCTACCTTGATCGTGGGTAAAAACGGTTGCACACGCAAATTCTCACCATTGATGGATCTTGGTGAATCTTTGAGCTCTAGCCGAGGAATATTTATCGAGCTGCTACTCTAAAGCTCCGATATCACACAAACTGTTGTTTCTCTTATGTTCTTTTCTGCAGCTGTATTCCCACAAATATCCCCAAAGATTTGTTTTAAGTGCTGTTCTGTGGTTCTAATGTTTCTTTTACAAAAATGTTACCAACGTTTATCTACGTGGCAATCTGTGGTTCTGCTTTTGCGCTAAAGAGTTGCTAATGCTTAATTGGTTCTGAGTAATTTTGCCAGTGTTTTATAAGAATGCTAGGACAATGTACTATGCATGTACCACAATGAACTACAAAGGCATTACCCTCTTTCTCTGGAGTTACGAAAGCGTTGCCCGAAATATCTGCAGGCTATTTATTCCGTGGCTCTTGTATTTCTAAACGAAATCGTTTTTAAAAATGTTGCCCATATTTGTCTTTATACCATTCTATGGCTCGGCTCATATCACCAAGTGCTGCCAATGTTTACTTGTGTACTATTCTGTGGCTCTGGTATAGCATTAAGTGCTGGTAATGGCTTAACTATTGCTGTTAAAGTGCTGTTGATGTTTGGCTGAATGCTATTCTGTGGCTGTTACTTTAAGAAAGAAAGGTCACTTTTACATTGCTGTTCTGTTACTGCAGAATGTTGCCAATGATTACCCATGTGCTATTCTGTGGGTCTGCGGATATAAACCTGTTGGTAGTTCTGTGGCTCTGGTATTTGCTACAAAGTTGCCAAAGTCTGTTTATGTGCCAGTATGTGTCCCTGATATGTCCTCATTGTGCCGTCAGTAAGCCATTTGTGACTGGTCATTATTGAAGTGTAACTTATATTGCGCATGTGCATATAACGTCTTAGCAGAAGCAGTGATTCAGACAAAATGAACAAGGTATACAATGACCCCCTTCCGCTTCCACCTTAGATGCAATGTTCAAAACGAAATAGAAAATGCAACAGTGAAAGGCAAATTGTTACCACTTTTGAATATGTAAAAAAAAAAAAAAAAAATTAGCATCCATTCCCTCCTCCCCCCCCCCCAAATCTTCCCTTTTGCTTCTGGGTTTGTTTTCTTTGTATAAAAATATCTTCGCATCCATACCCCCCACCCCCCCCAACCTCCCTTTTGCTTCTCTTTTAATCTCCCCAGCTCTTCTCATTCTCCAAAAATGTACTGATATATACACATGCTAACACAAGCTGGGGAGAGAGAGAGAGAGAGAGAGAGAGAGAGAGAGAGAGAGAGAGAGAGAGAGAGAGAGAGAGAGAGAGAGAGAGAGGGGGGGGGGGAAGAGGGACTCTTTATATGCAGCAGATTTCCTACAAACTTTGACTACGTCCTAGAGAAATATCAGTGGCACTACAATACCGCTGACTAAAATAAATAATCAAGGATGTTTATGCATGCTTGCAGGCAAAATGTTCTAAACAAATCAGAAGAAAACTGGAACAAAATCACACAGATACTAAACTCTCAACACCTCTATCATGCTATCAAGTAACTCTGACGCTGCCATGTTACTCTTTACAAGCAGTATCGGCACAACTGGAAACTTCATCAATACAAGAACGCATACACCTTTCTAGACAATCATTTGTAATGCATGAACATCAACATGTTTAGATAGAA
>CM060317.1:45982144-46014644 GCA_030674155.1 Stramonita haemastoma | reverse complement strand
ATATACATTATCATCCGGCCACAATAATTGCAGTTTCCACAGAAACACTTATAAAAACCTAACAACACATTTTCTTTTGACCCAATATTTTGGCGACTGCCTTTCTCATGGGGCTTGTATGAATAACGCTTAGTAATATGTTGGCAATCTCTTCACACCATAACCAAGATCAACAACAACTACGGAGGACAGACCCTGCCGCGCCCCCCCCCCCCCCCCCCCCGCGCTCTGAGAGAGGAGGGTGCCTCCCTTTATATTCCTTCCCACCCTAGTGATTTAAATTTACCCGGTGAATTATCTCTGGAATGCACGAACTCTTTTGAGTTGAGATGGTCTATGTATGTATGTATGTATGTATGTATGTATGTATGTATGTATGTATGTATGTATGTATGTATGTATGTATGTGTGCGTGTGTGCGTGCGTGCGTGCGTGCGTGTGAAGAATAGATGGTGCTGAAAAAATAACGATACAATAATGGTAAAGATCAATGTTACTACTACTGATTAAAAAAAAAAAAAGCAAAACAATTAACGCATGAAATAAAGCTAACCCACTATCCCAACTAGTCGGAACTCGGCACACACTGATATATTTTCTCTGGAAACAGTGAAAGAGTAGACATACTAGTTCTGGCTGCTACAAAGAATGTCGACACCTTCATAACATCACGTCATCATGACAATCTAAACAATTGGCAATGTCATCGAAACATTTGACTATTCCCTCAAAATAAATGACATAATTTGCCAAAAACGTTTTTTTTTTCTTTTAAAAAAAAAAAGGAAAGTCATTACTCTCGACGAATGCATGTAAGAATGTAAATAAGTCAGCATCATTTTTTTAGACTTCAAGTCTTTATAAGGGCGGACAACCAAACAAACAGGTACAGATTAATGCAGTTAAAAACGATGAAAAGCGCTTAGTTGTTCAGTCAAGGTTCCATTAAAAAATATGACCAAGAAGACCTGGTAGTTTGCAAGTTTCCATCAGTCTGCTTTGTTATAGAAGATTTGAGTCTCCTTTTCCTATAGCAGAAAAAAAATCTGAACGCCATACACTTTCAACTACACACATAAAAATCAAATGTTTACTTCAACTATGGGTCGCGGGGCTGGGGCAGACCACACAACAGAAGTGAATAAGATCAAACATAACCTTTCATCTTTGCTGTTGTTCACTGCTATGCCCGCTACACAACAGAAGTGAATAAGATCAAACATAACCTTTCATCTTCGCTGTTGTTCACTGCTATGCCCACTACCAACAGAAGTGAATAAGATCAAACATAACCTTTCATCTTTGCTGTTGTTACTGCTATGCCCGCTACACAACAGAAGTGAATAAGATCAAACATAACCTTTCATCTTCGCTGTTGTTCACTGCTTGCCCACTACACAACAGAAGTGAATAAGATCAAACATAACCTTTCATCTTTGCTGTGTTTACTGCTATACATACCCACTCTACGCTGGCTTGGCAAATATTAGATTAACAGCCAGACCTGGCACCTGGGCAAATTTTCAGCCTTACAGGACTGAAAAAGACACCGTCCTGGTTTTGATGAAATAACTTACGCCATGCTTACTTTAGACTGGAAAATACACTGATATTTTGACATAGCCTACACCCTGTTTATCTTGACCCAAACACCATTCTGCTCTTATTTTGCTTAAAGTACACATGAGCTACTTCATCAGAAGCGAACCACAGATCTGCAGTTGGGATGTGTGTTCCCTACACAAGATCTGTCCTCGCCTACTGCGTCTCCTGCCCCCCCCCCCCCCCCTTCCCTTCATGAGATCTGTACCGGGTGGAAGATCAAACCTAATCTGCCTTTGTATCTGCATCAGGGATACCACATATTCCTAGGCCCCATCTCTTTTTACTATACTTACCAATTCTATCTATCTATCTATCTAATCTATCTATCTATCTATCTATCTATCTATCTATTTTATATCTATGTATCGAGAGAGAGAGAGAGAGAGAGAGAGAGAGAGAGAGAGAGAGAGAGAGAGAGAGAGAGAGGGAGAGGGAGGGAGGGAGGGGGAAGGAGAGAACCCCCACTAGCATTGCTCCTCTGCTGTGGAACAGCCAAGTTGACCGCTGAAGCATACAACATAGATTCATATTCAGATCCAGATCCTGACTTGGCTGACCTTTCCAACCACCCTTTTAAAAAATAGTTTATCGTCATTTCATCCATTTGTATGCGCTTTTGGACATTTCGCAAAACAAAGCAGAACTGCACATATATTTGAAATGAAATGTAAACAGAATGAAACAAAAGCAAAAAAAAAAAAAACTCACTGAAACAAACAAAACCAAATAATACCCCCTTCCTCAACACCCCTCCCCCCCCCCCCCCCCCCCCATACCCTAGGCATTTGTTTTGTTTGCCAGCAATACCCGCTAAATCAGACTGTTTGTCTGCATGAGCGAAAAACAAAACAAAATTAATGCAATGAAAGTACGAACATATTTCACAGCTGTAAAATCAAATAGCAAGTAAAATTCTGTTCAGAGCTGTTCCCCTTTCTTCCTAACAACACCAAAATGCACCAGAAGAGTATGTGTGATTCTTACGAACAGACAGACAGACACACAAGAAACAACAACATACAATTAGTTGTTCTGTCCGATTTTCCAACAGTTATGGGCATTGGAATACAACCAATATCTTTTGATTCTTTGTTTTTGTGTTGTACGGACGAAATAAAATCATTAGTAATTGGGAAAGGAGGGTGAAAAGGAGGGGGGGGGGGGGGGGGGGGGAGGATACCAGACTGGCACTACCTCACGTAAATACATGCGCACTTGAAAAAAACAACCCCCATCATGAAATGAAATGAAAAAAGAACCCACTCATTTTTGATTATTCTACGATGTGTTCCAAGTAACAGCACAAATAATTCTGTTTTCCTTCCGTTATATTCCGCATCATACATTACGTATAAAAATATTTTCCAGCTAATTACACAATGCTTAAAAAAAAAAAGTACGAAAGTGAAGGTGACTGCTTCAAAAACACAAAGAAAAACTATTGTCACCTGCAAGGTACGAATCGCATGGAGCAAAAAAACCAAATCAATTTGACAACGAAGGCATGTTGTATAAAAGACACTGATACAAAACAACGTAGATTAAGGCAATTGACTGAAAGGTTGTACGACTAGCATTGCTCAAAACAACAGCAATGCGATGAGGAAAAATCCAAGAGAATCACAGACCTCTCCCCCACGTGTCTAAACTGACGGTACTCAAGAAAAATCAGTCGGAGATGGACAACATTACTTTGGGGAGAAGTCTGAACTTTTTATTTCAGATTTGTAGGGGCAAAATAGCGATTGTAATCAAATGTTAAATGTCTCCCTTCTAAAAAAAAAAAAAGAAAAGAAAAGATCAGACATCATATGCATAACTTATCATTTCCATAACAACCACAAAAAAGGAGAAAATTTTTGCAACAAGCAGCACAAAACCTATGAGGCAAAAATTCAAGAATACCTCACTCATAAGAACTCTCGCTGGTAATTGTCTGTAATTCTGAAGTAACCTCAGTTTATCTCCACACATTAAACTGTGTTTTAAGTCGGCACTCGTAAGAAAATCAAGATCAAAATCAGTTTTTTTCGTAACTGTGCAAAGTCTGTTACTAAAAAGGGAAACCATTACTTCTTGAACATGTTCACGGAATATGAGTATTTCTTTGCTGAAGTACAATAATCACGGTAGAAAGAGTAATGTTACAGTCATGACAAAGTGGTAGAAATAAAGTGTTTTCAGACATGACAGAATTCAGGGTCAGCATATCACTTCACAAGCCCAGCAAGTCATTCACAGACATGTTCAAAGTGCCATAGGAGGATCAGATGTGCAAGCACACACACGCACACAAACAAGTAAACTTTCTACTAATTTTCAGTCTCAAGATCTTCTAATTCTGCAAGCATTGGTTAAAAAATGTGTGTAAACATTGTGTGAATTGTGTGATATTAAAAAAAAATCCAACCTATTCCATTTCAATCCTTAAACGACTGAAACTAGCGGCATGCGCTTTAGCTTCTTGACATAGTCACTTGCAGTAGTATAGAATCATGTCTGACTAAAAACACTCTAGAGCACCCCCCCCCCCCCCCAAAAAAAAAAAAAAAAAAAAGTCAACGTAACCAAACTGCATTTATTTCAAACAGAATTTTATGGTTCCCAACGCCATATTTGTTCCCTTCTGCATTTTAAAAGAACACTAAGCATACCTGAGCCGTAAAATACTCAAGAAGAGCAATGATCTTACTGTGCTGATAGGTTATCAAACTATCAACAGAAGCGAAAACAAGCCCATCCCCACGAGGAGCAGATAATTTATCTCCGTTACACGGATACATATATATATTTTTTGTTAAATCACCATTTTTGGCATCTTCACCTTTTTGGTTCATAGCTTAACCAAGCAATGTTTGTGTGTAAAAATGCAGATCGTTGAAACAAGATGTGCTCTCACTTTTATTCAAAGATTGATAACATCTTAGAAGAACGCCAAAGACTGATAAAATCTTAGAAGAAAGCAAAACCACCACATATGAAACAGAAACACATTATAATCGTCATTATTATTTTCATCATCTACTACTACTTCAACTACTGCCTCTGCTGCTACTATTGTTGTTATCTTATCATTAGCCTGATCGATCTGTAAATCAAAATCCCTATCATTGTAGGCCAGCTGTGGCTCGTGGGATGGATGATACTAACATACACCTTGTGCCATGAATGGGGCTGGCTTCACCAGGATTTGACCTGTCTACAATACACTGCCCGAGAAATTCAGTGCAGTGTCCCAACGACTGCCCAAGGAGTTAAGAGAGAAATCAGGTCAAGAAACTGTTGTTATTACGACTATGAGCTTGGTCTATCCCTCTGGGGTTGGCTGTACAAGGGCTGAAAAAGAAAGGAGCTTATAGGTACAAACCATACACAGTAAGTAACGCAAAACGTACTTTAAGCATAAAGATATAATGCTGGTATGGACTTATCAAGTGCCTTCTCTGTTTTTGTTGTCGTTATTGCCAGGGGATGCATTAAATAGAGATAAAAAAACATTGTTAACACTTAGGCATGTTCCCAGGATACCACCCACCCCTTCGTACCTCCCCTTCTATTAGGTGCAATAAAAAATTAAAAAAAGTAAAAACTCAATTGTTAGATCTGTGCAGGGAACAGCAACCCCCCCCCCCCCCCCCCCCCAAAACCTAATAAGCACAAAATCCCTATAAAAGGAGAATCCCCCATTAAAAAAAACAACCGTATGGCAGAAAGAAGAGGACAGATGAGGGCATTTCAAGAACTTGTGACTACTTTTCCATTCTGACAAATCCCCTATCATACCATACCATATTGTTGTTTATAGCCATACCGACCACAAAAGCCACATCAGGGCCGTTACCTCATTCAGTTTCAGTGGCTCTAGTAAATTCCAACTTAAGATTCAAAACCAACACCTAATACCTTCAAATATCTAACACCATCCATTTGACAAAAAAAATGACACAATACCTAAATCATTTAATTCCTTAAGGCTAATAAACCAGGCTGTGCTGAGGACGCCAGCCATTCGGCTTCATTCATCATCCCAAGATTACAAAAATATGAATAAAGAATAACAAACATTTTAAAGTACAAAAATATACATAAAAAGTGCCACATGGGCAAATACCGCTGCAGAATGCACACCCTGTGCCTATCCCAGTGTCTAAGTATCACTACCTGGTCGCCAGAACAAACAAACAAAAAAAAACACAGGCAAAATGTTATATAACGAAGACAGAATTTGAAAGATTTGTTTAAAAAATGCCGGAGACTGGAGTGGGAGGGCAGAAAATAAGCAAGAGAGATGATAGAAAGGTAAGGAGAAAGACAGAAACAAAGAGAGATAGAAATGTGGAAATTTCTTGCATAGAATTTCCAGAAGGTGAGAATGCCCATGAGGACGGTAATCTAAAAGCAATCTTCTTACAGAAATGGATCTGAACGTACTGTATGTGAAGAATGATATATAAAAAAAAAAAAAATAAAAAATGCTCTGTACATTCCAGTCAAATCTCCCATGTGGCAAGACAAGTAAACAGCTGGGTTTTCCACATCTTCACCAACACCTAGATCAAAAGGGGAACAATGCATGCAAGTGAAAAAAAAGGTTGGTCTGCTTTCTCATGAAAGAGCATAGTATACAAACAATACTGGTTGGCTGCTGATGCTGCTGTTGCTGGAACTGTGAGAAGGTTTAAACATCACATGGTACAGCAAGGTGACTACAAAATGTCGGCAGAAGTCAGCTCAAACCATTTGGAGGGTGTCTAGAGTCGTGGGATGCTACTTTCGTTTGTGCCAAAGTGTACTCATTCCCTTTTGTGTTATGCCTGGGTCACAATCTTTTCTAGTGAATAAACAAACATCTTACATTCCTGTTCTCTTTCACAACTTCTTCCTTTATCTTCAAAGCATTTTCCCCAAGCCACAACTACACTAGTCTACACTACACAATGCTAGATCACACTAATCCCTTAACCACTAGTGATTGTGGGGTCACTGCACTGACGAAAACATCAGCTCACTCCATTAAATTTTGTGGTAGTCATGTACCCATACCTGGACTTTGGAAAAGGTAAAAAAAAAAAAAATGTGCAAAAGCTTTTCTGGGATTAGTTTTGAAAATAAATTAAAATCAAAATAACCCATAAAAATCCATCTCTTTATCAAAAGCAGACAAAATCTTTTCATCAAAACAAGCTCTTTAATATCAGAATGAAGGGTCTTTTGGGTATGGTTGCTAGCTTGAAATTCTGCCTTACCTTAAAGTTATGGTACTTTTGCAACAATGTAAATAAAAATGTCAGATATAAATACATGTATGCCTATGATGGAACAGCACCAACGCCCCAAACAACCCATTGCAAATATATATAAAAAACCCCAACAAAACCAACTCTCCAAACAAACCCCAAACCCCACCAAAATAAACCAAGAAACCCCATCACAACAACAAAAAAAGCAACAGCACCCCCCCCCCCCCCCCAAAAAAAAAAAAAAAAAAAAAAAAAGAAGAGAACATTGCCTGGTAAAAAGTAACTCTACTTTCTTTTAATTGTGATTGAAATAAACACTGTTCCTGAATCATGCTTTTAGCTGATCAAACGCTTATTGTAACATTTTATTGTTTTCGTTTCTTATATGATGATTTTTATTTGCTGATAAAGCAATTCCCATGCTATTTCTTGCTATATAAAGCAAATTCACTGGTTCGACTGTGTCTTCATAACATAGTTGATTTCTTAATGAATAACATCAATTGCATGACATGTAAAGCAATTCAAACACATCAATAATCAATTGCACACATTACAATTTTTTAAAAATGATAAAGAAACACCATTCATAAGTCATATGATACATACATACATTACATACATACATTACATACATATATATTATATATATATGTATATATATATATATATATATATATATATATATATATATATATATATATAATATATATGCACACACATCACCATATCTAAAATAATAAAAACCAGTCGGCAAATAAATGAATTGAGAAGCAATCAAGTACTTTTAAAAAGAAATTGTGCACTTTAATTGAATCAACTTTGGTTGACGTACCCAATAATTATGCATGACGATACCATATCAACAGTTTCAACGTATACATCATCTTACAGCAACGTCACAGCAACCAGAAAATAAAAGGGTTGATAAAACGTAGCATCCGTCTTGTTCTTAGTGTAACATAATAATTATGTAAATACCTTGGGCGGCAAATATGCCAAGGTGTCTTATAATTGTGGAAAGCATATACTGGTATGAGTCAAAGGGGCAACTATTTGTTTTGAGAGACGAGAGAGAGAGAGAGAGAGAGAGAGAGAGAGAGAGAGAGAGAGAGAGAGAGAGAGAGAGAGAGAGAGAGAGAGAGAGAGAGAGAGAGAGAAAAGTGAGGGGGGAGGAAAAGAGAAGCAGACCAGGAGGGGTGGGGATGGGAGGTGGAAAGTGAATTTCAATAAACACATTCTAGTTGAGACTTTAAAACCAAACAAAAACAAATAAACAAAAAAAGCCAATGCAGAAAATGGGAAACCAAAACAGGAGTCTCCAACCAAACCTTTATACCCCCCAGACACAGTTAGATAAGCATGTAACCACACATGTGCACACAAACACAGGGTCAAATGAAATTTCAATAGGTATATTATCGCATCAACTTTTCCCTACAGAAATTTTGTGTGCCAGATGAACATACCCACCTTTTTTTCTTCTTCCAGCTGTTCCTTAAAGAGCACCCCCTCCCCTCTCCACCACAAGAAAACAAATAAAAACAACAACCCCCCTCTCCCTCAAACAAAAGATCCTCAAGAACCCCCCCCCCCCCCCCCCCCAAGGTAGCATTAATAACAAAGGTGGCTTCTTGACAACTGATAAAGACAATGTTATCATTACAAATTCAGAGAGCAAGAAAAAATACACTAGCTTTCTTCTTCATTCGAAAAGATAAATTAAAAGAAAAAGGATAACCACATTTTGGCCATATACCCCTGCTCCCTCCAAAAAACAAAAAAAAGCAACACCCCCCCCCCCCCCCCCCCCACAAAACAAAAAAGCCCTACCAGAGATAGCAGACACACAGAAGTAATACTTTTATCTGACTTTCCATACACAACA
The DNA here is from genome assembly GCA_030674155.1 of Stramonita haemastoma. Classification (NCBI taxonomy): domain Eukaryota; kingdom Metazoa; phylum Mollusca; class Gastropoda; order Neogastropoda; family Muricidae; genus Stramonita; species Stramonita haemastoma. The sequence continues at coordinate 46,005,911 of CM060317.1, read as the reverse complement.
AAATGAATTTTTCCCTTAAAACAGACACTGGGATTCAGACAGCAAAGCATGGGCACCTCCTAATCAATGCCATGAAAAATAACAAGCAGAAAAAAACAAACAAAATAACGAGCCAAACGCAGAATATTTGAGTTGCAAAAAGACACCACTCTCCTTCTGTCACGAAACACATGAATACCAAGAGCAAATCACAGCATCTTACAAAAAGCCGCGCAGAGAAAACAACTTTCTAAGCAACCAGGAACAAACATATGCACTTTTTCTTTTTAAAAAGCCAACAGAAACTAAGAGAAAAAAAAAAGAGAAACAAATTGTATGCTGATTGACAAAAGGTAACCTTCACACATACACAATGCAAACCAAATCAATAATGAGAAAAGGCGCAAACACAGAAAAGTCAATGTGTGTACAATTAAAAAACACACCAAATTAATGATGAAGTTAAAAAAACAACCAAACAAAAAACAAAAACAAAATCTAAAGCCACCAAAACAATAAATCATCGGCATGTTAACTGAATGTAGGCACCAGCATTAAATACCAATCAAAAACAAAACAAACAACCCCTTTTCTCCAGTCCCCCACAAAAAGGGCGCAAAGTAAATCTGTAAACTTCCTCAACCAAGTAAACAGCAGTGCTGTTTATGTCAGATTATTCAGAATTATCCAAAGATAAGCTCAAAAGTTGTAACAAAGCGAAAAAAGATCAGCTCATCTGTTCTACATTATTTCTTTCCAAATGGATACAACAATCCGATGGTGCTATCAACGAGGAGAAAACCGTGTTCAAACAGTTTCCCAAAACTGCTGGTCTCATATAACACACACAAGGTATGGGAAGAACAAGTAAGTGAAAAATACAAAGTGAAAAGGTTAAAAAAAAAAAAAAAATCTTAAAGGTAAGACAGACGGAGTTTGTCAGTAAAAAGTGGTTGAGTTCATTCCAATGATGCCAAATCAGAAAAAGTATATGGATGTGCTGCAGAAATTTCCTAGGATTTGGGGGGTAGTGCAGGATCAGCAACATGGACTTTAGTTGAACAGTTTATCATTGGGAAGTCATACTTGTCAGGTTAAACTGAAGTTACTGTGATGAGTATATTCATTAAAAGCTTTGGCCTTGCTCTAGGAATCCATCACAAATCCAGTCAAAGAATTTACAACACATTGTATCTATGTGTGCATGGGGAAAGTTTAAAGGCACCATAACCTATCTGTGTACAAGTGGATCATCCTATAGGCACAGCCACTGGCTTGTTCATGTGAAAGCAAGGTCCTTGCTTGTCAAATGTGATATCTTCTGGCTCCCAAATACAGACCTCTACACATCAGATTTTTAACTGCCCTGTTTCAACAGACAAGTACTGGATCTGTCAGCATTGTTGAGAAACATGAAGATAAGAACAAGATCTTTCAACATTTACTTGCCTTGGAAATCAGGCATCAGAGTTAAGCTTTGTCAATGGCAAACATTCAAGTTCCTAAGAAATCCAGTATCAGTAAAGCTTTGCCAGGGATAAAAACGAGACAGCATTGGTGGCATGTGATTTTGCGTCACATCCAATATTTCAGCCATCAATGTTCAGGGCACAGGAATTTTGCTTCTTCTAAAACTGATGAAATCCCTCACTAATGGTTCCGAAGTGTTTAAAGAATCTAACCAACCATAAAAGCAATCCTCTCATTTTGAAAAATTCGCATACAGTTTTTCGCCAATATGGGAATGAAACTAGATGATTTTTGTTTTCATTCAGCCAGGAAAAGGCACACAATGACATACAAATGATTACCACAACATTTGAATTTCAAGGGCTTCAGCAACATTAAGAAAACATCAAGTCATTGAGGCATACTTTGTATATTTGAATACATAAACTGTTAATGCTCCTGCCCATACCTCCGAAGTGTAACGGGAACTTTCTTCTACGCCCTACTGAATGGTACTCTCCTGGCCGGGAGCTATGATATTAGCAGTGCAGGAATTGTTCCTGTTGAGCCATAAGCCAAACTTAACGTGCATGCGAGCATTGCCCGACACTGTGTATACCATAGAAGCTCTTTTGATTTTCAAAAAACAATAAAATTCGTTTTCATAACCAAATATACATGTTGAATAAACACAGAAGCAGGCAAATGATCACCTAGATCAAGAGGGGAGAACATAATCAAATATGTGAAACATGACAAAAATCAAATACTTTGTGGATACCTAACTTCTCTCTCTCTCCTCTCTCTCTCTCTCTCTCTCTCTCTCTCTCTCTCTATATATATATATATATATATATATGCATGCATGTATGTATGTATGGATAGATGGATGGATGTATGGATGTAATGAACATAGACTCATTGCACACACACACACACACACCTATGCATATGCAAACAATGAGTCTATGAACAACTTTTAAAAAAAGGACATAACTACCATGGGACTGGGGGTTTTCCCCTATCAAACAGCAGTGTGTGTGTGTGTGTGTGTGTGTGTGTGTGTGTGTGTGTGTGTGTGTGTGTGTGTGTGTGTGTGTGTGTGTGGAGTGTGTGTGTGTGTGTGTGTGTGTGTGTGTGTGTGTGTGTGTGTGTGTGTGTGTGTGCGTGCGTGCGTGCGTGCGTGTGTGTGTGTTTGTGCATGGGCACCATGTATTCATCTTTGTTGCAGTAAATACAAATGTTTTATATTGATATACACAATCGTGCTTTTAAATACCACACATATATTGATCCAAGCTTGGTATCTTTATACTAATGTTTAGTACAGGTCTAGAGATAATCTCAAACAATAGGCATTTATCTAAAGGTCTATGACAAACAACAAGCAAATAACACCCCCCCAAAAACTCAAAAAACACCATCCCAACCCCCCCCCTTTCCCCCCAAAAAAACTCAACAACCAAATAGGGGCAGGCCAATATATCTTGCATTATTCTGGCACCATTATACATATGAAAACCATCTTGACTATGTTTAATCAGACTGTATGTTTCATCAACTGGTCAAGGAAGCAAAATATGCACTATCCCTTTCCATAAACACAATCCTTTGACTTTAAACATTCTACCCCTTAGCATTTTTTTGATCCAACATTCTTTGTCTTGAGAAAATACATCAGACTAATTCCAAGGATGAAATTCATATTGTGGGCAAATGAAGACCTGGTTCCATAAAAAAAATTAATCAGATACATAAAAGCCCGTCAAGTAAGCGCAGGGAATGTAGAATCTCACAATATAAATGTAAACAACAAGATATACGAGTGTCAGAAAGGCAATCTTAAGGTATCACCAGCACACTGAGTCTATGCATAAGTCCAAGGCGCTTCAGTCTTCACTACTTTAGTTGCCAAAGCGGTTACTGTTTCAAAGAATCATCTGCTTTGTACGTATGCATCAGTCAAACTAAAATTGATCACCAAAACAGATATGCAATAAACTGATGGAGGCTAATAACAACCAAAAACAATAATGTCATATGGGAAAGGGTACATGGAAAAAAAAAAGTGGAAACGCCAAAACGGACATGAATTTAAGGCAAAACGTGTACTTTCTGCTTATAAAACAGACAGACACACATGCTTGCAGTTTCAAACCCAGTTACACTTTGATTTATATAGGCACTTCAAACCAGTTTTAACCAACAGACAGACTGAACAGCAACCTGAAATACGACAAATACTAAAAGGAGGGGACTCATGTAAGATAAATTTTAAGCAAAAATACTTCTCTTCATTATCCCGTTTCATCCCCATTACCCAATCTGAGCAGACCACTCTGCATGAATATTCAGTAATGTCCTAAAACTTAACCCGTCAATTAAAGTTTGTGATAAACAGACGTTTTGATAACATTACACAAAATATTGTCATAACGATCATGTAATTGATTGTTTTACATGCTTTTTTGCTGTTAATTTGTCACAATCTCCCAACGCCCACACAAACCCATCCTGCCTAGACATTTTCCCTCCCCATTAAATCTTACTATGGTTTGATATGAATCCAACTGAGCATATGCAGGCGGTTCACAGCACAAAGATTAAAAAAAAAAAATTAGTGACCGACCTCTTTGTGATTGGACAGATCTGGGCGGGAAGTTAAAATGTGAGGACTTAAACATTACAATTTGGGATCATGCCCATATATTGTAACATTACTTATCACTACATAAGTATATATATCTTCACACAAAATAAATCTATGGATAACAGTACTCCATATTTTGACTTTTTGCCTTTCAAGTATTTTCTTTGTGAAATTCAGGCTGCTCTCCGCAAGGAGTAAGAGCCAAGATTGACTAGCACCATTTGGTTTCCATTTTTTCTGCGAACACATTACTGCCATGTAAATGATAGGAGTATATTTGTATTAACACCAATGACTAGATAACATCACTTCTGTTTTTTTAACATTATTGATCGTAACAAGAAGCAGATTATCGCACAGAAACACCATAAAAAATATTACGTACCATTATACAATTTTCAGTCTATTATAGATATATGGAGCATGATTGTATTTTTTGCAAAACATAAACCATTCTCAGTCTTTTAAAGTTGTAATAAGCATGATTGTATATTTTGCACAACACTGAACATACTTAAATGGAAACGTTTAAGTAAACATTGGAGGAGGGCTTTACAGAATTTGATTAGTGTGCGCGTATTACAAAACCAGCAAAAATAAATGATACAATTGTAGGCAAACATCACTCTCATTAAGCTTCAAAGCTCAAAGAAATCATCTACAAGTTGACAATATCATTGAACAAAAGGAAAATAATGAAAAGCTCAATATGAAATATAAATCCTTTCCATGAACTGAATGTTTTTGGTTAGCAATTCTATATAATTTGATTAACCAGCTTTAAGCATACAACTTTTGAGCATGCAGCTTTAAGAAGTGTAAATAATTTGGGGTAAATACAAGCAAAACAAGTACATAAACTTAAATAGAACAAGTAAACAGCAAAGTAAGTTGAAGTCTCAATCATCAAAAATCTTCGACGGATTTAAATTATGAGGATGATGATACTATACTGGTGACAATGAAACCACATTAAACCACATCTGTACCAGCTCAAAACCGACAACAGATCTGACACTAGATGTACCGCACTCTTTCTGTTGCTGTTGGTGCATTAGTTAAACAACCTGGGATGGTCTACTTATAACATTGTTTCCATGTCTGGAAAAAAATGCAGATGTGAATTCATATCATACTGTTTAGATCTGCAAAGCAAAGCAAACACAACACAAAACCCAACCCAAAAGGATGCAAACTGAAAACCTCACATTAACTATCATGATATAAATAAAATTTCATGTAATTTACCTCATAAATTGGGGGGGGGGAGGAAGATAAAGATTACTTTTATGATGGATTTAGGACATGTGTAAGCTGGCTTTGTTTAAATGGTCAACTCCATATCAGGGCATGTTTTGTATTGCACTTGTATCACAGTATATTGTGGTGTTTTCTATATATGGTGCTGTGCTGTGCTGTGTTCCTGTTGAATACCATTCAGCCACGGCAAACTTTTCAATACAAAATTTGGTCCCTCTTGCCAAGTAGAATGTTAGCATGGTAGAGTTCCACTCTCCCTTTGTTGTTATTTCACTTTTTTTTCCTGTCTGCATGAAATTTGTGAATGTATGAGAGTTGGGTTTTGGAGGTGGGGTGTGTGTTTTTATATTTGTTGTTTTCTTTTTACCAGAAACAACTTCACTGGTAACTAGGGGGTATTTTCCATGCACCAAATTCATGTTGCAAAATGGGGCCTTGATTTGTAGTCTCATCCAAAAGGCTAGCACTCAGGCCACAACTCAAGGTCTGGAGGATGGGGACTGGGAACAGGATCTGGTTTTGGACAAGATCTGAACCCACGACCACTTAGTTTCTAGCTGGTGGGTTACCTCTCATGTAGTAGATCCAGCCTTTTTGCTTGAAGCATCAGCGAGAATAGAGCTGACTATTAAAACTCCTCTGTTAAACTACTCTGCTAAACCGCACTCTTGATCCGCTTTAAACTGACCACAAAAAGGTATTACATAAAATAACAACCTCATACACAACACCAGGCATTATTTAAAGACAACCCAACAGTACAGCTTCTCGACTCGCCAGCGTAAACGAATGAAATTTGCAGTTGAGTCTACTGTGATACTACAGATGTGTGCTAACACAATGCGGGGAACTAGAGATACATACTAACATCATCTTGGGAGTCGGTCAGCCAGCTTGTTACATACAGTGAAGTGTTCAAAAGCTACTTCAGCTGAAATTTATGTAGTTTTTGTGTGTCTTCAGTTTTGTGGTTTGTCTTGTTTTGCTTTTGTCTCTCTTTTTTGGTGATAAACTTCATATGTAACTAAACAAATTATTTAGCTCCTACAAAGGATCTAAACAAATGGGTAAAAAATTTTTTTGCAGCTATGAAGCCCGAGTAGGAGAAAAATAAATACCCTCTAATCAACATTTAATCTTGGTTAAAAAATAATTTTCTGTGTTACTGGAAAGATTCTGAATGTAATTACAATACTAAGTCAAACTGGCCTTTGAAAGAAAGTAGCAAAAAACCCCAACAAATTAAAGAATCTGGAAAGGTGTTACACAGTAACTTGTCCCAATAGTCTTGCTAGACTTGCAGAAACTAGCAAAATGAACCAGATCAAAAACTGAAACAGAGTTGTAGTAGCTCATCAAAATAATTCTGACAGAGTGAAGGCTCAATTTATCCTGATTGTTATTCTATCCCCAATACTGAAAAGCAACATGTAAGGCAACTCACTGAGTTACCAAAGACAACTCACTGAGTTATCAAAGACAACTCACTGAGTTATCAAACAAAGACGACCCACTGAATTATCAAACAAAGAGCTAGCGAATGTAGACCAGTGTTGAGTTTCAAGTCTAGCTGCAATCATAGGAGATGCCAGAGAGCAAAACAACTCACTTTTAGTTCTAGACAAGTTGTTGAACATCTACACATGGAGCAAGCTGTGCTTTTTCCCTTGATGCATCTGTGAACTATGTTGCATGGCGTTTGTTTGGTTTGCCTCTAAAAGTTCAATTAAGTCTGCATGATTTATAAAGATTGTGGCAATGCCTACACTGAGCAGTGTAACGAGTGTTTTTAGTACTGTTCCATAGGGGCAGATAACAATTTATCTCATCTTGTTAGTTCAGCATGATAGAGAGACAAAAAATGTTTTTAGATCTCCTATGCAAGGATTAGTGTTTTTCTATCAAAATAAATGAACAAACTAACAAAACAAATTTTTTTTAAAAAGTGTTCCTTCATCACCACTGCAGCATTACCATCAATCAAAATTGTTGTTGCAAATTTTAGCATTGTTTATCATAGAGACATATCAGAATCAATGCAATGAGCTGTACATATGATAACCTGTCTACTATATCCTTTCTCTGATACATATGTAATGAAGATCATGTACAAATAAAAAAAACAACTGATTCTTAGTAACATCATACATTGCTATGGACATGTACATACATGTACCAGATGAAAAAAAAAGTTTAAATGTGTGCATGCAAACTGGGATCCCCCCAAACCACACACACACATAAACAAAAATGTTGCTACTGTTGATATTGTTATTTTTGCTGTCACCATAAAATTATGTAAAGTCTTTTCCTGAATGTGCAAAAAGCAAACAAACAAAACCTGGAGAAAACAGAAAAAGACCTGGAATAAATGGACTATCTTTTGCTGATAACATGAATAAGGGGGAAGGAAGGGGCAGACAAATGAAATCCGAAAGACAATAAAAATCATGTGTTCCAATGTAGTTACTGATAGTAAGGATTCAAGTAATTAAAATTCACCCAACCAAATTTTAACCATCATGGATTGATGATGTTTACACTAACAATTAATTATTACAGTACATTACAAACTCCACATTTCTTTTTCCTGTCTCAATCTTTGACTTAAGTTGATATACATCAGTGACCTCTTCATATTTCTGAAAACCAATATTTCTTACATTATCTTTTCTCAATAATTATACGGAACTTCAGATATGAAAGATTTTTTGTTTTTTTAAAAGCAAGTTTTTGGATAAAGACAGAACACCAACGATAGGGGAAGGGGCTTCAGGAAAGATTAAAAAAATGTTCCCAGTTCAGTACATCAAATAAAACCTCTTGTGGTTTTCTTTTAAAACAGCAGGACTTACAAATCATGGAAAACAAGCTACAGTAAATTATCACAGCAAACTTCTACTCAGATAGATACTTGCTGTGATGCAGAGTGTCCCACTTTTTTTGCAGAACAATCAACTATTCTCTTACTCACAGTATTTCAATCTTATAGGACTAAAAAGAAAAAAACATAAGAAAAAGAAAAAGATCCCTTCAAGCCCTCCCTGTGATTTGAACACTGGACTTAAGAGTGGTGGATTTCCAAGACTGCCACATTTTAATCACATCAGTAGTGTGATCTGCAAAATGAAATCTTTTGCAGTCAAAATGGGCATGACAGCGGAGTAGTTAAAGCAAGGGGTTTCTAGTCCTAATGGGCCCTCAAGTCACTGTTTCAGATTTACAAAACTACTTGTAATGGACTGCGTTGTGTTTTCTCTCTTTCTATTGGCCTTGTAGTTTCCCACTTGCAGCAAAACTACATATCTGGGTTGCTTTGCCTGGCAAAAGCATAGGACATGACTTAACTCCAGCCATTTCTTTGTTCTACCTGCATATACATGTACGTTCCTTTTGAGAGTGGGTTCTTGAAAAGTTTCACCAAAAATGACCTTTTCGGCAGTTGCGGTTTCTTTCACATACACTTAATGTCTTCTGTGCATTGTAATTTGGTCAATCATCTCATCGGAAAAAACTGTCAACCAGACTGCCATTGACAATCTGGAGAAACTAGGAAGAATATCTGTCTTCAGACCAGATCAGAAACCATGGACCTTTTGCTAACTTGTATGGCTCTTGAACTTCTACCTATGCTATCTCCTGTCTAACAGAATTTTGAATATGAGGAAGGATACAGCTGGAGCACTAAGTGAAAAGACTACCTCAAACCCCTTTTTCCTTAAAGATGGAAGACTGAATCTTGAATGGTATTAAAAGTCTTCCGTGCACAACTCAGAAAGAAAGGAAATGAGCCAATCCACTCCAGCAGTCTGTTAAATAAATGTTACAGTCTCTGTCCCATATCTGTGATAATCTAAAAAAAGAAAAAAAAGAAAAAGATCAATATAAACTACTTAAAAAACACACAGAGTTCAATGATGCAAAAAGTAACCCCCTCCTCACCACACATACTATCATCACCAAGTGCTGTACATGATACAGGCCAAGGAAACATGCATTTTACCTAAGATATGCTTAACTTCTCTGTTCACGTTTTTTTTTTTTTTTTTTTTTTTTTTTGCTTTGTTGAAGTGTATAGACCACTAGTATGTGACCTCCATAATCGGCATAAGAACAGATATTACAAATGATTTTTAAACAGATTAACCAACAGAGTGTGACTGCAGAAAAATCCGTAAGTGCTACACCCCACCTGTTAAGTCATGGCAAAAGCTGATTTAGCTGAGGGGTTGGGGGGGGGGGGGGGGGGGAGGGAGACGGGAGGGAGGGAGAAAGAGAGAGAGAAAAGGAGAGAGAGAGAGAGAGAGAGAGAGAGAGAGAGAGAGAGAGAGAGAGAGAGAGAAGAGATGAAAAAGGAGAGTGAGCTAACATCAGCATCAGGCTATAGCCTAAAATAAAACATTGCAGATGCTTGTTTATCAAAAGCAAGCCCCATATTTAAGTGAACCTTGATACAACATGCTGACACCACTTCTTGGTAAAGAATGTTACTTCTTGCAGTATATAAGATGTCTCATTAAAAAAAGAGAGAAAAAAATGCAGTCTGATTGCACATTTCGACATTCCCATTTTTGAGTTTCAGTAAACAAACTTTTGAGCGTATGTGATCATTTTAAACATGACCTGAAAAAGAGTCACAAAACCCCCCACTGGAACAAATAACTTGCATGAAAATATTAGCAGAATAAACAAAATGCGATACACAAGTAAACTTGGACATCAGTATCTTTTCTGTGAGTTACAATGTATAACCCCCCCCCCCCCCCCCCCCCCCCACCTCAATAATGTTATTCTGATGAATGACAGAACAAGACATGTATTTCTTTCAAACAAAACTACAAAGGACTAAAAACATTTTTTGTTTATATCACGATAATTCTGTATACAAATAGGTTGTAATAATAATAATAATAATAATTTAATAAAAATAAAAACACTTTAAAAAAAAAAAGAAAGATACTCTTTGACAAAGCTATAACTTTTGAAAGGAGTGACACATAAAACAAAATACACCAAAACCTCTCAAGCAGATAAACTTCTTGAGAAGAGATCCTTTCTGTTTTTTTACCTGATGAACCATAGACACACAAAGACACAGACAAATACACTCATACATACATATGCCTCTACATGATAAACACACACACACACACACACACACACACACACACACACACACACACACACACACACACACACACACACACACACACTTAAAACCATTAACAGCTTAAAAATGGGATAGTTTAAAAAAAAAAAAAAAAAAAAGGACAACTGATAAAGAACAGAGCATGTATGAAAAAAGTAAAAATAAGCAGACACTAAGAAGATAAAGCAACATTACCTGATTTTCACACAGAAACTGAATAGCACACAATTAAATTTAGCAACAAAAAGAAAAAGAAACAAGAAGCATGAATTTAAAAAAAAAAAAGAAAAAAAAAAGAAATTAATGCTTACAATATCAGTGATCTGGGACAACTGTTTGAGACGGTTGATAATGCATTAGACTTCAAGAATATGACCACATCACTGATAATTCTATAGTTAAGGCTAGAATGTGAATGACTACATCTCTTCACAAATTGAAAAATACCAGCCATTATCCTATCACGCACACAGGGAAGCCGCCTTTTTACTTTCTGATAATCTGTACCGTAATCTAAACATGATTTCAGGAGCAATAATGGCATTGTTTAAAATCCAGCATGCAAGAGACAGTTGGAAAAAAAAAATCCACCTCACTATTTCATCAGATTGCAAAAAAAATGAGTAAACTTCAGTATTTTGTGATCTGTACGCAGTCCTTTCATTAAAAAAGACAGCACCCAATGTTTTTATATATTTCATTCACATGGCAGATCACAGCTAATATCAACTAAGCATCTGTTTTTGACTGATATAACTGCATTAACACCACTTGTTGATTGCATGGATATGTAACTTTGTTTGGATACAAATGGTAGTGAAACAACAGTAAACCTATTTCTAAACACCCATCCCCCCCCCCACCCCTCCCGCCCATACCACCACCAATATTGCACCAGCATTGGAAACAAAAACCCATCTTAGATTCCACGTATGTAAGAAAATGGATTATAGACGATGAATATGTTACGAACAATATGAGTAAAGTATGGTTCCATACAACAAACAACACTTTTCAACACACAGATCAAAGAGACCAGATGGGGTGCAGCTCTGGAGAGACAGACAGAGACAGAGACAGAGACAGAGAGAGAGAGAGAGAGAGAGAGAGAGAGAGAGACAGAGACAGACAGAGACAGACAGAGACAGAGACAGAGACAGAGAGACAGACAGAGAGAGAGAGAGAGAGGGGCAGGGAAAAAAAATCACCCCATTTCATGGAAACAATGTTGCCAAATCACAGCAACAAAGTCACAACCCCCTCAATAAAAAAAAAAAAAGACCAAAAAAAAAAATACAATAAATAAAAAAGACAAAGAGTTTTGTCCTAGACTGCACCATCTTCTCTAGCAATCTTGTATAGAAAACTGTTATTTCTTGATCTGCATACAAAGCATACATACACACATTAAAAAAAAATGCATGCTACATTAATTAATATCATCTGTACATTATAAAAGAAGAAAAAAAAAAAGAAAGGCCAAACACGCTAGTGGACACAAAAGTGAAAAAATGTGACGCAAAAAGATGAGCAAAACATGAGCAAAGAAAAATGGCATAAATTTTAAATCTAAACAGAGAAAGAGTGAACACAGTCTTATTTATATTGCACATGAAATTCTGTATCAAAATTGAAATAAATATCTTTTTTGTTGTACCAAAGTATAAATAAGTTTAATCTCTAAACAGGCAATATATATTATGTATATAAACAATAGAGATCTTGAAGAGAAAAGTGTCAAACATTGTATCTTTCGCCAACAAGTCAATGATATAGTATAAATATTTTTTCATTGAGAACACTGTGTGACATACCCTCCACACTAACACAGACATGTCCTTTCAGGGAACTCATGGGCTCTGGGCAGGACTGTTATTACACCGAACAATGTGCAGAAACATGATGCTGTCAGCAACCGGTTCTGTCCCAGCTGTGTACATTTAGCAACAAGGCTGCTGTCATCACACTGGGTCTACTGATTTTTTTTTAAAAAAAACAATAAAAAACCCCAAACCTGCACAGATGATACAAATCAGTAAGACAGCCAATAAAAAAACACAACAACCCAGAAATGAACGCATCTGGACACAAATGGGCAGGGACAGGAGTGCGACGCATCTTCAGGATCATATATCACTGCAAAACATTTTATTATTACTTTGTTTTATATGCCTCAACATACTTCCCTATCATTTAAAAAAATAGACTTCTTGAGAAAACATAGGACATCTCCCCTTCGTCACCCATCCTCCAAAAAACACCAACCCCTCAACAAAGCATATTTTTCCTATTCTCCAAAATAATCTTTCCCTTGTATTAGAAAGAAATCTTGGATAAAAAAAAAATGTATATATAATAATCTCAGTATTCCATCTCTAAAAATATATGCAATTCCTTAAAAAAATACAGTCAATGACAAGAATAGAGAAAGAAGATGGTAAAAAGCAAGTCGTAGTTAGTTGTAGAGCAAGAAGCCCTCCCTTAAGGAACTGCTGCCGTTGGGGTGTGGGGCAAAGCCAAAAGACGATTCCGTGGAGAAAGGGGAGGAGGGGGATGACTTGCTCTGCACTTTGTGTTGCAATTTCCGAAGCAGCTCCGACGCTGATGTGTTGAGGGCAAAGCCTTGAGGGAACAGGCTCAGTGCAGGGTCAAAAGGAGAGGGGGAGGCACCGGAGACGAGATAAGGCTGAAACCATGGCAACTCTCCTGCTGCTCCCGCTGGCTTATGCAGCCCAAAGCCAAAGGCACTAAGAGAGGAGGAGGGCGAAGTGGAATGAGGCAGGGAAGGGTCAGCCTTGATGCTGCCTGTCAGCGGTGTTTGGGAGCAGGAGGAGGTGGAGGAGGTGGAGCTGTCCGAGTTGGCTGCTGAGGTCAGCATCAGGGATTTGCTGGTCTGAGTCGTTGATGAGGACGCCGCTGAGGAGGGAGGAGAAGTTGTCACTGACATGGATGTGGCTGCCGAGGATGAGGAATGAGACGATGAGGTTGTGGCTGTGGTTGTTGGGGTGGTGGTGGTGGAGGAACTGCTGCCATCCCGAGGTTTCTTCTGCCGCAACAGGTGACGCTCCTTCACCTTGTACTCCAGAGTGGAATGGGGCACTCCAAAGTACGACCCTGCACGATGAACGCTCATTTCCCCCCGCTGCACCGCTCGAACTGCTTCAATCAGGAGCTGACTGTTGTACTTCCGATACTGGCCTCGCTTTGGTCTGGTTTTCTTCTCCTTCACTGATCCATCCCCTGTGCTTTTCGTGCCATTGGAGCCTGTTGTCTGGCTGCTGGAGGCTTTGCTCTCCCTGCTGCTGTGTGATGACAGGTCTGAGCTCTTACTTTTGGACACCTCGCTGCTGCTTTTAGTGGAATGAGAATGACCGTCCTTGTCATCATACGGTTCTCGCTTGATGCGTTTGGCAGGGTGAGTTGGCTGAGAGATTTCTGAGAGGCACGACCGAAAAGCGGACTTGCCAAGATCAAGGGGAAAGGCATCTGCGAGTGAGAAAGTTGGGGTGTACAGATCACTGGCACTTGGGAACATGGGAGGTGTTTGAGTATCAATGTCTGAAAATTTCATCTTTTCTGAAATGGACTTGACAATTATATCTTTGAGGGTTTCTCCAATGCGACTGGTCTCGTAGACTTTTCCAAAAGGACGTGAATCTTCATCCATCAATTCTATGTCTCGTTGGTGCTGCTGAAGGCTGGCAGGCTTGTAGGACGGAATACGCAGGTCTTCAAAGGAAGACGGCACAGTGAGTGAGAGGCAGGATGGTGAGAAGGAAGGCAGGTAGGGGAGGAAGTGAGGCAGGGTATCTACAGAAATGGCCGTGCTTTTTCTGTCCTCCATCACCGGGCTGCTGGAGTGACTGGCACCTGCCTCCTCCCCTTGGGGCCCAGAGGTGTGTGCGGTGCTGCTGCTTCCTCTGTTCAGCTCCATGTGGAAACGCTGCTCCACCAGGTGGCGGATCAGGGAGGTGACCAGAGGCAGCTTGGGTTCGTTGATGTGGGCTGGCTTGATGTGAAGGTCGCGGTTCCCCTTCAAGTTGTGCATACGGCGGATATGTTCCAGTTTCATGGAGAAGTCAATGCCTGCCGCTGTTCTGGAGGCATAATCGGGATCCTCCTTCATATGGGCGTTGAAGGACATGGGGAAGGGTGAGAGGTAGGGAAACATGTTGGCCTGCACCATTTCTGCCATTTTCAATCCACTGGAGATGGCTGCCGCCACTGCCTCGTCACCAGAGTTTGAATCCTCTGGATCCAACAAGGCGGGAGTTCTCTCCATGTCAAGACCACTGCGGTAAATCTTGTTCCTCAGTGTGGAGCGTGGGATTCCATACAGGTTGGAGGCTCGCCGTGTTCCCAGTCTTCCCCCTCGGATGTCTGCCACTGCTGCCTCCAGCTCTTCTTCTGTGTACCCTCGTTTACCCCCTGTGTTGGTCTGCTCTTCGCTCTTTCGCCCTTGTCTGAAAAGCAGTCAACAGCATTTTAATTTCGATTTCAGACACTAATGATCAATATGTAACTAACTAAAGCACTTACAATTTACTGTCTCTATTCTGCAATGATATGCAATACACTATTTTTTTTAAAAAGTGTACAGTGTAGCTCGAGTAAAAAGGCCTTGAAATATGCTTTCACCTTAAGTGTAAGTTCAAGCTGACTAACAGCACCTCACATCATTCACACAGGTTTGCATGCAATATTGACCCCACACTGCCCTTCCTTTCAAGGGAAAGCCACTTTGATCACAGAGTAATATTTTGATCCTACTGCTTCAACTAAATGTCAATACTGAGCACAATATCAGTGTAACAACTGCTGTGTCAGTAATCCTGACCTGAAGCTCCTCCTAAGAGCTCCATTACTAGTATTCCCTGTGGGGCTGTCAGTATACATCCCACCCCCACTTTTTAAACATTCTGTCCAAGGAATTCCTTCTTTTCTATCCCCCTCTTTGTTTCTCCCTGTTTTTTTTCCTTCCTGACAACTCCTTCTGGTCTATTTTCTGCCTTTTTGGTTCATTTTCATCCCTTAAAAGATAACAATTCTCTCCAATGCCAAAGTTGGATGCGTTGTGCCGGACTTGTCAGGTGCACAACAGCAGTACAACGCATTTTCATTCATATGATAGACAACAATATTTCTGAGCTTTCAACAAAGAAAAAGAGGTATTAAATCCCCCTTTACCAGAAGACAAAAAGCAGAAAGTATGTCCATACCAGCCCTGCTGTAGCCTAGTGGTCAGGGCGTTGGACTCATAATCTAAAGGTTGCGGTTCGATCCCAGCTTTCGGCTATGGCGTTGTGCCCTTGGAAAAGGCACTTTACGGCTATTTTCTCACCCCACCCAGGTGTAAAAGGGGTACCAACTTTGTGTTGGGGTTAACCCTGCGATAGACTGGCGTCCAATCCAAGGGGGAGTCTATGACTCTCAGTCACTTAACGCCACAGAAACCGGGATAAGCACCGGCCTGATGAGCCTTAGGATAGGGATAGACTTAACTTTTTTAACACGTCCATACCAAATGGAGTATTCACAATTTTTTTGGGCATGTACACTATTTCAAAGGGCTAAATTCCATTACAGCAATTAGGATATGAAATGAACAAGTGACTTAATTTCTTCTGGTAGGTGTCACAATTTTCAATATGCAATATGTATACAATATGTACATTACTTCAAAGGGCTAAATTCCAGTATGAAAACAAAGAAAAGAATAGATGCATTCCATTATCTCTTCTTGGTTACTCATTTTTTGCATTCTGATAAAAATAAGCTTACATACAGACACTTCATTTTACAAGACTATTCTAAACTAAATACTGATTTCCAGTTATGAAGCAAATATGAGTGCATTAATAATTCATGTGGCTCTTTTGATGGATTCCAAAATGCTTAGCCACTTGCTCTAGATCATAAATGTCCAGTGTACAGCACTCATCCTTTTTTTTTTTTTTAAATAAAGGAAAGAGACAGAAACAGACAGACATGAGAGAGAGAGAGAGAGAGAGAGAGAGAGAGAGAGAGAGAGAGAGAGAGAGAGAGAGAGAGAGAGAGAGAGAGAGAGAGAGAGAGAGATCCTGACTTATGCTCTAGGTGTGTTTCAAAAGAATCAAGAAGCAGTTTCAAAACTTTGTGTATCAGTGCATGCATGTACCCGCATGCCCATACATGCACATGTGTGATATCAGTCACTCGCAACACATGATCTGGTTAGTGAGCTAACTTTTGTATTTCCACTCTCCCCAAAACTCCTTCGGATGAGACTTTAAACCGAGGCCCCGTGTGCGAACGCACGCAGAACATCTTGCGCACACGTTAAATCCTGTTCCGCTTTTCGTAAGAGTAGGCCATCGTGTGCCGGTGGGAACAGATGACAAGATTTACAAAACTGCATACACACGGGTGTACAGTGAGATGTAAAAAAGCCACAATTGCATATGTGTGATTCATCACTCGCAAAAAATGATCATGCATGAGTAACTTCATATTTCCAAAAATGACTGTTATCTATCTTCCCATCTTTATTATACACATCAATGCCTTAACCTATGATTAAGCTACAATGAGCTGCAAAAAGTTCATCTTCATATAATATTAGCCACAAACTGTCAGGTTTTTTTTTTTGTGCCTAGAGGATTAGAATGGCTGTCGCTGGAGTCTTCACAGTATACCTTCAAGAAACATGCATGTAATCCTCTTTACTTGGTGATCTTCGTAACAATCTGACATGTCGCAACTGACCTATGAACTCTGCAAAACTGATAATGAGGGCCATTGTTCGAGCATCTCCAACAGTTGGTGAGCTCAGTGAATAAATTAACAAAGAAAATTCATACAGTAAGATGTTGGATTAACACTGATCCATGTGAGAGTAATCCAAGTCAAAATAGTCTTGTTAGGATAACAGCAGCCCAAACATCAATACACACAATTTACACCCCCCTCCCCCCTTTTTTTGTCAACAGATTTGAAATGATCTCAAAAACAGTCCTGGAGATGGCAAAAAAAAAAAGAAAAAAAAAGGGAGTTCCACCAATGGCTGAAAGATTCTCACTTTTTTTTTTTTTTTTTTGGACAGATATAGGTACAAAGTACTACTGTTTTTTTTTTTATCACAGCAGAGAGAGAGAGAGAGAGAGAGAGAGAGAGAGAGAGAGAGAGAGAGAGAGAGAGAGAGAGAGAGAGAGAGAGAGAATTTGGAAATGGATGACTGCACTGAAGGCAAATGTAAGAGAAAAGAAGAAAGGAGAAATGTATGAAGTCACTGAACATCAAAAGCACTTGAAAGTATTTTCTTAAGACTTAATGAATGTCTATTGTAAGTACAAATGAGTTGAAAGTTTTCTGCAACACAAATTAAAACATTTATGCCCCCCCTCCCTCATTTCTTTTTCTCCTTCCCAAACCTCCCTCATCAGAAAGATTTGACAGATAGTGATCAGTCTCACCCCTGAAGAATGTGAGGAATCTTCAACTCCACATGGGGCTTGTGAAATGCTTGGCTGCTGGCATCTACCCTGTCGACTACCAACGTTGCTGCGTGCGTTGCGCTGATGGTCGACACCTGAGTTGCTGCAACGTTGCTGCTGGTAGTGCTGGAATGACTGACCCTTGAACCCAGTTCAGCCAGCAGCTCTCGTGCTATGCTGTGTGTGTAGTACTTGATGTGGAAGGGCAGGAGGTCTTGCAATGAGCGCACATCTGCTGACAGATGGATGAGTAAAAATGATAACAACAGTAGGAGAAACTGCACTGACAACTAAAATAGTGGCGACAATGATGACGTATAAACAGCAACACCTTCACCATCACAACACCTGTAGAACTAAGGCACAATAGCAGTGATAACTTCCACCACAACACCAGTAACATAGACCTACAATAGCAGAATGTTATGGTCCATGAGCATTTGTGCTGAGCCTTATGCCATGCCAGACTATATTTTCTAAAAAGCTACTTATAAATGCAAAGAAATCAGATTTCTAGCAACACAAAAAGTTATTAGCATTCCTTTACCTCTTACACATTCAATTATACAATGTGCATAAAAACTAATAAAGCATCTGAAATTACTGAACAATAGTATCAGGGATACATGACCAGTGTTAATGCTTAAGTTGCTCAAGAGACCTGGAAAATCAAAAAGGAAAAAAAACAAAACAATGCGTGCTATAAAGAAGGTACATGTTCTTCATAAATGCATGGTCTACAGAAAAAGTTGGTAAAAGGTAAAAGTAAATGATAAGCCATGAATTTTGACTTCAAAGTACACAATGAATGTTTTGATGTAATGAGTGAGTGAGTGAGTGAGTGAGTGAGTGAGTGGTGTGTGTGTGTGTGTGTGTGTGTGTGTGTGTGTGTGTGTGTGTGTGTGTGTGTGTGTGTGTGTGTGTGTGTGTGTGTGTGTTGTGTGTGTGTGTGTGTGGCGCACGTTGTGTGCGTGTGTACAGATCATGTGCAAATGCACATATGCAGGTGTGTGTGTGTGTGTGTGTGTGTGTGTGTGTGTGTGTGTGTGTGTGTGTGTGTGTGTGTGTGTGTGTGTGTGTGCGTGTGTGTGTGTGTGTGTGTGACAGATCATGTGCAATGCACATGCAATGTCTGTGAGGTGTGTGGTGTGTGTGTGTTGTGTGTGTGTGTGTGTGTGTGTGTGTGTTGTGTGTTGAGTATTTGTAAGTCAAGTCAAGTCAAGTCAAAATGATCTTTATTGAGGGTAAAAGATAAGTTTACACAACTTTTTTTCATCCTGCCCTCACAACAACAAAAAAATCATGTAAATTGACTTCTAAAACATTCAAAGACAAATATCAACCTTTGTTGAAAACTAAAGTAAATGAGGATTACTTTCCAACAAATCTCAAGATAAAAAACAAAACAAAAAAACAAACCCAAGACAGTACAACATAAGCTCACATCATACATACAAATGATAAAAATACAATATAACATAGGCATGAATAACAACAAGCAGCCAAATGTGAGGTGGTATCGAACATAAACGCGGACTTATAGTTTGTCCATCAAATGTTTCTTCAAAAGTTTCTTAAACATTTGTTTTGAAGGAACTGATTTTAGAAAAGGGGGTAGGTTATTCCACAATGTTCTTCCTGAATAAGCAAGGCTTGATTTATAGAGATTATTATGGGGCCTGGGCAGTAACAATTTTCTTTGGGGCTTTTCCGTTTAATATATTGAACATACATAGATACTTGTTGAACTGCAGTCTTTCTTTGAGTGGAAGAATGTCTAGTTCTTTCGTAGTTGGTGGTGGTCAGCGTATTAGGATTCAATCTTTTTGAAAACTTTTCTGTTAGTTCATCGTGGATGGAAATTCGGGTTGGCTATGAGGTACAGCAAAAAGTGTGTGTGCTGCATTTTGTTATTATTTTTTTTATAATTCTTTTATATCGAGGATAACAGAATAAGCACTCATGTGCTTTTTTTTCATCCAGTCCCCGTGTGTATGCAGTCCTGTAAATATTGTCATCTGTTCCCACCGGCACACGATGGCTACTCTTACGAAAAGCGGAACAGGATTTAACGTGCATCAGTGTGTGTGTGTGTGTGTGTGTGTGTGTGTGTGTGTGTGTGTGTGTGTGTGTGTGTGTGTGTGTGTGTGTGTGTAGGTGTGTGATAGGACTGCATGCATGCATACAGTTATGTATGTATGTATGTATGTATGTATGTATGTATGTATGTATGTATGTATGTATGTATGCATGCATGCATGTATGATGCATGCATGAATGCATGCATGTATGTGTTTATGAGTGTTATTGTATTCATACAAGCCTGTCTGTGTGTATATGTTATCATATGGATGCAAGAATATATGTATGTATGTATGTATGTATGTATGTATGTATGTATGTATGTATGTATGTATGTATGTATGTATGTATGTATGTATGTATGTATGACAAACTCAGCATTTTCATACTTTGTCAAAAAAAAAAAAAAGGGAATCCTTTTGATGCTCCAGGCTATTTCATAATCACCGATCATATAGATCCACATTTTGTTGAGAACAAAAATGTCAGCGCTTGTTGTTGAGCCCCACAACCTTTACACTGTCTGCCTCTGAAGCATGACCTCTGTACACAGTGCACAATACAACCGTTTCTGTGTACAACGCACTACACAATTATTTCTATGTACAGCGCAACGTCTAATTGTACCAGTCTGACAAAGATGCTGCATCAATATCATTTTTGGTTAAGACGATACTTTTTGAAAACTTTTCTGCTAGTTCACCATGAATGGAAATTCGGGTTGGCTATGAGGTACAGTAAAAAGTCTGTAAAAAATGAGTTCAGAGGAGGCAAAGCTCCTCAATGCCTACCTTAGAAAGTGCTGTTTGCTGGGGGTAAATAGTAATGAAAAAGTTAATCCACTGTTATGGACAGAACTTTTCCAACAATCCCCATTTTCTCCAGACCACAGGAAGTAATTACTACTGGCATTTTTCCCCCTTGACACAAAATACCTCTCACATGGCAATTGCTTTAAAGCTGTCTACAGAAGCATGTTGTTGTCATGGTAACACACAGAAAAGCACCATCCATGTTTGTCATTGCCCAACTCCTCCAGAAGTCATAAAGACATTGTGTTAAAATTTCATGCAGTAGAGTGTCTTAGGCAAAGCCCATCTTTCTCCAGATTAGCAAACTGCAGGCCTAGTATTACCATTGTCATCAACATCACAAACAGCAACTGGTGCACTCTTCGATAAGATGGAAAAGCTTATAATGGGTGTACAAAATGACATAGGAGTGTCCTTCCCAAATACACACACACCACACACACACACACACACACACACACACACACACACACACACACACACACACACCAACACAAACAACATGCTTGCATGCACACACACAAAGGCAAAATCTGCACAAAGAGACAGAAAACACACACACACACACACACACACACTGGGAATACACAGACAAGATACAAGCAAAGTGGT
Organism: Stramonita haemastoma; assembly: GCA_030674155.1. NCBI lineage: Eukaryota > Metazoa > Mollusca > Gastropoda > Neogastropoda > Muricidae > Stramonita > Stramonita haemastoma. The sequence continues at coordinate 45,984,446 of CM060317.1, read as the reverse complement.
GGTTTGTATAAAAGTAGGCAGACAGACCGATACACACAAAGTGCTTGACTCACTAGAGTTATCAGCATCCAGTGTCCCGTTCCTGGCATTCTGCAGAACTTCTTCCAAGTGATCCTGCACAATCACCAGCCACACTCTCCTTAAATTGATTCAACTAAAGCAGCCCACATCTCCCTCCTCACAAACACTGCTGGCTTTCTGCACTCCCCTTAAAGTTAGAACCACAGACAACCCCAGGGACTGACAAAAAACATCAAGACCCGTATCAACACTCATTTTCATCAACACATACTCCTCAAAAGGAAGGCAGGAAAACGACTCTGCCAGCGTTGAAGACACAATCATTGAAGGCTTGCTCTAAAAATAAAGACATATCGGGCTACGCCTACATGGATGTACCCTTCTCCTCATACACCAGGGATTCATTTCAGTGGTGAAAACAGATACCCGCACCGGGAGCCTGTTTAGAGCAGAGACTACGGTACCGCGCATACTATTCTATCCACCAGGTTTATGGATTTTCAAATCTCAGGTGGGATCCTCAGCATGCCATTTCCATCTTTTTTTTTCTTTTCTCCACAGCAGAGCAGGGAGCATGGATGAAAAATCAGAGTCAATGACCCCCTCCCTTTCCCATTCTTCTGTTCCCAAAGAAGAGCGGGCGTGGAAGAATACTCTGTGATCAGTTAACACATCTGTCACTGGGAAAAATCATGAGAAAACAAGTTGATGGCTGCCAATCAATAGCTATGAAAGCAAGCTCCTGTTTGGAAGAAGAGTGTTGTGTGTGTGTGTGTGTGTGTGTGTGTGTGTGTGTGTGTGTGTGTGTGTGTGTGTGTTGTGCATGAGAGAGGGGGGAGGGGGGCGGTTAAACCTACCACCATGTACAAAGGGACAAAGAACAGAAGCCAAACAGACATACCACGACAACAATAATAAAAAGACAAGACACCTGAATTAAGGCTGGTACTCATACATGAACCCAGGGGACTTTCTTGATCACAGGCATACTGAAATATCATATGCCCAAAGAAAAAAGGTTTATACTATTTGTCATGTCTGAAACAACAGTAGAATGTTGAAGAAAGACCTATTGTTTGGCCATGTAATTATATGGTAGCAACTGAATGCCTTAAAAAGAACAGTTCCCTCACTATGATTAAATTGTATAATCAAACCATCCTTCTATAGGTTTTTTCTTTCTGTCACAAAACTTTTGGCATGTTTAGTTCCTCCTCTTCTTAATTATGTTTTGTTATGCATCTCCTTACTGTAAATATTGATGTTGTCATGGTGTGTCAGTAATTGCAATGGTAGGTTTGAAGAAAGTGGAGGTGCTGGCAGAGAGAGAGAGAGAGAGAGAGAGAGAGAGAGAGAGAGAGAGAGAGAGAGAGAGAGAGAGAGAGAGAGAGAGAGAGAGAGAGAGAGAGATGCAACACACACACACACTCACACGCATGCACGTGTGCGCACACACACACACACACACACACACACACACCACACACACACACACAACACGACACAAAGAAAGAGAGAGGAGAGAGAGAGAGAGAGAGAGAGAGAGAGAGAGAGAGAGAGAGAGAGAGAGAGAGAGAGAGAGAGAGAGAGAGAGAGAGAAGACAGACAGAAGAAGACAGAGAGAGAGAGAGAGAGAGAGAGAAGACAGACAGACAGACAGACAGACAGACAGACAGAGACAGACAGAGAGAGACAGATAGAAAGACAGAGACAGGCAGTGAGAGACAGAGTGCATTCTGTGTCTGTAGGTACACATTTATAAAAAAAAAAAAAATCTTACTATTAAATGCTAAACACAAAAAAGTAATGAGCAATTTAAAACTCAAAATAGAAAAAATCAATTACATAAACAATAAAATGCTTTATTTGACTTGACAGTCAAACTTTTGCAGTATTAAAGCATACAATTAAGATTCGTGAAAATTTGTTCCAGGGAATACTTGAAAAAGGCAATAAAGTAGAACTATCAATTACTGACATTCAAGTGTAATATGGGTACTTTGCAGTATGTGTGCATATGTCATATATACCTTGTGTTATGTATTTTGTGTGTGTTAGTGTGTGTGTGTGTGTGTGTGTGTGTGTGTGTGTGTGTGTGTGTGTGTGTGTGGTGTGAGTTGTGTTTATATGTGTGTTGTGTTGTGTGTTGTGTTGTGTTTGTGTTGTGTTGTGTGTGTGTGTGTGTGTGTGTGTGTGTGTGTGTGTGTGTGTGTGTGTGTGTGTGTTGTGATGTGTTGTGTTAATATTGTGTTTGTTTGTGTGGTATGTATGTGTGTAGTTG
>CM060317.1:45967144-45977144 GCA_030674155.1 Stramonita haemastoma | reverse complement strand
GACCCCCCCCCCCCCAATAAAAAAAGGACAGAAAAAAGCTTTCCCGAAGGTTCATGTAGCCATTCTCACCACCAGCTAGCTACTATCATTTTTAACAAAGAATCTTTTTACTTCTTTTTTTGCCTGGCGGGATCATAAGGTGAGAAACCAAACAGTATATTCCAGCTGAAATTTGATGAACGTGACATTTTTTTTCTATTTGTGAACAACCCTAATGATGGACATTCAGCTCTATCCTAGATCTCAGGTGAGGGCGGTATGTGGCAGACTGAGAACGACAGCCAGCAACATTACCTGTGTTCATCAGACTTCATTCTGCCTTGCTGACACTACAGAGACTGCTCAAAACAGTACACAGAGTAACTTTCTTGGACAGAAACCTCCCCTGTACCAAGAATAAGCTGACATTATGGTTCAGGTGTGGCAGAGACTGTTCAAAACATATAAGGCCTATCTTTCCAAGGCAGAACTCTTTGGTCAAGAATGATCTCACATCAACGTCAATTTAAGTCCCCCCAAAATGTACACGTTTGTTCTCATGTGTGCTAAAAGTAAACACACACACACACACGCGCGCGCGCGCGCGCACCCACACAGAGCGCTGTAGGCATTCATCGCACATAAGTATCTGCACATTTGCTCAAAAACTCTTCACTCTCTCTCTCTCTCTCTCTCTCTCTCTCTCTCTCTCTCTCTCTCTCTCTCTCTCTCTCTCTCCACACACAACCCCTCATAATTGGGGGGGGAGGGAGGGAGGGAGGGAGGGAGGAGAGAGAGAGAGAGAGAGAGAGGAGGAGAGAGAGAGAGATAGAGAGAGGAGAGAGAGAGAGAGAGAGAGAGAGAGAGAGAGAGAGAAGAGAGAGAGAAGAGAGAAGAGAGAGAGAGAGAGAGAGAGAGAGATCAAATTCTTTTATTTCGAGAAATGAATAGATGGAGAGAGAGAGAGAGAGAGAGAGAGAGAGAGAGAGAGAGAGAGAGAGAGAGAGAGAGAGAGAGAGAGAGAGAGAGAAGAGAAGAGAAGAGAGAAGAGACAAGACGACGAGGACAAGACAGAAGACAGGACAGACTAGAGAGAGAGAGAAGAGAGAGAGAGAGAGAGAGAGAGAGAGAGAGAGAGAGAGAGAGAGAGAGAGAGAGAGAGAGAGAGCAGGCAGCCTCAGCGTAACCTTCAAAAACGAGCCAGTTTGAAAAAAAAAAAACACCAACAACAAAACCAGTAAAAGCCTCCAAGGTCAAAAGTGACGTCACTGCTAGATCTAGACATTTTTTTCATGGTCACTAATTGCGAACTTGGCGCGTGCAATCCCAACAGGATATTATTTTTCAATTTAGAGAAATAAAGTGCTGTGATGAAGTAACGATGTTCCCTGGATCTGGAGCAGAGAGAGAGAGAGAGAGAGAGAGAGAGAGAGAGAGAGAGAGAGAGAGGAGAGAGAGAGAGAATAAATTATAGTGCTGTGATGAAATAACGATGTTCCCTGGGTCTGTCAGAGAGAGCGAGAGAGAGAGGTGCGTGAGCGTGTGTGTGCGCGCGCGATTTCATATGCATGTGTCAACATTCTTCGAAAAACAAAAGCAACAGACTCATTCCCTTCTTACTCTGGTGATATGGGGTTAAGAAAAGGGCACGTGAAGTGAGCTAGAGGATGGGGGGAGGGGGGCAGGGAGGAGAAACCCATTGTAGACAGATCATATACTGATGTTGACGTCGAAACGCTGTCCGTAAGACCGTCCAAAACAAGCCCTAAAACGACAAAACAGCGCGGAACACAGGCACGTGCACCTACCTCGATCAATACAGCGCCTGGCGTTTGGAAGCTGATGGGAAGAAATTAAAAGCACTAACGGCAATGGCAGCGTGTTCCAAAAGGCACGCGTGTGACAGATGAAATGGGAATTACAGCAAACGCACTGTTGAATGGCTCTGTTTTCAATTAGCCCCAGACCCTGCCTGACCGAGCAGTTAGCGTCGTTTTCCGATCAGGTGCGGGTGAATTTTTACCTAAAATGTTCCACGTATGAGTCACCTGACAAATGTCCCACCAGACGACAAGAATATTTTCCTTGACAATTATTCCATCATAAAATCAGTGTTTCACCTGATACATTACATCACCTAAGCAAATGCACTGCTTGAAACGTGTTCGAATAGACTTCTCTGACAATTTTTATATTCCCCTGGATGAATGATCACCCTAATGTTCCAGCAGATGAACGTTTCACCGGACATCGTCCAGTGGATTAATATTACATCTGAAAAATGTTCAATTGAATATTCCATGGAAAATGTTCCACTGGTTGAATTCTTCATTAAAAAAATGTTGCACTGAATGTTTTCACCAAAATACTTCAAATGTTCCATTAATGAATTTCAAATACACAAACATGTTCTACAAGTATTTCACTTGTTGACCTACACATTTTCCGCCATACATAATTATTTCATCATGGAATCTAATGACTGATGTATGTGTGCAACGGCCAACATGCTATCATTTGAACATGGAAATAGTGTATTCTTTTGTGCATGTGTGCGTTGTGATGAGTTAGCGTCACTAAAGATTTTTGGGCAATGAGACTGTTTTTCATTAATCTGTGTAGGCTGATTTTTTTTTAAAAGAACGCACGAAAGATGACTACATTGACAGAACTTTGTTATGGGAAGATTTGTTCATTCCATGGAATTCTTATCAGCACTGAATAGCTGTTACTCATGGATCTTCGATGCATTGTCATTCACGTGTACACACACACACACACACACACACACACACACACACACACACACACACACACAACACACGCGTGTGTGTACGCGCGCGCGCGCGCACGTGTGGGTGTGTAAATCAATCATTCAATCAATCAATTTTATTCAGTTTTTGCAGGCCATAAGACCCATATAAACACAGAATATGAAAAGCAACCGTGTGTGTGTGTGTGTGTGTGTGTGTATGTGTGTGTGTGTGTGTGTGTGTGTGTGTGTGTGGTGTGTGTGGTGTGTGTGTGTGTGTGTGTGTGTGTGTGTGTGTGTGTGTGTGAAACAAAAGCTCGGCTTTTAAACATCCAGTAATTTTTATACCATTCATTTCCGTCCACGCGCGGCCGGCCACTTCTGCACATATTGATCAGTTAATCTTTGGATTGTTTTTCTTCTATGTGGGGGCTGAATTCCACAGAAAAATATAACTAGCCAGAGGGCCTTTGTGAAGTTTAAAGGCTTGCTCTTTGTTTATGAAGGTGCTAACTGTAGATATGCTCAGTTCATGGAATAAAAACTTACTGCGCCCGCGCACACACACACACACACACACACACACACACACACACACACACACACACACACACACACACAACACACACATATTTATGACACAGAATTACTGCCCAGGAAAAAAAAAAACCCGAGTCACAAAGGAATGTTTCTTGGGACAAAAAACAGAACACTTATGTTCCTTGGGACAAAAAAAACAGAACACTTAACTACACCATCACAAACTTATTTTTCTTCTTCTTCACCCATTCTCACGGGCACTACCAAGGCCCCCCCCCCCCCCCCATCTCTCTCTCTCTCGTAATGAGTCCCCCCCCCCCCTCTCTCTCTCTCCTGTAATGAGTTTCCCACTGATACGAAACACAACCGTCTCCTTCAATTCTTCCAGTCTTGCATATAGTTTTATCCGCCCCCTACCCTGCAGTCTCCCTTTCCTCAGTCCCAATTTGGACAGTTTAAACAGAAGAGGACTGAACAATCGATTTTTCTTCTGGCAGTCGTCAATACAAGTTGAATAGCCCCCGAACTCTTTCAACCTGCCGGAATACAGCGCAGATTCAGGCGCTCCCTGGAGGTATAGTCCGTTCTGTTGTGACTGCTCACACGAATTATAATTTGGAGAGAGAGAGAGAGGAGAGAGAGAGAGAGAGAGAGAGAGAGAGAGAGAGAGAGAGAGAGAGAGAGAGAGAGAGAGATGCTTTGAAGAAAATGAAGTGAGGATGCAAGAATTTTTTCCCTAAATATGGTGAAAAGTGACTAAAACATTCTTATTCAGAAAAGAAAATAATGCTACCTCCCCCCAAAAAAAGGAAAAAAAAAGAAGAGAGAAAAACTATTCTGTTAAACAAGACTTCCTTGCTGCTTTAGGATGCTGACTGTGATAATCCTACGTGTTCCCGCGATTGCAACCCCCCCCCCCCCTTTTTTTTTCACTCTCTCACTCCTCCCTCACTCACTCACTCACACACACACACACACACACACACACACACACACACACACACACACACACCACACACACACACACACACACACACACTTTAATATCTTTTGGGCAACTTCAGGGAAACAAGCTATACTGGCTACTTTGGGGGGATTAAAAAAAAACAAACCCCAAAAAACCCCCACAGCGTTCAATGCTGCTCAAAAATCAATGTGCCTTTGACATCAAAAGCAGGAATGACTGAATATAATATATATTTTCCCTTTCAAACCAAGAAGAGAGAGAAAAAAAAAGAAGAAAAAAAGCAAGCAGTCCAAAGATCCCGAGTTCTGTCAAAGAAAACCCGGAATCTGTGGCCAGGTAAAAGTCGCTACCTGCAGAAAGCAGGGCTTGCCGCTAGTTCCTAATCAATTCCACTGCCGACAGACTACACGTGTCTCTCTCCCCCCCCCCCCCCCCCCCCCCCAACCTCCCTCCCTCCCTGCTGCAGCATCTTCACAGATTGCTCTTACCGCTCACAGACCATGTCAGCGGGCGATGATTTCAGTCCTGTGGCCTAGGTCTTTCACGACAGGCTGTTCTTTTTTGTTCGTTTGTTTTGATGTGATCGAGCGAGTGGGAGAGACCCATGGTTCAGGACTGTAAAAAGAGAAGTGAGGATGGGAGGGAAGCGAAGAGACGGGAGAAAAGGGTGGGGGTGGGGGGAGAGGAGTTGTGCATTGAAGGTGGACGGGAGAGAGTCATGACATGACATGAGAGAGAGAGAGAGGAGAGAGAGATCAGAACGATGGGGGGGGGAGAGAGAGAGAGAGAGAGAGAGGGAGATCTGGAAGAGAGAGAGGAGAGAGAGGAGGGGAGGGGGGAGGGAGGAGGAGTAGGGGGGGGGTGGAATAATGTCTTCGGTAAAAGATTATCTTTGGAAATGGGAGGTACTAGGCCTACACTCATCGGCCCTTTGCACTGCTCCTTTAACTGAATGATTCATTTACATTAACGTGCATTGTATCTGACAAACATCACAGTCCTTCCATGTAACTCATTCAGGGTGTCAAACCCTGCCATCTGTCAATGCCATGCATATGCATGGTCAAAGTGTAGTGTGTGTGTGTGTTGTGTGTGTGTGTGTGTGTGTGGTGTGTGTGTGTGTGTGTGTGTGTGTGGTTTAGAGAGAGGAGAGTGAGAGAGAGAGAGAGAGAGAGAGAGAGAGAGAGAGGAGAGAGGAGAGAGAGAGGAGAGAGAGAGAGAGCGATGAAAAAAGTGTACTTCGTAATATGTCTTCAGAGAGCTGTTCATCCTCTTTTCACCAGTTAGTTTATGCACCAAGTGAAATTCGCAATATGAATGGCATTGTTACTTCCGTGAATATAGCTTTCGATGTTGCCATTGGACATTACAATAAAAATGCATATCCTGATCTATACCATTATTATATTAGCCGCGGTTTGATTGCAACAATTCCAAGTCCTGCATAATTACACATTTTTTGTGCTCTTCGGTGTTGTCTGTAAAATCCCTCAGAATAATGTGAAAAATTTCCAAAACTTAGACGCTAATTTCAAAACTTAGACGTTAAAAACACCTGCATTAATTCCACAGCCAGCCGCTTTTTACGAGAAATATTTCCTTAAAATTTCGGTTAATTCACCATAAAAACAACTGAATAAACATCAGAGAAGGCATTCCAAAGTCGCTATTGATTACCCAAACTGCATGTATAAACCGTGGTATCTTTTTTTCCTTCTTATAATCCCCACACCTCATATCTTTATACTGTACTTCTTCAGTGAACGGGGAACGAGATAGCCTGGTGGTCAGAGTGATGCGCACGTGATCTGTTGACTTAGGTTCAAATCTCGTTCAAGAGCATTTTTCCTCTTGAGTTAAATGTCATTGCCTACTGCACTCTCCCCAAAAGTCTTTTCGATGAGACTATAAACCGAGGCCCCGTGTGCGAACGCACGCAGAACATCTTGCGCACAAGTTAAACCCGTTCCGCTTTTCGGAAGAGTAAGCCATTGTGTGCCGGTGGGAACGGAAGACAAAATCGACAAAACTGCATACACACAGGGACTGCATGTAAAAAAAAAGAAGCATATGGGTTCTTATTCTATTATCCTCGAAATAAAAGAATAAACAAAGAAATAAATAAATAAACGCTCAAGCAGCAACTATCGTTGTCTGCCATATGAGGAAAAATGCGTTGTGCTGCCGTGAAGTGCCTGACAAAAGTAAGACCCGGCGCATCTCGACTTGGGATCGGGAAAGAATAGCTGTCTGTTAAGTCTTTCCGGGAAAAAGGCAGAGGAATGGACCGCAGAAAATAGACATGGAACTGACAGGAAGAAAAGGAACAAGGCAGAAACAAAGAGAGAAATAGAAAAGAGGGAATTCCTAGCACAGAATTTTCAGGTAGTGAGAAATGCTATTCATACTGGCAGCCCCCCCCCCCCCCCCCCCCCCCCATAAGGGCATACTGTACTATTCCTCAGACACATTTATGGGAACAACTGTAAAGCCAGTGAATGACTATGACGGATATTGGCTGTTGGCTCTAAATAACAGTAGTCATTTGAAAATGTGCCTTTAAAAAAAAAATCAATAATGGTTTATAGATTTTCCTCAAAATAAATCACATGCACTCAACACTTAGTGTAACCGACCAAATTCACAACCCTTCAAGCATGAGCATCAAAAACTTTATAAAAAAAATATATCAATCATCTTTAAAAACAAGAAACCACCAAAAAACCAACAACAAAAACAACAAACCAAAAATTGTCGATCTTGTTTTCTAATACAACAGAAAGATGCGCCCATGTTTTACATCAAATTGTATATTTTAATTTATTCCTTTATTTATTTATTCTTTTATTTCGAGAATAATGGAATAAGCACTCGTGTGCTTTTTTTTTTTTAACAACCAGCCCCGTGTGTATGCAGTTTTGTCAATTTTGTCATCCCTTCCCACCGGCACATAATGGCCTACTCTTCCTAAAAGTGGAACATGTTTTAACGTGTGCGCAAGATGTTCTGCGTGCGTTCGCAAACGGGTCTCAGTTTATAGTCTTATCCAAAGGACTTAGCAGTTCCTGTGTATACTCATCAATCGACGTGACGAAGAACGGCAATTCAAATAAGTGTTCTGTTCATTCCTTGAAGAGCTCCATCCTTGCTTTGATCTCTATAACTTGAATCGAGAGTCTAAAGACCGTCCAAATAGGAGTTTCACTGTATGAAGTATGCTTTACATAATATGTTGAACAGCGGTCCATATATCTTTTCAATAATATAATAGGTTCTTTGAGAAACAAAAAATCTTAATACCCTCACAAGCTACCATCTACCAAGAGTTTCACTAAACTGAAAACATCGTCGACGTATGAAGGTCATAATATTAATTCTCTCAAACTGAGTTAATTTTGTGATAGAAATGTAATTTTTTTTAAAAACATATTTTCAAGATATGCATTTTCCCATTTACAAGTCTTATTCGTTCGTTCACTCAGTCATTAACTAATTTCCTGATTTGTTAATCATATCCTTTTTTTAAAAAGTTTTTTTTTCCCTAACACACTCATGCTATTCTGTTTGGTTATTGACTCACTGCCGCCTTTTATCTTAATTATCTACAGATGTCCGCATCTCCATCAGGTGGTTAAAAAAAAATACCCACAGATTAAAAATACAACAAAAACACGAATGGGATAAAAAAAATAATATAAAAAAACGCGACCTTTATGGATGACATTTGTATTCACGGGAATGTTTTGTATCTCTGCCTGTCTTGAAATGCATCTGCTATGTTTGCCATCAATGAATCTTGCTTTTGAAATGAAAGTGAGGGGGGGGGGGGGGTGAGCCGCTAATATGAAGGGAAAGGAAGCTTTAAAGAGGTTGTGTGTGTGTGTGTGTGTGTGTGTGTGTGTGTGTGTGTGTGTGTGTGAGAGAGAGAGAGAGAGAGAGAGAGAGAGGAGAGAGAGAGAGAGAGAGAGAGAGAGAGAGAGAGAGAGAGAGAGAGAGAGAGAGAGAGAGAGAGAGAGAGTACGGCCAGAATTTCACGCTAAAAAAAAAAAAATCTGCGGGGTATCGTCATGCAACAATTACATCAGTAACTCAACCAACTTTACAGTACATACTGAATATCTTCCTCCACTGACACTGCTGTTGTGGCCTAAGAACTTGGTACTACAATACGAAAGACGATGGGACTTAACGACATATCTTTAGGCTGTATACAGGTGTGCACACCTGAGCGTGCCCGCATGTTTGCCCGCATGTGTGTGTGTGGACAGCTGTGACTCACTCATCCCTTCCATTTAAAAAGAATGTGTGTGTTGTGTGTGGTGTGGTGTGTGTGTGTGTGTGGTGTGTGTGTGTGTGTGTGTGTGTGTGTAAAAGGGAGGGGGGGGGGGGTAAAAAGGAGCATGGTAGTAAAATAGTAACGCCAACATCGAGAAGCCCCTTCATCAGTACTGAGACAATAATTATTGAAAGTCTTGAACTCTGCTTCACATCACCGGTGCTACTGATTTTACATACCCAAGTCAAATATCCCCCTCCCATTTGTTTATAATGATCATCATCGACCACTACTAATATAACAAGGTTATGAATTCCATTATTTGGACCGAGTGCTGACATCAATGTGTGTGTGTGTGTGTGTGTGTGTGTGTGTGTGTGTGTGTGTGTGTGTGTGTGTGTGTGTGTGTGTGTGTGTAAGTGCGCGTGGCGCGTGCTGTGATGGGCGGTAGGTGTGTGTGTTGTGTGTGGTAGTGAGAGAGAGAGGAGAGAGAGAGAGGAGAGAGAGAGAGGAGAGAGAGAGAGAGAGAGAGAGAGAGAGAGAGAGAGAGAGAGAGAGAGAGAGAGAGAGCTGGTGATCATGACGACGATTGTGAAGATAATTAAAGGAAAATATGAATGTATAGTTACACGTCTGAACCGTAAAAAAACAACAACCAAAACCCATTTTACATTCTAGGAACTGTCATTTAGAAAGGGAAAAGGAAAAAAGAGGGGGGGTGGGGGGGCGGGGGCGGCAAAACAGCAATCTGACTCGTGGCCTAACATGATATGTGGACAGGGGTTCAAGACATGCTGAGTTATCAGAGGAAAATTTTCTCTAGGGCTTGCCAATTGTTCCGACTCCATTCCCCTGCAAGTGCCTCGGGTGAGACTTAAAAAAGAAGACCTGAGTGCAAACGTAGCATGGATTTCAAAATATCATCTACTTTTTCTTTCTCCTAGGACACAAGAGCAGTTATGCCTGGTGATATAAATCCAGCTTGCAATGTGCGACCTTAAGATGGATGGGTTTTGCCATGGGCCAGTTCAACTTGTCGAAGAAACGCTACATGAAAATTGGTGCAGAGTTTCAATGACTCCTAACAGGTTTAAGGAAGAAAGGAAATAAGTGCAAGCCCAGGACACAAAACCAATGAAACGATAACCCCACCACCACACACACACACACACACACCACATGTACACATAGAGGTGGCCTAATTGCTCTGTGATCCCCTACTGTGTATCTTTTCTAGAATCTGCAATCACTTTCGTCAACAAATAGTTATAAAAAAAAAAAAAAGTGTATGCGTTAATCCTCCAGAAAAATAATGATCAACTAGTGCCTTTCAATCAGTGGGGTTTTTTTGTGTTTTTTTTTCAACCCAGAAATTTTGTGGAGGGGATCAAACTGACAGGGGTACCTCTCAGCTGAGTCACCGGCACACCGATTTTCAACAAAGCGTCGCATTTTTCACGTGGCAAACCTTGTCGTGTGAACCGTG
>CM060317.1:45949644-45964644 GCA_030674155.1 Stramonita haemastoma | reverse complement strand
AAAAAATAATAAAATAAATAATACGGAAGACCTATGAAAAGTTACCCAAAGAAGCGAGCGGTGCCCAGCTCAAATAAAGCCGAGCTAGAAATTTCTTCAATCCGTATGCTACAAAACCATAACAGTAATCTGGGCGCTACTGTTTTAGTTTGCGGTCATCGGCTGGCTACAGCATACACTTAGCATTCGTTAAAAAAAAAAAAAGAGTTGCCCCTTGCAAAATATGTAAGATAACTGACAAAATAAACAATATTTACATGCAGGTAGGTATGAAAAAAAAAAAACTGTTGTGAAAATCTATGACAAAGCACTCTTCATAAGATATTGCAAATACCCGCTAAAACTTATAGCAGCTCAACCTGTTGTGATGGGAAACGATACCTACAATCAAAGTAACACTATACGCTTTGATACGATAAATACAAATACCAATACAAACGCAGGCCCGTTTTGGAATTCTGGCAGCGCTCGGTGGAAATTTTTCTGGTTTTCCAAGGCACGACTCCTAAGTCGGTTGCAGGCTCTGCCCTGCTGATTGGCTAACGAGTGGAAATTTTTCTCTTCTCTCAGGGTCAACTTAGGCACACACTTGCATAATGCTTTCACCCTGTTCGACTGTATACTTTCAGCATGATGATAACGAAATGTTCAATCAAAGATTCTACAATTCAAATAAACATCATATAGGTAACAGACTGTGCAAGTATCAGTTTGTATGATAGCCGTTATGGGTTGAATGAGGCATGAGGAGAAAACCAAGCCAAGGACGAAAAAATAATTCTTTAAAATATTGGCTCTCTCTCTCTCTCTCTCTCTCTCTCTCTCTCTCTCTCTCTCTCTCTCTCTCTCTCTCTCTCTCTCTCTCACACACAACACACACACACACACAAACGCACACACACACACACACACACACAGAAGGGGGGAGGAGGGTCGCGCGCGCACACTCACACACGAACGAGAGAGAGAGAGAGAGAGAGAGAGAGAGAGAGAGAGAGAGAGAAGAGAGAGAGAGAGAGAGAGAGAGAGAGAGAGAGAGAGAGAGAGAGAGAGATTCGGTTGGTTTATTTATGTATTCATGTAAAGGCCATTGCCCCTAATGAAGGGGATGCAGTACACGTGCAATAATAATTAAATCACTAAACACACACACAAGCACAAACTTTACGAAATCAGCACTGATCATAATTCAAATGTTTTGTATAAGTAAATCGATACATTCTGGATAACACTTTCATTTGTAGATGCCAAAAGTAAACTCATGACGAAGCTGGCTAGGGTAGTGTAAAATTTCAAAGGTGTATACCGTGGTCTTAGTTTACTGAGAATCGGACAGCACAACACAAAATGCTTCGTCCCCATTTACAATTTTACACAAAGAACTAGTCAAATACAAATGAGAGTATAATTTGTAGCGATTTTGGTGCATATTAAGTTCTGAAATGCCACATCTAAACCTGGTCAACAGAAATGTCAAATATTTGTCTAGTTCTGTTTTGAAATACGCTCTCCTGTCGTGAACACTGCAAAAAGTTCTATACAGATTAGATATCTTACTGTTTTCAATATGGAAGTCCCATTCTTGCCATCTGTTTAAAACCAGCCTTTCTATAAAGATGTATGGAAGCTCTTTAACGTTTTGAACCCCTCCATTTTCCTATACATACCCAAACCCATTTCCATACAATCATGAATCTACAACGAATATTTGATACCTAGTTGCTGGTTCCTCTTGCATCTACATCGTGTTACATTATATAAGCTTTTTTTTTTTTTTTTTTTTTTTGGGGGGGGGGGGGTGGTGTAATCTAATATCTTCCATAACTACTAACTGTAACCGACAACGAATACAGCGTACAACAGAAGTAATATGAATAGGGTGTCTGTTCATTCCACCGTAAACAAAGTGATATTGAGAGAGGAGAGAGAGAGGAGAGAGAGAGAGAGAGAGAGAGAGGAGAGAGAGGAGAGAGAGAGAGAGAGAGATGAGAGATGAGAGAGAGAGAGAGAGAGAGAGAAGAAAAAGAAAAAAATGAAGAAGAAGAGAAGAGGAGGAGGAGGAGGAGGAAGGAGAAAGAAGAAAAAGAATCAGCGAATGAAAAACAAGGAAGAAAAAAAGAAAGAAAGGCTGCTTAGTGAGAAAGAAAAAAAGAAAGAAAGAGAAGAGAAATGAAAAAGATAGCAGGACAGAAAGGCAGGCCAACATAATGGGCTTGCTCTCATCCGCTCTCAAGGAGTAGGCTGAATCGAATGGGCAAACACTACATAAGGCAAATGACTCATAAACGTGAATATTGTTACAAGAAATGTGAATTTAGGAAAGTGTGGAAGAGACACTTTCTGCATCGATTTTTAAAAGGATGTGCGCTCAGAATAATGGTCCACCAGTGCTATACCGTTTTTGTTAAAGAAATACTATGAATTAGAAAGATGAAGAGAAGGATGAAGAGGAGGAGAAAGAGGGGTAGGCGAAGCACTGGAGTAAATAAGGAGGAAAAAGAAGTTAATGAGGAGCAGGGAGACAAGATGAAGACAAAAAGGGATTAGAACAAAGAAGAGGAAGAAGAAGAAGAAGAAGAAGAAGAAGAAGAAGAAGAAGAAAAAGAGAAAAGAAGAAAATGAGTGAGAGGAGGAGAAGATGAAAACGAAGTAGATGTAGAAAAATATTCACTTTCAAGTGAGGTTTTAACTGTTCTCTTTACTTGCAACTTTTTAACATCCAAGTACACGACTACAGGAATGATGCCCATGGAAAAACCAGATCTGGCAGCATTTCGGAGGCTTTGTGACTATTTCTCCACTGTTGGGGTCATTGGGGGGTCACCCTCTAAAACTTTCCATTACACTTAAACAAAATATGTTTGAACCATTTATCATCACTTAATACATTTCACATATATCAAGGAAACAGTGCGAGCAGAAACAAGACCAGAACAGAAAATTATGTTTATGAGAGAGAAATTTCTGGCGAAAATGGCCTAAAAATGGAGACGAAAAACCGGAATGCTTACCCCTACTGGCTTCTAAAGTTCACTACTGCAAAGATCGTAACCCCTAGTCAAAAATTCTTTCATAGAACTAAAGATTAAAGATGCATTGAAATACTCATGTAAAGAACTGGTGTTTTTAAATAGTTTTCTTGACAAACAACGATTGTGAATTCGGGTTTCGGGTTTCGTACGTTGCCAGCCACGTCACAGATCATGACCGACTTTTTGCTTTCAGCACCAAGTCAGCAGACGATAATTGCACAAAATTTGGTTACAAATCGATTATTTATTGAGCGAAAATTAATATCAAGCTGCAGTTTCATAGTTGAAATCAAATGAGTAAATGTAGTCTAAAAAAATCCCTTTTGCGTCACAGATCAAGTCACAGATCAAATACACGTTACTGGCAGAATTAATGTGCTTAGCAAAATTATATCACACAGGGCAGTCCACTGTTTCTGTTTGCCTCGATGAACTGTGGAATACAACACGGGTCTGTGACGTTTTTCTGCGAATTTGACGGGAGAAAGTGACGTATTAGGTAAAAATGAGTCATGTGTCACACCTTCTCTCTGCTGGAAGTGCACGTTAGTTGTGTGTGTGGAACAATAGTCTTGAGGACAAATCAGCAAAATAGTTATTTTTGGTAAGTGTACTTCTCTGAATTTGTAATGGATTAGGCAAATATGTTTATGCATGTTCTTGTGTCAGTATTCTTTGTTCTGTGAGTCTGTTGTGTTGATGTGGTTGATAAAAATGAGATGTGTGGAAATGTAAAAAGGAGTCACATGAAATGAAGGTTTGCTCTCATTTCATATTTCTTTACTGGCACCATCTGTTGAACTTTTCTTTACATTATCTTGCATATGTTATCATAATCAGCGGTTGTACATTGGCCAATAAACATTAGAAGAGAAACAAAATCAGTTTGAAGATTGTTCGGTAACGTTGCCTCCATTCAGTCTGTGACGTTGGGAAAGAGCAGACAGTGACAGGAGTGTCAACACTGGCGAAATGACCTGTTGAACCCTTTCTCCTTTCTCTACAGTCTACCATCCACGGCCACACTTCTCTTTCTCCCCCTCCCCTCCCCCCAATTATTACCTTGTTTTCGGCAGGTGCCTGTAAGTTGTCATGGTACCAGAGCTGTTAGCTCTTTCCAACCACCACTCCACCCATCTCTCTCTCTCTCTCTTCCTTCCTCCCCCCCCCCTATGTCTCCACTCCCTCCCAACACACAATTCTCTGTCTCCCTCTGTGTGTGTGTGTGTGTGTGTGTGTGTGTGTGTGTGTGTGTGTGTGTGTGTGTGTGTGTGTGTGTGTCTGTCTCTCTCTCTGTATCAGTCTGTCTGTCTCTCTCTCTGCACACACACAACACACACAACACACACACACACACAAGAAGAGTTTTTTCTCTCTCTCTCTCTTTCTCTCTCTCTCTCTCTCTCACACACACACACACACACACACACACACACACACACACACACACACACACAAAATACACACATTAAATTACAAATTACGTTTGCTTAGAGCAAATTCTAATGACATTTTCGCTAATGATAAAATAAATTGATTCTCATTAGTATATTTATTATCAAGTTCTTTTAGTATATGATTGTTTATAGTTATAATAGTATAATGATGTTTACTAGTTTTGAATTGCAAAGTTAATGTGTTTAAACTGTTATTTCTTTCTTTTCATTAATTCTTGTTCTTTGTTTTATTTTGGTTCTTATAGTTGTTTACTGCAGATAATTTAGCTATGTGCCATCCCAACCCACCAGCCCCCTCTCTCACCCTCCCCTCCATACACACACTCACTCACTCATATACACTTTCCCGTCTGATATCACTATTTAGTGGAAGGACGTTAAACTGAAGAACTAAACACACACACACACACACACACACACACACACACACACACACACACACACACACACACACACACAAAATAATGGGAGATTTTTAAATAGTGGACAAAACTTAAGAAGTACTAACAGGAGTGCTCTTCATCAGCTTACATTGATTTATGCTTCTTGTACTGATGTTTGCGCCTTTCTGCTGTATTGTTTTGATTGAATAAAATTTTTTTTTATATTTGTGTTGTGACACATGATTTGTACAATTAAGACTTACTTTCTAGTCTGCTCACTGTGTTGTTGTTGTGTGTTCCCCAAGTGTAACCTTCTGGAGGTCACCCACAGAGTGCACTCTGACTCACTCATCCCACCTGGGAATCACTGTGAGATTGAAAGTGCACACTGAATGAGCAGTTTGCATGTATGACTGTTTCCAAGTACCTCACCATATAAGCAGCAATACTGCAACTTCAGAGGAATTTTTCTCCTTTAATTACAGGAGAGTGCATGTTGTTATTAAGAGCTTGTCATGGCTAAAGGCAATCTCAAAACAACATTTTACAACATTACAACATTCTAGTGTAGGCCTTGGCAATTAGATGACATCAATACCCCACACAGCTTTTGGCCTGGGCCAACTCACTGCCTTACTAAACACAAACAAATTAAATTGTCTATCGATTAAAAAAATTCCAGTCAGTTAATCATCTTTTTATATCTGAACTACTTGTTGATTTGTCTTGATTTTATTGCTTTTGTATGATTCATGTCAGTTCACCATGTTTTATACATGAAGAAAGGTTTTGTTTTCTTTCTTTTATATTTCTTTGTTTTTCTGAACCATGTACACAAACAAATGAAAGTTTTTTTAAAATCATAATTCTTGTTAGTTACTGTTCATGACCATGTAATCATCAATTCTATAATAAAAGTATTGTTGTACATCAACACTTTGCTTTGTTTTTTATTCAAATGTCATAATTGGTGTCACGTGTAATGTTACCATACAAACTTTAAAGGCCCATATCAGAGTTGTGTTTTGCACAATCTGTTTTCCATTCCATGGCTTTAATCTACATGCAATAACTAATGATGCCGAGGTATTCATTGAGTACTGGTCCAGAATGTCTTGGCTGTGTGATATTGTCATGACCCCCTGGTAACATGCATTAGTGTCACACTTATTGCCGGTACCTACTCCCATAATAAAAAAATGTTTTTGGTTTCTTTGTGTCTAATGGTTGGTACTAAGTAGTAACTTCACTTCTGAATACTGTTTGTTGTAAATACATGTTTTCATTTAAAGTTATAGGCACAACAGTGTCACAGTGAAATGCTGTTACATTTTTTGGAACACGTGACTTCATTTGCATATATCTGAAGATACGAACCACCTGCTGCTGTTTTGATAATGGCTACAAAATCTTTAACCATTTGGCTTTTCAAAATTAACAGAATAAAGCCTTTATCACAATATTTAGAAATTGAGCCATTTTCCTGTTTTTGTTGCCAACAGTGGAGAAATAGTCTTGTAGTTTTATACAAACCTCTTTTGCTTCATTTTCATAATTCTGTTTGCGTAGAAACTATCGTGTTAGCTACTTTGCTCACACGTTAAGAAAGTTTTGATTTTACACTGTAATGCATTTACCGTAATTTAGAGTGTAAATGAAAATAAAAATAAAAAAGGATGAACACAAACTCTCATTTTCTCCTTACTGTTGTTGATGTAATTATCAAAGAAGAAAGGAGAGAGAGAGAGAGAGAGAGAGAGAGAGAGAGAGAGAGAGAGAGAGAGAGAGAGAGGAGAGAGAGAGGAGAGAGAGGAGAGAGAGAGAGAGAGAGAGAGAGAGGGGGGGGGGGGGAGGGAGGGGGGGGGGGGGTGTAACAGTGAAAATGTAGTAAACAGACAGGCAGGCACAAAGGCGAGTGAAGATTGTCCCATCCTATTCTGACGCTCAAGCAAGTCATGATAGAGCCGCAGAACAATTACCTCTATCGCACGTCTCCGTCCAAAAACGAGTTAACATAAATCAATATTTTGTGTGCGGGCACACACACTGACTTACCCAACTTCTCCACGCCATCTTTTTCCCTTTGATAATCGTTCAGAGAAGAGAGAGAGAGGATAGTGAGGAGAGATCGATGTTGAGAATGAGAGAGAGAGAGAAGAGAGGAGAGAGAGAGGGAGAGGAGGGAGAGGAGAGAGAGAGGAGAGGAGAGAGAGGAGGAGGAGAGAGAGGGAGAGAGGAGAGAGAGAGAGAAGGAGAGGAGGGGGAGAGGAGAGAGAGAGAGAGAGATGGAGAGAGAGAGAGAGAGAGAGAGAGAGAGAGGAGAGAGAGGAGAGAGAGAGAGAGAGCAATCACGGAGAAAGGATTATTGAAAATTATGCAATATGAATTAAATGCACTTAAACTACTAACACGGAACATAAAAAGTATGTTTGGGTTATGCAGCAACTGATCATAAAACTGCATCCACTGATATTTTGATTTCTATGCATACAATATAACAAAATGAAAATCACGTTTTTCATATGTCAAAGAAAAACATCAAACTAAGTCATAATGCACAGATTATCCATATTTCATCGAATTTAAAACCTAAACAATCTACCAACAGGCAACACAGTGCTAACCCGGTCTTTTTTGTGCAGTTATGGCCCAGGCTAAAAGCTTAGCCAGTTACTGATTGATATACGCAATGAGCCAAGGCCTGTATAAAAATGTTATCCTTAAAACGTTGAGACTGTACCACCAGTTTTTTTCCATCACTACCTGTACTCTCATTTAAAAGAGAAAAAAGGGAGTACGGGATTATGGCGAGATATTTGAAAATAGCCATGCCCGTTTGATGTGATGGAGTACATATTTTGGATGAACCCAAGATGTTAAACTAGGAAAGACTCAACAACTTTGGCAGATATGAATAAAACATTGTTCATGCATTTGTACCAGGTATAACAATAACCCGTATGCAGAGATTTAACAGAACAACAATCGCCCCGTTCATTCCCAGAAGTTCAGATACAATTTTTAAAAACATATATCGAAAGAACCAAACTTCTCAGAGAGAGAGAGAGAGAGAGAAGAGAGAGAGAGAGAGAGAGAGAGAGAGAGAGGGAGAGAGAGAGAGACCGGAAGAAAAAAATCACGTGGTCCATTGTTGCGCCTGCGCACTTCGATCTGTGCGAAAGAAGAAGGCGGCCATGGTCAGTACGTGAAACAATAGGAGCCATTTCACCCCATACGACTGGCGTTGGAAACATGAAAGCGACTCATACATTTATTTTAACATTTCAATTGCTCTATGAAAACAAGAAAAGCGCGCTTTCACTAATAACGGCGAGAAGAAAAAAAAGGATCAAAGAAAGCGTAATCAGGCTGGCAAGTCTCCCTCTCTGGCTTTTGGAGAGACAGTCCTACAGAATTAGGAAGAAGAAAGATCTGCAGCGCGGGTTCAAAGTGACGCAAAAAAACGAATCAAGGGAAGCAAAACAAAGGAAATAGTACTTTAAAAAAGTTATAACTTGGTTCAAAAGTGCTTCAGCAAGTTCTGGGAATCTGCAATTTATGAGAGGGCAGGGAGAAGAGGAGAGAGAGAGAGAGAGAAGAGAGAGAGAGAGAGAGGAGAGAGAGAGAGAGGAGAGAGAGGAGGAGAGGAGGAGAGAGAGAAGAGAGAGAGGAGGGGGGGGGGGGGGGGAGGGAGGGAGGGAGAGAGGAGAGAGAGAGAGAGGGTTAGGGGGCGACGGGACGGTTGTTTATGTATCACAGATCTAAGAGATTTATGACGCTATGTCACGCTTATGTTGTGCAACACACGTAGTGCACTGCATGGATGAATGGCGAAATGCAGGATGTCAAACAAATAAAAAATCAATCAATCAAAAATAAAAATTGATACTTTTTTTTTTAATGAACACGTGAACACTAGAACACAGACACAACAATCAGGTACAGTCAAGCGAGTATTCAAAACCTATGTGACCCAAGCAAGGTCATGTTGAAGATTAATTATATTGGACAGACTGAAGCCACAAGCAGAGACCATCATTGCTCAGGAACAAGCAGGTTTCAAAGCAGGGCGCAGCACAACAGAATAGATATTCAACCTCAGAATACTCTGTGAGCGATACCTTCAACACCAACAAGACCTCTACCGTGTATTTATTGATTTTATGAAGGCTTTTGACAGGGTGTGGCATGCAGCTTTGTGGGCAACCATAAATTTGTACAGCACCAAGGCAAACCTGATCAGTCATCACACAGCTGTACAACAAGGCCACCAGTACAGTGTACTACAACAGCAAAATTGGTGAGTGGTTTCGAACAACTGTTGGAGTAAAGCAGGGCTGTCTACTCTCACTCACTCTTTTCTACATCTTCCTTGAGATAATTATGGCTGATGCACTGGAACATTATGATGGATCCGTCAGCGTTGGTGGCAGAACGATCACAAACCTCCGCTTCGCAGATGACTCTGACGGACTAGAAGGATCAGAACAAGAGCTTGCCAGACTAACAGAACACCTAAATAAGGCCTCCAAAACATACGGCATGGAAATCAATGCGGAGAGGACCAAACTGATGACCAATAACGCCAAAGGCATCAGCATTGATATCAGAGTCAATGACCAGAAGCTGGAAACAAAGCTTCAAGTACTTGGGAGCCGTTGTATCCGACAAGGGGTCCAAGCCAGAAGTAGTATGCAGGATTGCACGGTCAATAACAGCACTGTCAAAACGGAACACCATCTGGAGAGATTGAAAACTATTTCACTCAACTCCAAAATCAGACTGATACGCTCCCTTGTCATAGACCCATATTCCTGTATGCCTGTGAATTGTGTACCCTGACAGCAGATTTGGAGAGAAGTGTACAGACGGTAGAGATGAGATGCTTCCGGAGACTCTTTGGCATCTCCTACAAAGACCACATAAGCAACGAGGACGTGCATAACAGAATCCAGCAAACCACTGGGCCCTACAAAAACCTTCTAACAATCGTAAAGAAGAGTAAACATAAATGGTATCGGCGTGTCACAAGATCAAAAGGACTTGCAAAAACAATACTACAAGGCACTGTCCAAGGAGGAAAAAAAAGAGGCAGACCAAGGAAAAGATGGGAGGACATCATCAGCGAATGGGCAAGCCCAGAACTCAACAAAACCCCGAGAAGGGAGAACAGAGAGAGGAATGGAGGGAACTGGTTATCAAGTCTTTGGGGGTGCCCCCACGGTCACCAGTCTTTCTCTATCTCATCTTCTCTATCTCATTTTTTATTCTCTATATATATATATATATATATATATATATATATAATAGAGCAGATAGATAGATAGATGAGGATAGTAGATGAATGGATGGATGGATAGATAGACACAGATAAAGAAAAGAAGAAGAGAGAGAGAGAGAGAGAGAGGAGAGAGAGAGAGAGAGAGAGAGAGAGAGAGAGTGAGAGAGAGGAGAGAGAGAGAGAGAGAGAGAGAGAGAGAGAGAGAGAGAGATTTTAAAAAAGAAAAAAGAAAAAAAAGAGGAAGACTGGAAGAGGGAAAAGGTTTTTTTTTTCTGCATTTCATATTTCTGACTGATTTCCACCCTTGAAGATATATTCTCAAACTCGTGACGCATCATATACATGGCTCGGCGTCTAAGATTTTACTTTACAACTGGACGGCGAGGAATGAAATACAGGGATGTTATTAAAATCTGGGGTTACAGCCTAGACTACCAGCGACTGGAAGTAATCCTACCACGCCTCGCCTGCCAGTTGGTTTTCTTGGTCATTGAGATGCCTACTACCTCTGACGCTTAACTGGACTAACTGCTACTTAAAACCACATCGTCCAGCTCAATGACTCATCAGCTCAGTCCAGCCAAGCATACACAAAGCAGGTGGTCATATCCGTTGTGTCCATGTGAGCACGTGCAGAGGTAGTCATTTCCTCCGTGTGCGACGAAAACCATGCTTGATTTATTTCCCCACAACGGATCAAGTGTCTGGTGGTTTGTGATACGAGATCTCAGGTCTTCGCTTTCCACTGCCAAGATCTATTAATTTTGCATTATCTTCGATGTGTGTGTATTAATCATCGCAAGCAGAAGAAACCCGATGAGTACTGAGAAACAGCTGCAACAGGCAAGAGTTGTGCCAGCAAAACTCGCAGCAGTTCGAGCAGTAGTAGTAGCATAAGCGCTAGTAACAGTAATAGGACTACCCATCTAGACGTAACAAAAGTAGTGTCTGAAATTTATATATTAAGTAATCTCAACAGAGCAGCGATACGCTGTATCGCCAGAAACTTGACTGGCCTTAATCCTCAACTTCTTACGGTTGTTTGGGTACAAAACAAAATTTGATTAAGTGTCATAGGCAAATTAAACCTAGCGGAGTCTCCGTCTCCAGGAAAAAGAGTGGAAGCTGGGTATGTAGTTTCATCCTAAATAGTTTTTCGAGTTATGAGCCGATATTGACGGTGAGTGGAAAATACTGTCAAACGGACATACCAGCGGAGACTGGAACCTCATCATCAGTTAGCGTCAGATGAAGAGTTCGAAGCTCTAATCACAAAAAATAAATACAAATAAAAAAGATGACAGAGCTATTAGGCCACTCCCGTGCCACACAGCACTAGTGGACTACAATAATTGAAGTAGACATGGGGGGGGGGGGGGGGGGCACCGATTCACCAATAGCAGCTGAGAGAGAGAGAGTAGAGAGAGAGAGAGAGAGAGAGAGAGAGAAGAGAGAGAGAGAGAGCAACTAACTGTAAAACACGGTGGGGGGGGGGGGGGGGGGGAGTCTCCCCTTTTCTTGCAAATTACTTATCATTACAGACTGGGGAGCCCTTCCCCATCATTCAAGCCTGATTTGCTACACAGGCTTGCTGCAAGGGACCGCTAGGCCGACTATCACATGTCTAGGCCTATATATTGACAGGTAAAAGCGTTTAACATGCGAGTTATGAGCGCATCAATGTATTAATATACCCCCCCCCTCCACCCCCCCCCCCCCCCCCCCCCCCCCCACCCCCCCCACACCCCCCCCCAAACCAAAAAAAAGCCCCCGAGCAACACACTCACGGAATATTCGTTGAATAGTATCAAATGTCATATTTGAATTAACAAGCCAAAGTCTAATTGGCCTAAATGGACTTCAATGTTTTCTCTAGCCTATAGCATCATGTTAAATCTAAAACTTTTTTTTTCAAAATGGCGAGACTACCAGTTAAAAACTTCAATTTCCATTACCTGAAGGTTCTAATACCAGGCCCAATGCATTTCTGATTCAAAATGTACCGTGGCAACACCGTGGTTGAGAAAGAGAAAAAAAAAGTTAATGAAAATACCAAACGACAAGCCAAGGAAGTATCATTGAAGCATGATGCTAATTTTAGATCCCAAACCTCAGCCCCAGTTTTGAAGCGGGGCCACTGCAACTGTCAAAGATACACTCTGACGCAAGCGTTTCGGAGCCTTCGAAAAATAATGTGCAATATCTCTCATTAGTAATGCTCGTGTTCAGCTGATTTTCACAAAACAATTATATTATAAAAAGAAAAGAAGGCGAGAGCCTTACCTGCTTATCCTTGCTCCTTGAAAAGTAGCGTCAATCGAACGTCTGCTTTTTACCAAACGGATAAAGGCAGTTGTTCCCCTTCCTACCTGGCTAAGTGGTAGCGAAATGAAACTTGAACAGTTTAAGAATAAGAGATACACGCTTAGAAGTGTTTTGGCATAAGCCTGTAGTTGTAAGACGCTCTTCTTATAATCATAATACAAGTCATTTAAACAGGAGTTAACCTACAAAAACAGCCAATTAGATAACGCATCGAATAGGCTATGTGTTGTACACAACCTGGGATTCCTCTGACTATATAATATAGTAATGTTGGTTTTACAAGCGTAGACTATCTCTTACGTCATACAAAATCCCCAAGCAAATGGAAGGCGAAACCACAGAAAAGAAAAGAAAAATATATTAGCAAATTAAAAAAGGGAATAGTTATGACAAAGCATAAAGCATAACTGTACTCTCTCTCTCTCTCTCTCTCTCTCTCTCTCTCTCTCTCTCTCTCTTCTTCTTCTCTCATCTCTCTCGATGATAAGAAAAAAAGTGACATCTACTCCTACAGTCCTGAAGAAATTTTATTGAGTCCAAACAATGTGTGGTTGAACATGGATGGAAGTTTTTTATGATCTCTAATGTCAACTTATGTGTATAAACCCCACCAATCAATTAATCCTATGCGGACACACACACACACACACACACACACACACACACACACACACACACACACACACACACACCACACACACACACACACACAACACACACACAACACATGCCGATGATCAAGTAGCACACTGACTGATGTTCCATAATTCCTGTCACAATCGTTGGGTACAGAAACAACAAAAGCAACATATGTTTAAAAAAAAATTCTGGTGTACCACAATCAGTCATAGTAGATTTCTCTGCATGGAATTTGGGCTGCTCTCCTCAGGAGAGTGCGTCGCCACAAGAAGAGCATCATCCACTTATTTTAATTTTTTTCCTGTCAACGTATGTTTTGTTCCCTTATAAGAGCGTTTTATTTTCATAAGAATTTTGCCTCTTGTTTGCGTGGGTTCTTGAATTTGCACAAAAAATGTGTTATATAAGGGACCTCAATTTATAGTCTCACCAAAAGACTAGCACCCATAACCACCAGTGACGGTCTGAGGGATGGGAAAAAAGTTCGGGTATAAACACAGATTGAATCTGTGATTTCTCTGATGGGTGCGTTACCTGTAAACCACTGATTTCATAAAGTGTTGATCAAGCATCCGCGAGAGGATTTCATAGCAGAGGTGGTGTAACGGAGAAGTAACATAGCCCACAAGGTCACACAGCCTAAGGAAAGTAAAGACTAAACAGCCCACCCCTCCCCCCCAAAAAAAACAACAACAACAAAAAGGTTGTTTTAAAAAGTGCTCCCCTACCCCCCTTGGAAAAACCAACCAAACAAAAAACAACGCCCCCCCCAAAAAAAAACAACAACAACAAAAACCCACAAAAAAAAACAAAAACCAAAACAAAACAAAAAGACTGCCACACAAACGCAAAAACAATCAAACCCCAAGCAAAAGAGAAATAACACGACCATTGACTGCCCACTACGCGCAAATATTTCCCCCCAAAGAACGAAAAGTAATCAATCACACTATTTCTGTACCATGAAGCATACTGTAAGCAAGTAAATTCACAATAGGTCCTTTCACTACAGGTATCTATATCATGGCATACTGTAATGTAGCGTGTACCACGGTGAGGGGTGGGTGGCTTAGTGTTCAGGTTTTAAAAAATGCCAGGGTTCAGTGGTGTACACATCTTCATTGTGCTGTATCTTTATGTCCACGTATCTGGTATCTTTATGTGTGTGTGTTTTTTGGGTATTACTTTTGTTGTGTATGTGTTTAGTGTGTTTGTGTGTGTTGTGTGTGTGTGTGTGTGTGTGTGTGTGTGGTGTGTGTGTGTGTGTGTGTGTGTGTGTGTGTGTGGATATAACGATCTTGCCTTTCTGCTTAAATTTTACATTAAGCATGTGTAAAAGTTTTAGCTTTTTAAAAAATTGTTTTCATCAATGCAAACAAATTTCCTTCAAAGGAGAACATTAAATATTTGATATGAGGAGAGAGAGAGAGAGAGAGAGAGAGAGAGAGAGAGAGAGAGAGAGAGAGAGAGAGAGAGAGAGAGAGAGGAGAGAGAGAGGAGAGAGAGAGAGAGAGAGGAGAAGAGAGAGAGAGAGAGAAGAAGACAGACAGACAGAGACAGAGAGGACAGACAGAGACAGGAGACAGACACAGACAGACACAAGAGACAGATAGAATGCAGAGTCAGATGTAAAAAGGTGAAGGTGTCCCATAATTATGTGGTCGTAGGGGAGCGAGGCGTCAGAGACCTCAGCTTCTCTAGGGGCCAGCATATTGAGGGCGGACGCCCATCTCCTCTCCCTCACTGCTTTACCTTCCCTGACCCTAAAGACGGCATGTACCTATTTGCAGCTGGGTGAATTGGGGGACTGTACTGAACTCAAGTCGCGCAAACGGTCACCCATCCAATTGGTAATGATAAAAGAGCGCACCCGCGGCGGATAC
>CM060317.1:45884644-45934644 GCA_030674155.1 Stramonita haemastoma | reverse complement strand
ACTTGTCCTCTACGATGAGCAAATAATAACAGCTAGAGAATATCAAAAGTCATAATGATAAAGTACTCTTCTCTGGTTTAATCGTGTGATTATATTCAAAAAACGATATCTGATCAATATTCTTTCTGTGTTAAATTTTTGGGGGTAAAAATCATGATAGATTCTAAAGGCAAGGGTGTCAAGTATTCAAACGGTAAGAGTTTTTTTCTTTCGTGTTTTATTTTTTATTTTTTATCCCTGTCAAATACTAGATATATAAATATTTTGTGAGGTGGAATCCCAGGTGCTTGAATTTCAATGACTTGAGTTGAAACAACAGACCTAAATAGTTTTGAAGAGAAAACTCCAACCAACTGAACAATGACTACGTATTGATTTTGGGGGGGAGTGGCGTAAAATTCCGAGCGACTATATTTCCATGAGGTGAATCACAAGATCAAAAATATGTTTGGATGTTGATGACTGGCTGAATGCTTATGAGATGAATCACGGGTTATAAATATTTTGTGTCAGAATTCCAAATGAATAGACTCAGAGCTGAATCGCGAATCATAAATATTTTGTGTGACAGAATTCCAAATGAATAAACTCAGAGCTGAATCACTACGTACATCCCACCTGGCAACCTTCCTTCTGTCATGCGTCGTAAACATCAACATCAGCTTCACCTGCAGCAGCTGCTGCTATCGCAATCAGGAACAATGGATCTATTCAAAAACGGCCAGGTTCGCTTTGCTAAGTGCCTGTCACTTTTTTTTAAAATACTAGGATGGCCAAGTTTGGATGGGTAAATGTCTGTTTCACTTTTCAAAGGAAACAAAACATGGAGTTTGACTTACACAATGTCATGGATGCCAGTAACCACTGTTTCTCTTTTTCTCACGTCACACACATACACACACGCGCGCACGCACGCACGCACGCACGCACGCACGCACGCACACACACACACACACACACACACACACACACACACACAAAAGAGGAGGAAACTGATTGCAAAATCTTCACTAATACCCCAACGATCGAACAGACTACGGGATACAAGTGAAGGTGAGATTTTAGTTTTCACTTGGTAACAGCCCCAGCTGGCCTTGAATCATGTACGAAAACGCTGACCCAAATAATTGTGTGCAGCATTTAAACTCCCCATCTATTTCCGAAAACCATTGAGCATAGAACTGATTATCAAATCATGTCAACACCTTTTTGGGAACCCCCCCCCCCTCTCTCTCTCTCTCTCTCTCTCTCTCTCTCTCTCTCTCTCTCTCTCTCTCTCTCTCTCTCTCTCTCGTACACGTACACGGATTGTCACGCCCGTGCGCACGCACACAGACATGCACAGAAACTAGAAAAAACCCAAACAAAACAACCAAAACAAACAAAAAACATTCTTCAAATGGAAAAACTGTAGAGAAAAGTAACAAACAATACACAAAGAACCAACAATCTTCTCTTTCACACTTCCGAAGTCGACTTTTTACCAACACTTAAAATTAATGAAGACTATGGTAACCCTCCAGGAAAAGTGGGACCCAGTGGTTTCAGTTTAAATCTTGTTTGCTAACCACAGGTTCTTTAGGCTTTTTGTCATATACTGAGAGAGAGAGAGAGGAGAGAGAGAGAGAGAGAGAGAGAGAGAGAGAGAGAGAGAGAGAGAGAGAGAGAGAGAGGAGAGAGAGAGAGAGAGAGAGAGTATAGACCTATCTTGAGCAATATTCGTCTTGATCTGGACACTTAATGCGTACAAAGGCTGTTTTCATAGTGAAGTGCTGAACTGGCTGATTAAATTGGAATTACAAACATAGGCCGTTCTCTTTCACATCAGCTACTGTATTTTAAGAAAACTATGAAACAAAGGGAAAATAAATAGATCTAGAAGAATTTTTATGAAAGATAAACAGAAAAACGTCATGAGAGACCGATTATAGTATATAAGTAGCGGGAGTCATGGTTCCCCATACCACCCAACGAATATTTGGTTACTAACAAATATCCGCCTTATTGGCAAATTTCTTTGCCAATTTTCTTAAAAGTGGAAAGCTTTGATACCGTAACAAGGCCCTACATAAGCTCCCCTCTCTCCCTCCCTACCCCACCTTCTCTCTCTCTCTCCGGTTATTTAGTTACTTAAACACACACACACAAACACGTGCGCGCGCGCACGCCCGCCCGCCCGCCTGCACGCACGCACACACACACACACACACACACACACACACACACACACACACACACACACACACACACACACTGAGCAAGCTGAATAAGAGAGAGTGAGAAAGAGAGAGAGGGGAGAGAGAGAGAGAGAGAGGAGAGAGAGAGAGAGAGAGAGAGAGAGAGAGAGAGAGAGAGAGAGAGAGAGAGAGAGACAGACAGACAGAAGAGACAGACGGACAGACAGACAGACAGAAGACAGAGACAGACAGACAGACAGACAGACAGACAGACAGAGAGAGAGAGACAAAAGACGGAGAGAGAGGGAGGGAGGGAGAGAGAGGAGGAGGGAGGGAGAGACGAAGAGAGAGGAGAGAGAGAGGAGGAGGGAGAGGGAGGAGAGGGAGAGAGAGAGAGAGAGAGAGAGAGAGAGG
Source organism: Stramonita haemastoma (assembly GCA_030674155.1). Taxonomy (NCBI): domain Eukaryota; kingdom Metazoa; phylum Mollusca; class Gastropoda; order Neogastropoda; family Muricidae; genus Stramonita; species Stramonita haemastoma. The sequence continues at coordinate 45,932,053 of CM060317.1, read as the reverse complement.
AGAGAGAGAGAGGGAGTGTGTGTGATGGATGTTGTGTGTTGGAGGGATGGGGGATGAGGGGTGATGTGTGGGGGAGGTGTGAGGAGGGGTGAGTGTGTGTGTGTGTGTGTGTGTGTGTGTGTGTGTGTGTGTGTGTGTGTGTGTGTGTGTGTGTGTGGTGTGTGTGTGTGTGTGTGTGTGTGTGTGTGAGTGTGTGTGTGTGTGGTGTGTGGGTGTGTGTGAGTGTGTGTGTGTGTGTGTGTGTGTGTGTGTGTGTGTGTGTGTGTGTGTGTGTGTGTGTGTGTGTGGGGTGGTGTGTGTGTGTGTGTGTGTGTGTGTGAGTGTGGGTGTTTGGGTGTGTGGTTGGTGTGTGTGGTGGTGGTGTGTTGTGTGTGGTGGTGTGTGTGTGAGTGTGCTGCTGTGCGATGTGGTCGAGGTGCGAGGGAGGAGGATGTGGGGGAGATGGCGAGAGAGAGAGAGAGAGAGAGAGAGAGAGGAGGAGAGAGGAGAGAGAGAGAGAGGAGAGAGAGAGAGAGAGAGAGAGAGAGAGAGAGAGGTCAATAAAACTGCAAGGTAGAAACAGTTTCAGTCAAAGTTGGGCATGCTTGACGACATAAACACCGACATTTATCTTTTCTTGAGAGGAAACGATCGCTGTTTAAAAGTCTACAAAGAGTAAACTAAAAACTCTTACAACGGCCAAGAACCTTTGCATGAACTTTTCACTACAATAACATCAATTCAAACAAAAATGGGTACATGACATTCAAGCCACAAAAGTGTCAAAGTTCGGCAGCAGACGACAATTACAGAAGCAGACGACACATCCGCAATAGTCCCCACCCTTTTTCTACGGCGAGTCTCAAGGCACAGAAATTGGTGAGAAGCAGCTTAAGCTGCTCATTAGCATATTGTTACATACGAGGTCACGGCCTGGCACCTCCCTGGCACTGCAAGCAAGACATCTAACGATCATCTCACCTATATCTTCTCCGATTCCAAAGCGATCGATAAAGAACGTATCATTCCAAACACAAACTCCGTGCCATCACCAAGAAACGCCGTAATAACCTACACGCACAACACTAACCCATCATCCTTAAAAACAAGGAGGGATTTTTAATGATTTAAGCACAAACATGGCGGTTTATGAAAATCGGAGCAAACGTCATAAAGATGCACGAGCAGGATCTGGTAAAAAATTGGGAGATAGAAGATGCCGTTTAATTGAAGCCATCTAAGAATGGCAGGTGAGGGGGGGCTTTCTATTCAAAGGCAGTTCGGTTTTCCGTTCAAACAAACGGTGAAATGGAAGTGAAAAAGCTGAGAGAAAAAAGGCTCAGGAAATGAGCACGGGGACAAGGGAAAGCTCCACGGATATTTCCACGACATAATGGTGCACGGTTTATCGATCGACTGTTTGGATGGTGAAGAGAATGACCGAATATTGGTTAAAAATTTGACAATGAAAAATAAGGTTTTAAAGCAAGCAGAGAGCTTCGGTCGCCGTAAAAAGTGAAATGCCGAGTAGAAAAAGAAGTCACGAAACACTTACCAATCATTAGCGGGACTTTCTTGCTCCATGACAACAGTTCTTTCTTGAAGAAGCGTCTCTCCTCGGCACATCGTGGGTTCCCGCAATCAACCATGTTGACTGTGCACTGCTGCGTACGTCATGATTCTATGAGGTCCTTTCTCATGACGTGGTACGCACAGGTGAGACGATTTGGCGACGCGAGGTGACAGCTGTAACTCGTTCAGGTAAGCAGTGTCATTTGGAATCTTCACACAGAAATGAAGAAAGACATTGAAGTCAGTTGCTTTCACTGCCGTGATTGAAAACAAAACCTAGACATCTTACGGCTGTACTGTTGTATATGTTGATACAGAATACCACCGTTTCGTACAAATGTACCCTTACTTCCGCGTGGGATTGTTTACAGTCGCAAACATATGATACAAAGGGTGTTTGTTGTTTTGTTTATGAATATATCTGTTCGCTTGCTTGTCAGTTAGACCATTGGATTTCGCTTTCATTCAGTCAGTTGTTTATTGTGCCATGAACAGACAGAACCCAGTATTCATTTTGTTGTTGTTGGCAGTTAGAAATTATCAGCAAAACACTGAAATTAAAAAAACCCATTGGGAAACAAAAGTTGACAAGAAGAAATCTAACAATATTTCTTGATAAATCATTAAATAATCGCAGAATATTCTGAAATGTCAGTTGAAAAAAGTAAATGTATCAGATTTATTAATTATGACCAGTTACAACAGCAGACCATGAACAGCCTGCACATGTGTTAAATGCCTCATCTCACTTTTCATAGAAGAGTGTTCAGACTACTGAAGGAGTTCAATTAAGGGAGAAGTCAAGAGAAGTCATTCACATGCAAACCAGACTCTCTGTGTGAAGCTTTTGTTATGTTATGCTGGTTGTGGTGTGTGGTGTGTGTGTGTGTGTGTGTGTGTGTGTGTGTGTGTGTGTGTGTGTGTGTGTGTGTGTGTGCTGTGTGTGTGTGTGTGTGTGTGTGTGTGTGTGTGTGCATGCGCATGCATGCATGTGTGCGTGTGTGTGTGTGTGTGTGTGTGTGTGTGTGGTGTGTGTGTGTGTGTGTGTGTGTGTGTGTGTGTGAAAAGTCAAAGTCAAAATGACCTTGTTGAGGATAAAAGATTGAGTTAAAACACACTTTTTTTTCAATCTGCCTTCACACAAAAAACACCTAAAAATTAGGAAAATCAACTTATATTAGCAAACAAAATAGTGTTATTTTATGTAAAAGAGAACAAAGATGAAAATGAGGATAACATTTTTTTTTTTAAATCTAGACCTCATGGCTCATAATATGAGAGAAAATGAAACCAAAACAGTATGACATATGCTGAATTCAGACAGACATGTCATGAAAAGTGAGTGAGTGAGTGGAGTGATTGTGTGTGGGTTGTGTGTGTGTGTGTGTGTGTGTGTGTGTGTTGTTTAGTTTAGCATTAGTTCACAATTACTGATATCATTTATTCTTTTTTTTTATATCGAGGATAACAGAATAAGCAATCATGTGCTTTTTTTCATCCGGTCCCCGTGTGTATGCAGTTTGTAAATCTTGTCATCTGTTCCCACCGGCACACGATGGCCTACTCTTACGAAAAGCGGAACAGGATTTAACTTGTGTGCAAGATGTTCTGCGTGCGTTCGCACACGGGGCCTCGGTTTAAAGTCTCATCCGAAGGACTTTTGGGGAGAGTGGAGTCAGCACTGATGTTAACTCCAGGAAGAAAATTTCCTCGACCGGACTCGAACCGGGTCGTCAAATTGCCAGCGCAATGTTCTGACCACTAGGCTATCCGTCCCCCAAACCAGAAGAAGGGAGACAGATAGGGAGAAATGAAGGAGAAAAGCAAACACCTGTGTGTGACTGATAGTACTAGTATTGTGTTTTGTGACTTGGTGTGTGTGTTTGTGTGTGTTTGTGTGTGTGTGTGTGTAAAAGCAGATATCTGTGTGTGACTGAAAGTTAGGGCTTTGTCACTTTAGCGTGTCACAATGTGTGTGTGTGTGTGTGTGTGTGTGTGTGTGTGTGTGTGTGTGCGTGTGGTGTGTGTGCATGCGTGCGTGTGTGTGTGTACGTGTGTGTTTGTGTGTGAGAGTGAGTGGGTGTCTGTGTGTGAGTGTGTACATGCAAGTGTGCATATGTTTATGTATGAGAACAATACACAGATTATGATGTAGTGCCAATAAATAACATTATAGTAGTTTTATTCTCTCCAATCTACCCTACTCTCTTCCTTTCTGAGTCAGTCTGTTTGTCTGTCTCTGTCTGTCTGCTGTCTGTCTGTTCTTTCTTTCTTTCTTTCTTTCTTCTTTCTTTCTTTCTTTCTTTCTTTCTTACCCCCATCCTCATCTCCTTCTTTTCTTCTTCTCCCACTCTCTCCCATGATGTATTGGAAATCAGAAATTGATTACCGGTACTTTTTTGTTGTTGTTGTGTATGATAGAGTGTCACAATAATAATCATCTTAACAAAGGTCAGTCAGCTAGTCAGGCAGTCAGTCAGTCAAGAGAAGATTATGTTACCTTCACTGCTTCAGAAATTTTGCAAGCATTACCTACTATGAAATGCATGATGGTGATTGATGGTGATACACTCAAATGACTCACAGATCACAAGATCAGGATGGCTGAATACAAGTACCCAGATGGAACGACCTACAGTGGACAGTGGAATGATCAAGGTCAACGCCATGGTTATGGTCACATTGTTTTCTCTGACGGCAGCAAGTACTGGGGTGTGTTTGACAATGGACTGTACAGTGGACTCGGGGTCATGGCTTTTCAGGACGGGTCAAGGTACAAACTGGTGTTGATGGTGTCTTTGGCTTTAGTTTGTTAGTGTTTATGGTGATTTACCTCTTTAACTGCTTACAAAATGAGAATCAAAGAACACCATATATTATATATATTATATATATATATATATATATATATATATATATATATATATATATATATATGCATAAGTTTTATTTAGTTATAAATCTTATAATACATATCTTTTTTAAAAAATTCTGTGGAATTTGTTAGTAGACCAACAGCTATAGAAATACATGTAAAGAAAGTTAAGTAAAAAGAAAACAAAGAATATATTACCAATGGATTTATATTTTTGTTTTTATAACTTTTCAAATGAAAAGGATACAAAAACTTGGAAAAATCTTGTGATGTGTTACATCACTATTGAAGTAGCCAAGGCATTAAGAAAGAATAGTAATTACAGCAACAAGCTTCATTATAGATAATGAACACATCAGTGATATCTTATGATGATGTTAACAGGTTCAATAAATGCATAAATTGATGGACAATTAACTGAATGAAAATACATAATCAGTGACAATATGAAATTAAGATGATGGAAGTTGATAAGTGCATGAAGAGGTGATTGGTTTATTGATGAATGATCGATTGAATTGCACGTTGTTGAAACAAGGAAATGAATAAAGAGAGTGACCTGTTATGTAAGTAATAGAACAGTTTTAGTAATTAACTGCATGTAGTATGGAGATGTGTGTGTGTGTGTGTGCGGCATGCATGCATGCATGTGTGCGTGCATGCATGTGTGTGTGTGAATCTGTGAATGTGTGAGTGTGTGTTTGCGTGCATGCATGTGTTGGTGTGTGAATATGTGAATGTGTGAGTGTGTGTGTGTGCACTCATGTGCATGCATACATGTGACAACTCAGAAAGGTTTGTAGGTGGGGCAGGGTTTGGTGTTAGCACAGCACTGACACGATACACTGAAGGACGGACTGTGGTTTCAGGTATGAGGGAGAGTTCAAGCAGGGCAAGTTTGAAGGCCTGGGCGTCTTCCAGAGAGCTGACCGCATGACCTTTGAAGGACAGTTCAAAGACGGAAAGATCTGGGGCATGGGTAAGCTCATAGCGAAATTGATGCATAGGTGAGATGTGATGGTTCCTTTCTGGTTGTTCTACTTTCTTTCAAAAGTTGAAGGATAGTGTAACTCTTTCAGTGCATTGAGACAGTCAGTTGATGTCCTATGTAAAATGCTTCCCCAGTGCTGTGGGGCCCTCCACTGATATCTTGCAGTTATTTAACTTTTGAATGCCAGAATAGGTCATTGCCATCAGAATAATAAAACGTTAAAGCCCAAATTCAGATTCCTTATTTTTCACCCCTCTCCCCCCCCCCCAAGTTTCTTTGCTGTATCTGTAAAAGGTTTTGTACTGTAGTTTTTTTGTTTATGATTATGAGCCTTGGCTCCTCAAAATTCCTTGCCACTTGGCAAGCCCTTGTTTGCATTTTTCTCTGACACTGAAATTAGGATTAAGGGTTGAAATCATGCAGCAAGTTTGGATCAGAAAGTGAAATCAAACATGCTTCGTGTTGCAACAGTTTACGCAGACACTGGGGTTCATTGCAAGTTTTCTATGAGTGGGGCTAGTAATACAACAAGATGCAAATTACCCAACTTTAACACCTTGGTAGTTTGCCAAATTCCTGGATGGTAGTTTTGTTCTTTCCTGATATACATATTGCCTTTGCAGTGATATACAGAATTTTATATAGCCTCTCTTCTGATGCGGCCACTGTAGTCTAGTGGTTAGGGCGTTGGACTCGTAATCTAAAGGTTGCGGGTTCGATCCCAGCTTTTGGCTATGGCGTTGTGCCCTTGGAAGAGGCACTTTACGGCTATTTTCTCACCCCACCCAGGTGTAAAAGGGGTACTAACCTTGTGTTGGGGGTTAACCCTGCGATAGACTGGCGTCCTAACCAGGGGGGAGTCTATGACTCTCAGTCGCTTAACGCCACAGAAACCGGGATAAGCACCGGCCTGATGAGCCTTAGGCTCAGGACAGACTTTAACTTTTAACTATTCTGATGCACATTGTCTTTTCAGCAGTATGTACATTTTTTCAGTGATATGTAGAACCTGTTCAGCCTCTGTTCTGATGTACTTCCTCTATAGTGACATGTAAAGTTCATTTGATATGGCTTTTATTCTGAGGCCACACTTTACTTTGTATGGCTTTGTTTTGTAGGTTGAAGTGTGTGAGAGATGGTAGGTCAAGTAACTGCACCCTGTTGAGTGTATGAAGGTATTCTCTACAGTGAGGGCATTCATTCAATGAGTCCCAGTACACAAAATAAGGCTGTCATTTGCTATTGCTTTTCTTCATGGAGGATCTAAAATAATAGTTTTAAAAAAATCTTTTTGACATTTAAAATTTAACATGAAATCAAAGAAGGGGCTACCAGACTGCTTATTTGTAAACTGCCCATTCTTTTGGATTCCCCTTTTGATTTATGCTGGCTAAAGATAATCTGAGATGAATAAAAGTAATGATGATAATCTATAATAAGTTTTTCTCCTTCCGCTTCCATCTCTTACCTGTCCCTGCCTTCAACATCCACCTGCCAAAGTGCATAACGTTTGTAGGTGTGTCTGCGTGCGCGTGCGTGCTGCGTGCGTGTGTGTGTGTGTGTGTGTGTGTGTGTGTACATTCGAATTTGTCCAAACTGTAAATAGTTGCTGATTGTGTGTCGTGTATGTTGAATGCAAGCGCTTTGATTTGTTTTTGCAAGATATAGCGCTATACAAATTCCATGTATTATTATTATTATTATTATTATTATTATTATTATTATTATTATTAATGATAATAGCAGGAATTAAATGATGATAATAATGACATTGATAATAAGGTCCAGTTTTTATTTCTTCCTCCAAATTTCAGGTCTGGTCACCTTTGCTGACAGCACGCATGGGTTGCCCAGAAACGAAGGCTACTTTGAATCTAACCAGATCATGCGACGGGAAAAATGCTCCATGATCATCAACCGTGCCCGTGAGGCAGCAAAAAGAGCAGCCCACCCTAGAAGTTAGCTGTGTGGGACAAACATAGAGCAGGCTCAATTCTTTGCTGTTTTACTTTGATTTCAGTGGTTCTGAATTGTTACTAATCAAATATGTCCACATAGATTTTTGACAGTTATGGAAACTGTTAAGTGTTGATATGGTATGAGAAATCAGTATGTAATGAATTATACATGATATGTTTGATGACTTTTCATTATTAGGTGTTTTTCTCTGTACCTGCTCTTAAAGCCTGAATTCTTTCCACGCTGTGGTCACCTTATATAAATCGTAAACACTTTACTGCTGAGTGTCTGTAGATTTTGTTCATCTGAAATGGTCTGAATGCTTTTGTATACTTTTAACAAAGAAGTGAACTTTTTTTTTTCACTTGATCTGTGGATAATGCTGATTTGCACAAAATATTTTTGAATTGATCTTCAGGATAGTAGATCTTTACTTCATGTCTCTTCTTTTTTAACCTTGAGTATTTTGTTTTAAATGTTTTTAATGTTTGAATTTTCTTCCTATTTTATCTTGGCCTGCCAAGGTATTGATGTTTGAAAAATCTTCCAGCTGTTGCCATGTATTCAGTGTAGTGTGGCATTCATCAGGGCCTTGTAGGGGACAGTGTCACCTATCAGTGAAGAAGAGGAAGAAATGTGCATCAGCTCTTGACTGTAGTTTGCTAGTGAGTGGCTGAATCATATCATAAACCTTTTCATTTTTCACTTTTTCATTTCATTTTTCCCCAGCTTGTTGGTGTTAGCTATTAAAGGGGATTAAATGGTATTGATTATGAACTTGAGGTGAGTGTGCCAGCCCTGATACAGCCCTCATGGTTGGTGGGGCTATAAGGTGAAGGTAAAGGTATCCCATTACTTATGTGGTTGTAGGGGAGCAAGGCATCAGAGACCTCAGCTTTTTCAGGGACCAGAATATTGAGGGTGGTGCCCATCTCCTCTCCCTCACTGCTTTACCATCCCTGACCCTAAAGAGGCATGTACCCAGGTACAGCTGGGTGAACTGGGGGCTGTACTGAAGCCAAAGCTATCCCGCTATAAACAACATGAAATAAAGTGAAATTTTAAGCACAAGTTTTTAACAAGGCTTAAAAGTGTAGCTGGAAATGCTGGGTGAAAAGCAGTTATTTTAAATGATCTGTCTACAAAACACAGCTCAAAGACTGTTGAACACATGTACATATTAGATAACGAAGTAAAAACTGAAGTTTTGCTGAAAATTTCATATAAGGAAACCAAAACAGATACGTCTTTTCTTTTTTATCTTGTCTTTTTTGTTTTGTAAGATGATTGAGTGCAATTTCAGTGGAATACCTTTATATTTTCAAACCATGATGGGACAATTACTTGCATATGTTGATTCATACATATTTAACCCTTGAAGAACTTACATGACCTCTCAACTTGTTATTTTTTGTTTTTAATCTCAAAATTCAGTGTTTACATTTCTCACGTATTCTATAATGATTATAAAGATGAAAAAGAAGTGGTAGAAGAAGAAGAAAATGATGATGATGACTGTGTATATATATATATATATATATATATATATATATATATGTGTGTGTGTGTGTGTGTGTGTGTGTGTGTGTGTGTGTGTGTGTGTGTGAAAAATAGTGCCAGTGGTGTCTGTTGCTTTGTTTTTTTTAAAGAGCACAGATAGCTGAACCTGATTCAGATTTTTAGACTCCCATTTTTATTCATATTTTGATTTTCTGTGAACTTTAAAAGTAAAATATTTTTAAAGTTTCATGTTATGCACTTTGTGATCTTTGAGTTATAATACCATTTTTCTAGATAAACACAATACATTCCCTGCTCAAACTGATTCTTTTCCACAAGATTTTTTTGGGGGGACGGGGGTTGGGAGGTTGGATTTTATTTATCAAATAAGGGGTTGTTCTTTTTTTGCTGCTTTATCTCCCTTGATGTTCCCATCCTGCTGTTCTCATGCCGTTTATTTCAATCTCTCTCTGCTTCAGTCATACCCACATTTGTTATGTTGCCTCTCCAGGCTCATAAGTCAACAGGGAGCCTATCAATGTGAGGCTGCCATGGGGCCACCAGCCACAGAGGTCCTGCACTGCTGCTGGGTCACCTTGATGGTGTTCAGTGGTGCCTGTTCTGAGCTAACATACGCAGGACAGCACCTTTTAAGACCCCTACTGACAACAGTAATAGATTAGTTACGGAGCCAGACAGTGTGAAAGGCCCACATGTGGTGGAAACCAGGTCAATGTCCTTCTCCCACAAACTTCCGTACCCGAAGGCTTTGACACAAACTCACTACTGACATAGTAGTGTATGGGGAAACCAAAATTGAGGCCACCGTAAGACCAGAGGAACTGGGGCCACTGAAAAAGAGACAATTTTCTTTTATTGTATAATGATCAGTGACGATGAAGATCATGCAATGATGCTGTTATGGAAGCACAACTGCTTTGAAGCTACTTGTCAGGGCTGTACTCTATGCTTTTTATCATGATATATCCCGGTGTCAACTGGACCTGAGAGGTACAGGCACCTGCAGTGTTCGTCGGGTAACTGGGACAACACTCTAAATTCCATTCATGAAGTGGATGAAGATGAAATGTGTAGTCCCGATATTCCCACTGAACCCACAGCACACTCTGGATAGAAGCCAGCTGGAGTCTGAAAAATCCCCACGACTCTTATGGGATTTGAACCCCCAACCACATGTGTGTGTGTGGTGTGTGTGTGTGTGTGTGTGTGTGTGTGTGTGTGTGTGTGTAAAAGAGAGAGGAGAGAGAGAGAGAGTGTGTGTGTGTGTGTGTGTGTGTGTGTGTGTGTGTGTGTGAGAAACACCATGGGAGAAGGGACACAACTAAATTTTGTTGCGAAAGTGCTGCTTAATTCCCTTACTGCAATTTCTATTATCCATCTGTAGCTTTACATCTTTTAGTCCCCTCGAGGTCAGCCTCCAAAACTTGTTTGGCTACATCATATTCAATAACCATAAAGACAATCACTAGGTAATGCTATCAGCAGATAAATTAGGTAACCAGAACAGGTTGTTTTGTCTTAGGAATTTTTCTAAGTATTTGAAATTTTTTGTAACATATGCAAAGTTTTCCAAGGCTATGCAACATGACATTATGCTGCCATTTTTTTCACAATTTTTTGTGTGAAGATAGCAAATATGAAGCATCTTGTCACATATGCATTTGGACACACACACACACACACACACACACACACACACACACACACACACTGCACAAAAGCATGCATGCAGTTACTAATAGCAATACAAACAAGCTGCTGCCTCATTCAAATTGTGTTTCTGAAGGGGACTTTCTTGATAGGCAAGAATATTTTACTTCCTGAATTGTGACTTGTTTGGCAGAAACCAATGTCGTCATGTTTTTGTGTAAGATACTTCATAATGAAGCAAGTTTCATTGTTAAAATTCCTCATGTTATATTTTATTTTCTGCTTTAGAGATGTACTCATGATTCTTGCAATGCTCTATACCTGATGATCATTGCCTAGATTTTTTAAAAAAATCTCCATTACTGTTACTTAAGACTGCTAATATGTTTACAACTTTTACTCCTGACTGCTAAATCCGTGTTGTTACTGTGATAAATGATTATGTGTTTTTTTTTTTATTTGGTATGCAGAATTCCAAGTTGAATTTCAGATTTTTGTTTTCAGCATAATATGTGTTTAACTAAGTCCCTTTTGGGTTTTCATGACAACTTGAAAATTTGGATCAGGGTATAAACTGGGGTCCCGTGTATAAATGCATGTAGAACATCTTGCGTACACATTAAACCTGTTATGCTTTTCGGAAGAGTAGGTCATTGTGTGCCTGTGGAAACGGATGAAAAAATTTACAAAACTGCATACACACAGGGACTGGATGTAAAAAAGCACAGGAGTACTTATTTCAGTATCCTTGAAATAAAAGCATAAAAAGCATGCATGCATGCAAAGTTGATTACTCTTATACTGACCAGTACATGAAAATCTGCTCCCAAATATGCAAGTTAGTGCATCAGCAGAGCCAACCTTTCATTCCCACACCACCCTGCAACAGTTCAGATCATGCAAACCATGTAAACATATCTGCTCAAATAGGACTGAATGAACAACATTCTACAGAGCGAAACTTAAACTCATCAGAAACTGAGACCAGTGGAAGTCCCAGTACCCAAAATCAACCAATCAATCAGAAATACAAACAGAGGCTATTCTGACAGACACATGCATTTTTACCCAAGTGTTTTATGCTGTTGCATACTGGGAAAGGGTGAAAAGAAAGATTTTGAATGTATGTATGAGTGTGTGCGTGTTCAATTTCTTTTAACGTCTTTTCACAAAAGACGTGTGTGTGTGTGTGTGTGTGTGTGTGTGTGTGTGTGTGTGTGTGTGTGTGTGTGTGAGAGAGAGAGAGGGAGAGAGAGAGAGAGAGAGAGAGAGAGAGAGAGAGAGAGAGAGAGAGACTACAGTATGCACAACATACTGAGGAAAATGCAGATAAACATATTTCTTCACTTTTTTTCCACAAACAATCAGAGTAGACTGATGAGTATAGCTTACATCACAACTCATGAAAAGTTGCGAAAATTGTGTTTTTCAGAAGAGCAATAATTTATCTGGGTCAGCTTCAAAGTCTAACATTGAATGAAATGTCCAACACTTTTTCTTGTTTTATCTACTCAAGTCATGTAGATATTCTGTAGGATTTATGTGCTCATTTAAGAATATCTTCTTCCAAAATGAAAAAAAAGCTGTATACACGTATCTCAGAGAATAGTCCCATGTTCTCTATTACTTTGAATTGGCCTTGTTTAAGATTTTCAAAATGTGTTTTGGAAACTTTAGTGTCCCCTCCCATACTCTGAAGCATGTTTTTGTTTGAATGTCTTTTTCTGAAATGTGATACAGTTTATTGCACCTGAATATGATTCCAAATGTCTTTTGAATGTTTCACTTTTACTGTTCACGATGTGTTCTTACCCTCATAAATATGAACAAGACAGAAGTCTCTGTAAACTGTTGTTTCTGATCAAGTATCTGTGGTCAAATAGTGTTCTTTACAGTGAGGGAACAATTATTTGTGTCATATTTATGGAAGAGATGTATCTGCCTTCAAATTTCCAATGTTGTAATGTTCTTCTGTTTTCATTGGATTTCTTTTTTCTTTCTTTTTCATGCCCTCATCTTGTTTTTTCTCTCATTGTTGTTTCTCTGAATTTCTCTGCTGATGCAGATTCTTCTATTCGTTAAAAAGATAAACACTGCCAGATTTAAAGCTATTGATCACACCTGAAGGTGAAAGTATCACGCCTCCAGAGTTCACAGAGAAAATCAAAGTGAGTGACTTTTCCCCTTCATAATTCAAGTCAATTTTTTTTAAACGTTCGTCAGATGGACAGCTCAGTCTCTGTGACAAAGGTAGCAGTACACTGCAGGTCCTCCAAGTGTCCATAGAGCTTCTTGGCCACTGGGGTGATAGGGGTCAGTCAGGCCAGATTCTTTTTTTTCAGTGGTGCCTCATGTAGCAGGCAGGACAGCAACACATGTTCAGTTGTCTAGTTGCCAGTCTTGCAAGGACATTTCTCTGTGTGGCCCATGTGGAGTGTCATGTACATACTTATGTAGTTAAGGCAGTTTGGCCCGTCCTGAACCTGAACATACAGATTGCTGCTGTCATGTAAGCAGATAGTAGGGATCTGACCTGTTGTAGTGTTGTTTTTCCATTGCCTTCAGGACTATTTTATGGATGAAGTTGCTCTTGGAATTTCATTCTCGTGCATTTTAGAGAAGAAAAAAAGCTCTACTGTGTGTTATTTTATGTCATGATGAGTTCTTTGAAATGGACACTTTCTGTTTATAGTTTGTCTCATGATCATGTGGACTTTTTTCTGTGTCATTGTCATAAGTACAGTTACATCATGCCAGTTGTCAACCGATATTAAAAGTTTAAAAGTTTGGTGAAAAGGTTTAAGATAGATATGGATATTAATCTCTCTCTCTCTCTCTCTTTCTCTCTCTCTCTCTCTCTCTCTCTCTCTCTTGTTTCTTTGTTTTTTATCATGATTATAATCTCTAATAAAGTGGGATCTGGATGTAAAAAAAAGATTTGATCTGATTTGATTTCTCTCTGCATGTGTGTGTGTGTGTGTGTGTGTGTGTGTGTGTGTGTGTGGTGTGTGTGTGTGTGTGTGTGTGTGTGTGTGTGTTTTTGTACATTAGTTATATCCATACATGGCATCTGATTTCAATATATGCTGCTCCCCTGCCCCACTGTAGTCTAAGTGCTAAGTAACCTGTAGGGAAAGAAGGGATATTTTTTTGTAGCCTATCAGTCAATCCTGTTGGCTACAATTGCCACCCCCTTCCCTTCTCTTTCCATTAGGAGTGCTAATTCTCATCATGCACATTCGTGTGTGTGTCATAGAAAAGCATTTTCTTTTTTTTATGTCAACGAGTAGAAAAAGCTTTTTTTTCCCTTTTTTTATTTTATTGATTGAAACAAAGTATATGCATTCATATTTTTTTAAATTTTTGATTGAAAAAATCATTCCATGATGATACAAAATTTATCCTATTTTGCGTATAGTATGCATATTCTGTTGGATTGAATAAAAACATTAAAAAAAAGAAAAAAGGAGTGCTAATTCTTTCTATCAGAGATCATGGTCACGGATTTTACCAGCCTTCTGTGGGTACTTGCTTTAATTTGCAAGTCTATATCCCGGACTTTTCAGAGATAGCCCTATCTATCTTTAAGTTAATCATTTTAGTTATTCAATAATTGTGCCTATCTATTTTGTACTAAGATTGATTTATTCAATTGTCAATTATTGTACTACTGCCACAATTTCTGTATATGTATGAAGACAGAAATTTTTGGACTTATTATTCTATCACAATTACGGAATATATCTCCGAGATCTCTGTGATAAAACCTGAATAAAATTCAAATTAAACCAAAATCTAAGATGGAAGGTGGCAGGATGGTTAAGACATTGATCTTCCTAACGAGCAAACCCAGGGGATATACTTATAGGTTCTATTCCTAGTCTTGATTTTTCTTCTCAGTTTGAGGGGAAAATTCAACTGAATATCAAGTCCTTTGGAGAAGACTACAAACCAGTTGGACCCATGTGCTTACATACTACATGAACCCATGACTTGAAAATCGGAAAGAGCAGGGAGGTACCCTCTGACTGACCTAGCAAAACGGGTAGGTTTAGTTCCCAACTGTACCCCTCAAGCTGGAAGACGGCTATCTAAATGGTGGGGAAAACGGTTGCATACGCAAAAATCTCATCATTGGTGTGTGCCTTGGGGCTAGCCAAGAAATAAAATCAATAACAAAAACAACAAATCTTTTACTTAAATATGAAAACACGAGGGCAGGAAACAAGTAGAAATCTTATCTTCAATAGCTCAACATGAAAAATATCTTCAAAATCCTCAACATGAAAAATATCTTCAAAACTCTGACAGGAGAATGATCTTCAAAACCTCGACAGGAAAATGATCTCCAAAAACTGGATATGAAATAATTATATCTGCAAAACCTTGACATGAAAAAATCTTCAAAACCATGACATGAAAAAAATATCTTCAATACCTGGTCATGAAAAATATCTCACCAACATCAACAGTGAAAATATCTTCAAAACGCAACATGGAAATTATCTTCAAAACGCAAAATGAAAAATAGCTTAAAGCCAGAGCATGAAAAATGTCTTTAAAAGAACATCAAATGTCTTCAAACCACAACATGTAAAATATCCTCAAAACCACGATATTGAAAATATCTTCAAACCTGTCATATATAATCAATGCCGTAACATTGAAACTACGTTCAAAATCGTAACATAGAAAAGACCTCAAAACCTCAACATGGAAAACCTCTTCAAAGCCTCAACGTGGAAAAGCTCTTCAAAACCTCAACGTGGAAAAGCTCCTCAAAACCTCAACGGGGAAAAGCTCTTCAAAACCTCAACGGGAAAAAGCTCTTCAAAACTTCAACATGGAAAGGCTCTTCAAAACCGCATCATGGAAAAGCTCTTCAAAATCGCAACGTGGAAAAAAAACAACACCTAAATGTCTGCTTGATGCTCTGTGTGTGTAGGGAGCGGGGGATCTTTAAAACCACCACATGGAAAAGATATATGATTACAAGTAAAGGTAGGCTATCTGTTTTTTGTGTAAACGAAGCAACGAAAACAATACTACAGCCCTCAAATCACTCAGCCCTGCGTGTTTTTTCACCAGCTTTTTACCACAGCCTGCTCAGTTGTACAGCCTAAATGGTTGTAGCAAGTCCATAACATTTTGTAAACAGATTATCCCATGACCTTGGTGTCTTAGTACTCAATTCTTTCCTATACACCTCATGTCTTGTGGTACTTCACCTTCACTCCAATAGAGGCAGACGATTTCATGCAATTCAGTGATGAGTGTCTCTTTGCAGCACTTCAATGCTTTGGCAGGAATGCCGTCTCTCCCAGGTGCCTTGCCAGAGGCAAGAGAGTCCAGGGCTTTGCTGAGTTCATCTATGGTCGTTTCTCTGCCAAGCTCCTCCAGCTCTGGTAGGCGCTCTGTGGCATTCATTCAGGGCATCATCTGTTACTAGATTTTCCTTTGCATATAGCTCAGTGTAGTGTCTTCCTCAGCGCTCCGTCTGTTGTTTTCTGTCTTGAATTACCTCCCCAGTAACTGCTTCAGAGGGGCAGTTCTCTTTTGCGTTGGGCTAATTTATTTTGGTGGTTGCTTTGTGTTTTTTTTCCCTGAATCTTAGTTTTCTGGTCTTATAAGTTATCTTGATACTGCTTTTTGTTTTCTTCCTTTTACTTCTGATATCATTTATAATAGCTATGTATTATGAAGCATTTCAATATTACATTTTCCTTTCTTGTGAGGGTGGGATGAACCCGAAACTAACAGGTTTTGCCTCACTTGATACATTCCAACCTAACAGTGGCTTATTTCATTGCACTTGTTGCATGCTGGAGATGTCTATGTTTATGTAATCTACCGAACGCTGACATGAATTACGTGATCTTTAAGGAACGTTTTGATCTTCTGCTTATGTATACACAAAAGGAATGAAGGCAATGGCAGCTCTGCACTTGAAGCTGACGTGGGAGATCTTAAAAATCCTTATCCTTAATTCACTGCCGAGATTTGAACCCATGAATTCATGGACTCAAGGGATTAAAGTCAAACAGTCTCAACCACTCGGCTATAGTGTCCGTCGACATAATAATACATGGAATTTATATAGCGCTATATCTTGCAAAAACAAATCAAAGTGCTTGCTTTTGACCTATAGATTCAAGACACAAGCAATCAATAACACACACACACACACACACACACACACACACACACACACACACACACACACACACACACAACACACACACACACAAACACATACGCCTGCACGCACACACTTATAAGGGTTATACACTTTAGAAGAGTGAATGGGATTTCACATTATGAAGGCAGGGACAGATAAGAGATGGAAACAGAAGGCGAACATCTTAGGTTTGAAATAAATGTGTCTTAAGGTTGGATTTGAAAGTGTCATAAGAAGGCTTTTGCCGAAGAGAGAGTGGGAGATCATTCCAGATCGATGAACCAGAAATAGAGAAAGAGCAGCGGCCAACGGTAGATAGGTTGAATCTAGGTATTCTTAAGGATATATCTGCAGCTGAGCGGAGGGAATGAGAAGGTGTGTAGGGTACAGGTGAAGGCATTCACAGAGGTAGGAGGGTGCAGTTTTGTGGAGACATTTTGTAACCGAGGGTACTGATCTTGTAGTTTACTCTCTGTGGTACGGGCAGCCAGTGGAGAGATTGCAAGAGAGGGGTAGTGTGCTCAGATTTTTTTCTTTCAAAGGACCAATTGAGCTGCAGAGTTTTGAGTACTTGAAGGGAGTTGATAGATGATGCTGGCGGACCAACCAAAAGAGAATTGTAATAGTCCAGACATGAAAGAATAAGAGAAGTGAAAAGTTTTGATGTTGCATCAGTGGACAGGTACTTTCGAATTGCACTCATACACCGTAGTTGATAGTAGCATGACTGACAGATCTGGGTGATGAATTTTTGCATGGAAAGTGTGTTGTCCATAATGACCCCTAATAATTCACAGAAGTGGATAGGATATAAGATATGCCAACATAACATAACGTAACATAACATAATCATGAACTCCCATGCATGCACACACATATACTCGTATGTGTGGGCATGATTGCTCAAAATAGCATAATGTATCATTTAGCATGCATAAACCCGAAACTGACAGGTTTTGTGCAGACTAGGCAAGTTGCTTATGTGCAGCATTTCGTCATCCGCTGTATATTTATGTAGATGTATTCCTAATGGCACAGCATTTTGTCATTCGTCCTTCTGTTATGAATCGGGGATATGTGATGATAGCAATTATTATGTAATAAACGGCAGCAAGAAAATTCATAATTCCGGGCCACTCATTTTTACACGTTCTGTCATCAAGCACAAGGTAAAGAAAAGGCACAGGAAAAGCCAGAAGAAAAAAAACTTTCAGTTGTAAAACTCGCTTGCAGTTACTGTCCACTGTGACATGAAACTTTCTTTTTTCAATTATAAGAAATGATTCTTTATCTAAAACACTTTTCAAAATTGTACCGTGACTCGCTGGAAGAGGACGGTCATTTCTCATTTGATATACCATCACATTCTTCAACCTTTAGATGGGCGACTTTCTTTGTTTTATCTTCTGCGTTTGTCTGACAGCTCTGTCTTTGTGATGAAAGCAGCAGTACGCTGCAGGTCCTCCAAGTTGCCATAGGGCTTCTTGGCCACTGAAGCGGGGTCGGTCAGATCCTCTTTCGAAGTGCTTCATGTCGCAGGTAGGACTCCACGGTACATGTTCTGTTGTCTGGCTGCCAGTCTTCTAAGGGCACTCCTCTGTGGAGTTTCATGTCCGCATGGTACACACAGTTTTGTGCTTTGTATAGAGGGGGGGGGGGGGGGGGGGGGCGATAACATACTTGTTGAAGTATTAAGTTTGCGGTTTGATGGTCTAGGATCGAGCCCAGGTTCGCGCCACCACCGAGTGCCCTGGAGTTGTATCAGTACTGGCCCACTCCCCAAAGAGTCGTTCGGATGAGCCTATAAACCGAGGTTCCTTGCGCACATGTTAAAACCGATTCTGCCTTTGGAAGAGTAGCGCCATTGCGTGCCGGTAAAAACAGATGACAAAAAAAAAACCCTCATGCACACTGGTGTCGTGTTCAGACATCATCCTTGAAGTCAAAACACGGCTACTGTAATGGATGGGCAAAAGCGGTCGCATATGCAAATATCCCACCTTTGGTGAATCTTGGAGCTCTAGCTGAGGAACAAAAAAAGTATAATATAATATATAAATATATATATATATATATATATCATATATATATACTATATATATATATATATATATATATATATATATATATAATATAACTATATATATATATAATAACATATAATATTATATACTATATATAATAAATATAATACTATATAATTAATTTCACAATAGATACCCTGAGGAAGGCGAAAGCCGAAATAATGGGGAACCATATATGCTGGTTGATTTACTTTCGCTATCACAAGAGCCTGATTTCTGGAGGTTCTCATAATTAGCCAATAGGACCCCAAAACAAGTGCAACGATTAGTTTGAGGAGACTACAAGACTTGAAATGTCTAGAATTGGAAAATTGTATGATTTTAAAAAATGATTTGTGTGAACACTTTCCCAGATCGAGAAGAAAGTCAAGGGGGGGGGGGGGGGGGGGGGGGGGGGAGAAAGTAATTTTTTTTTTATCTTAAAAGTAAGTGGACATGAGGAGAGACTGCAGCAGTTGAATCAAGGGAAGGTAAAGGTTAAAGGTAAAGGTGTCCCATAACCTAGGCGGTCGTAGGGGAGTGAGGCATCAGAGACCTCAGCTTCTCTAGGGGCCAGCATATTGAGGGCGGCGCCCATCTCCTCTCCCTCGCTGCTTTGCCCTCCCTGACCCTAAAGAGGGCAGGTACCCACTTACAGCTGGGTGAACTGGGGGGGGGGGGGGGGGGGGGGGGGGGGGGGGGGGTGTGGAAGCAGGGGGGGGGGGGGCTATAACCAAGGCGCAAAGTCAATCAAGGGAAGTGATGCTAAAATTATAAAAAAAAATCCATGGCATGGTTTCTGGTGGTTTGTTTGTTTGCTTGTTGTTGGGGTTTTTGTGAGGTTTTGGGGTGGGAGTGAGGGTGAAGGTGGGGTTGTGTTTTTTTGTTTTGTTTTAATTTGATCTAATTGCAGCTGAAAGGTCCTGAATTAGTCGCTAATATCAAAAATGATGTCGCCGACATGTGATTTACAGCAAAACCAGTGTGTGTTTATCAGAACAGCATTTTTTGTTCACTTTGAAAAGTAGTAAACAATGGGGAATTGTGTCCTCAGGGATCTTTAGGTGGATGACAGCGACGACAAAAAGGGATTTTGCCCCAGTCACAAGCACAAAGTCCACTACTGTAGCACAGAAAACCAACAACTAAAATCAAGTCTGGAAACTAGTACGGAGGCTCCTTCTGCACACCAGAAAGAAAGATATAAAGAAAAGTTTATACAGACCAATAACCCAGCAGTGCTGTATGCTAAGGCCACGGTCCTGGCGCGCACACACTCCACTAGAAGCCAGACACAAAACCGGTCAGGGTCAGGCACCCACCCTTCATTTATAATTTATGGGACCCTAAAAAATCCCTCGGAATCCACACGGTTTATTTTTCTTTCCATTTGTAGCGTGTGTATAAATAATTTTTGCATCACTGTTGTGTAGATATATGGAAAGATATTCCTGTTAAAAGTTCTGGTTGGGTTTTTTTTGTTTTTTGTTTTGGTTTCTGTCACACAGGCAATTCCTATATGGGAAAAAAACAAGTTGACAAGTGAAATTTCCATTATGAACAATGTTTAGTAGAACAATGTTTCTCTGCAACTATGTACAGAAACCATTTTTTACCCAGCGGTTGTTCACAAAAAATAATTGCTTTTCAAAGTAACCACTTTCAGGGTGGGTGGGGGGTCGTCGTATTTATTTCGGGAGCACAACCGTGCTGTAGGCTACGCTTGTTGCTGGGTGGAGGGTGTCGGGATAAAGGGTAACGTCAGATAAGTTAAAAAGAAAAGAAAAACAGATTGTACTCTGCTGAGAGCTTTTTAAAAAAAATTTTTTTTTTTAAGCTGAATGAACATGGGCGTGCACAATTTTATGAAGTTTGACAGAACGCATATAAAGGCTGCAGTATTTCCTTGGCTCAAAGGAAAATGCTCCATCCTCCGACTTTTTCTTTTCTTTTCCAAAATTGACGTGAATATGAGTCAGTATTTGTTCTTGTACAGATCATGTTCCTTATTATTGCTGCTTGTACTGGTAATAGGTATGCAGAATTCTGACTGTAACAGAAACATTGTGTGATTTCAGCCTAGAACTGAACTGTAAAATTTGGGCTGCGGAGCATTGAATTCCGAAAAACTCACCAAATGAAGTCCCCCCCCCCCCCCAAATTTTTTTTTTTAAATCTCTGTTGCTGTTGATATAAAACGATATGGTGAATCCATGTGTCAAATGTCATAAATAGTATCTTTCAACATGAAAATTAGTTACCGTTTTTCAAGGTGAAAAGCTACACTTATGAGTACTTAGTCATGACAAATGTTACACAAAAGTGATTTGTAGTATCATTCATCATCAAGAATGGTGACTTTGTCAATCTTGCCCATAATGGTATTCAGCGTTAAAAAAAAGTTTAAAGTCTGTCCCAAGCCTCAGGCTCATCAGGCCGGTGCTTATCCCGGTTTCTGTGGCGTTAAGCGACTGGAGAGTCTTAGACTCCCCCCTGGATAGGACGCAGTCTATCGCAGGGTTAACCCCCAACACAAGGTTGGTACCCCTTTTACACCTGGGTGGGGTGGGGGAGAAAATAGCCGTAAAAGTGCCTTTTCCAAAGGCACAACGCCATAGCTGAAAGCTGGGATCGAACCCGCGTAGTAATTGCATAAAAATATCCTCTCTGGTGATCAAGATAATCTATAGGCTGTTACGAAACAGCAGCCCCATAATTTTGTTTTGTCTGTCTTTTTAAGGAAGGAGTAAGGGGGGGGGTGGAGGAGGGGGAGGGGGGGGGTTGGTGAGAAACAAATTCCGTTCTAGTGTAGGTGTTTCTTGGTGTTGTGTGTACATCTGAGTATGTGTACGTGTGCGGGGAGGGGGTGGGGTGGGAAGTGAGTGTGGGTGTGTGTGTGTGTGTGTGTGTGTGTGTGTGTGTGTGTGTGTGTGTTGTGTGTGTGTGTGTGTTTATAGGTGTAGGTGTTTCTTGGTGTTGCGTGTTTATCTGAGTATGTGTGTGGAAGGGGGGGTGGGGTGGGAAGTGAGTGGGGTTGTGTGTGTGTGTGTGTGTGTGTGTTGTGTGTGTGTGTGTGTGTGTGTGTGTGGTGTGTGTGTGTTGTGTGTGTGCGTGTGTGTGTGTGTGTGTGTGTGTGTGTGTGTGTGTTGTGTTTGTGTGTATTTGTTTCAAGCTTTGGACAGAGTAAGCTCTATGCAGCTTTTGATGCACCGAGTCCGCCATACCTGAAAACTTCTGACTCCGGAGGCTTTCAAGATGAAATCCACCATGGCTTAGATAGTTTATATCACCCGGTAGGAGAGAAAGCGGACGTATCAGTGGCTTATGTCAGCGGTGTGCATTTGTCTCTTTAAATAGAAGCCTGGGCTATTGTTCTGTTTTATGATTCAATGGGATGCAGTGAAAGCAAAAGGATGGCAGCTTTAAATGGCTCTGAATTGCCTCTCTCCGCGGATGCAAGCATGCAGTAGTTAAAAGCAAATTTATACGCCTCTCCCTCTCCTAGCTCTTCCTTCCTGTCTCTGTCTCCCCCCCCCCCCCCCCCCCCCCCACCTGTCTGTCTGTCTGTCGCCCCTCTTCTGTCCGTCCCCTCCCCTCTTCCTCCCGTCCCCCCCCCCCCCCCCCCCCCCCCCCCCCCCCCCCCCCTCCCCCCCCCCCCCCCCCCCCCCCCCCCCCCCCCCCCCTTTATTTCCATCCTTTCTTGCTCCCTTCCTCATCTCTTGTGCGGCTTCTTTCTCTTTTTTGCATTACTTATTGTTTCTATATCTTTCTTTTCACGACTTTTCTTCCTAATCCTCCTCGTATTTATATATATATATATATAAAATCGCAGACTTTGTCGTTATTTAAAGATAGATCTGGTTTATTTTAAGCAAAAATAAGGAAATGCATCCGCTGGCTGTAATTACCCCCCCCCCCCCCCCCCCCCCCCCCCCCCCCCCCACACACACACACGTACACACACATCAGTGGCCGAGAGGTAAAGCGCTTGCCTAGCAAGCGAGAACTGCAGGTTTGATCCTGATTGAGTCCAAACTTTCCCCCCCTTTCCACTAGACCTCGAGTGGAAGTCTGGGTGCCCATCTTTTGGTAAAGACGGTAAACCGGTCCTGTGACCAACATGCGTCCAGCGTAAGTAAAGAACCCATGGCAAGGTTGTCCTTGAAAATGATTTCGGGGGGGGGGGGGGGGGGGGGGGGAACTGTCGTCAGAAAGAAACAAAAACACATGCAGATAGGAAATGGAAAAAAAAATGTTTCGAGGTGACATGCTCTCTCAAAGGAAAGCAGCCGAATTTTACACAGGGAAATCGGCTATGAGTAAAAGTAGTGGACAATGCTCTGCTATATATACTATACGCTGCTATGCTATACTCTACTATCCTATGTTATACTGCGCTATGCTATATCCTATCTTATACTTGCTATGCTATACTACATTGTGCTGCGTCATACTGTGCTGTATTATGCTATGCTGTGGTACGCTACGTCACACCACACTACGCTATGCTATGCTATACTATGCTATGTTACACCACACTACGCTACGCTATGCTATGCTATGCGATGCCGTGATACGCGATACCACGCTACAATGTCTCCGCGCAACAGAACGCAGAAGAAGTCTCCGTCTAGATCTCTGGTTTGCAGCTGCACCCCCCCCTCCCCCTCCCCACCACACCCCTTCCTGTCTCTTTCCGTGCAAATCTCTTGTCTGTCAGTCTCCTCCCCCCCCCCCCCCCCTCCTCTTTCATTCCACATTCACGGTGTGTACCTCCCAGACCATGTCTTTACTCACATTATGTGTGTGTGTTTGTGTGCTTGCACGCACTTTATTAGCGAGGTTTGTGCGAACGCGTTCGTGCGTGCGCGAACGTGTGAATGTGAATAATTATACATACGAGCACACCACCGCACTTAAGGGGAGAGAATACATAATTTTTGATGACCCATTACTGAAACATCTCTTCCCCCCCCCCCCCCCCCCCCCAACCCCAAAAAAAACACACACCATTTCTGTTAATTGCATTTCTCTTTCTCCATCTTCTCCCAGATTGGTCTCATCAACATCCTGTAAAGAACACCTTGCATTCTCTTTTGTGGCCTGTCTTTTGCCAAGTTCTTGGGCACGGATTTCTCTTGTGTTTATCGTCCTGCCGACCGCAGAGGCCATGGCTGAGGTTCGTTCAGCCACTACTACCTTGGATACGGTGCCTTCGTCATTTTTATTTTTTGGAACAGAGAATGAACTGAATGAACGATTTTTTTTCTCCCCTGGGCCCCCCTCCCCCCTGCCACGTATGCTTTAGTTTATGTTGGTGACTGTTGATTATTGGCTATTTCCTTCGTAAGACATCAAAGTAGCTGTGTACACAGTCATTGTCTACTTTGATGAACGCAGTTTGTGTTTTTTGCTGTTTCCTTCGCAAACTGAAACTTAAGAACTGAGGTTACTTTTTTTAATATATTTTTTTTAGAGAAGATATTAAAAATGATTGTCATCTTTTTTTTTAAACTCACATTTTTTTCTCTAAAAATGAATACTTTGCAACTTATTTGGAATTGTAATATATGTAATAACATTCTTCAATGCATAACGGCGGCAACAACAACAGAACCTGGCTGAACGGATCGAAGGTTGTTTGTTGTTTGTCGGACGCGGTGTTCCTCAACAGCTTAGCCCCTGTGGGGGTGACCCAGAACATGTCTCTGTCTCACTCAGACCACCTGGGAATCGCTGTGAGAACCTGAAGTACACACTAGACGAGAAGTTTGCCTATCTGGCTGCTTTCACTCTCTCCCACCACAGCACCGAAACCACCCTAGTCCACACCTTTGATATGCCTCTGCTTGCTTCTGATCAGAAAAAATCTCCCTTCTTTACATTTCTTGACTTGACTGCAGCCTTGGACACTATTGGCCATTCGGTTCTCATCTCTTGCCTTCAAAACATGTTTGGTACTGATGGCACAGGTCTCATCTGGTTTACTTCATACCTCACAAACCGTTTCCACACAGTAATTGTGAGCCAAATTCAATCAAATCCTACCAAACTCGTATGTGGCGTCCTGCAGGGATCATTTCTGGGCCCTGTTCTCTTCACTCTTTACACTGCTCCACTTTAAAATATAATAAACTGCTATCTATAATTTCTATGCTGATGATACTCAGCTTCAATGCAGTGATACTATTGAAAACGTGCCTTCCCTCTTGACAAATATGTCTCTGCTTTCAAGATATTGAAAACTGGATGATACAGACCAAGTTACAGTTAAATGTAGAAAAAACTGAAGCAATGTTCATTAGGACACAACATATATTTCCTCCATCTCAACAATTCAATAGAATTTTGCAATACGTCAGTTCACCCGTCCACACCTGTGAAATGTCTAGGTGTTATTGACAACACACTTTCTATGCAAAAATTCATCACTCCGACCTGCCCGTCCTGCTATCATCAACTACGGCGCTTAAGCGCAATTCAAAGGTATCTGTCTACTGATGCCAACATCCGAGCTTGTCACATCTCTTATTCTCTCATGTTTGGAAAGCTGTAATTCTCTTTTGGCTGGTCTACCAGCACCATCCGTCCACACCCTCCAACACATACAAAACTGCAGCTGGACTTGTCATAAGAAAAAAACAACAACGCTGAACACACCACTCCTCTCTAACGATCTCTTCCTTGGCTCTCTGTCTCACAAAGAGTGTAGTACAAGATTAGTACCCCCTACTTCAAGTGTCTCCATAAATCTGCACCCTCTTATCTCTGCGACTGTCTTCACCTGTACACTTCATCCGGTTCACTTCGTTCAGCTGCGGATACTCTGTGCTTCTGAACATCGAGATTCAAACAAACCACTGTCGGCCCTTGCTCTTTCATTATTTTGTGGTCCATCCACCTGGAATAACCTCCCTCTATCCCTTCGCCAAAAGCCCCTCATTCGATAATTTTAAATCCAGCCTCAAAACACACTTGTTTCCTTCCTAGGATCTTCCCCCTCACAATCTATCCATGTTCTTCAACAGCCACCCCCTTCTTTATCACCTTGCCTAGGCATGCTGTGCGCGAGTGCGCGCGTGTGTGCGATATTGATATTTATTTATTTTATTCATGGATGATTGCCTGAGTGTAAATGATTTAAATGTTAGCACTGTATAAAAGTTCCGAACATTATTATTATTATTATATTATTATTATTATATTATTATTTATTATTATTATTATTATTATTAGTATTAGTAGTATAGTATAGTGTAGTAGTAGTAGTATATTATATATTATTATTCATATCATTGTCATCAATTTCATGGTATAATTATTACTTATTATTAATTTATATATTATTATATTATTATTACATTCGTTGGCTGAAAGTTTGTTATGGGTGAAGATAAATCAACATAACATTTCAGATTATAAACATTTTGATGTATAAATTTAATTTTTTTATTATTAATAACTGACGACACATCTGGCCTTGGCAAAAATCTAACTATTGGTGAACCTCGGAGCTCTAGCTCAGGAACAACAACAACCCCCCCCAAAAACAACAACAACGACAAAAACAACAAAACAACACACAACAACAAGAAACAAAAAGCCCTATTCAGACAGATTTGCCGACTCAAGTCTTAGGAGTAGTAGTGACAGCTGGCAGCAAAAGCTGAACCTCAGCAGTAGTAACAGCTAACAGCTGAACATCAGCAGCAGTAACAGCAGTAACTAGAAGCAACAGTGGCAACAGCAGTAACAGCGGCAACAGCAGTTACACACCACCAACACCAGAGGAAATAGCAGTGCAAGGACTGGCTTAAGCACAAGTTATACCTCCTGGTTGCATATTTTAAACGGGCATTTTTTTTCTCTCTCCCCCCCCCCCCTTAATCCCAATAGTAACTACTTTCACACGTAGTTAGCATTCCCGCCCGAGTTAAAATCTGTTAGTCGTCTGGGATGTTGCTAAGAGCATTTTGTGTAAAAACCTGTGGACTTTAAAACCCGTGTTGAGAGAGAGAGAGAGAGAGAGAGAGAGAGAGAGAGAGGAGAGAGGGGGGGGGGGGGTTTTAAAACTCTTTATTTCGAAGATACCAGATTAGCACCAGATTACTTATTTACAGTCAACCTGCTAGTATTAGGGTAGTTTGCGTAAGACATGAAGAGTAAAAGTTTTAATGACTAAATAAATCAATAAATAAACAACTGAATAAAGGCTCCACCGTTAGATTCATTTCAAAATGTCAACATTGCACTTCACCACACTAAAGTACAATATACAAACATGTTGTTTGTTAACATATGTTGATATCAAATAATATTGTTTGAGCAACATGGGGTGGGGGGGGGAGAGAGAGAGAGAGAGAGAGAGAGAGAGAGGAGAGAGAGAGAGAGAGAGAGAGGAGAGAGAGAGAGAGAGAGAGAGGCGTTGAATTTGTTTGAGGTGTTGAGTTTGTTTTTAAGTTTACACACACACACCCCACACACCACACACACACCCACACACCACACACACACACACACAGAGTGTATGCGCTTGTCATTCTTCGAGCCTCCCCGCACCCTTTAAAAGTATTCTGTCATTTCATTTGTATTACAAAACCACGAACCCGAACGTGACTTACGCAAGTCTTCATTACTGAAGAATCGTTGCAAAGGGAAGTCAAAGCCAAGAACCGCTTTCTTCGTGATGAAAACCTTTATATAGGATGCAGCCGGGCTTTTTTTTTTTATATATAGTTTTTGTTCTTTAATGATTAATAGGAGAACATCGAAAAGGGACTGGGATGGGGGAAAGGGAAGGGGTCATCACAACTGTAACTTGAGGCCCTTGGTCAACTGGCAATAAAAGTTTATCCCAAAGGTTAACTGAGCAGTGGCGTTGCATGCGTTATATAGCATAGACTGATTTGAATTTGATTGAATAAGCCTGTACGCACGCACGCACGCACGCACGCACGCACGCACGCACGCACACACACACACACACACACACACACACACACACACACACAAAGACACTCGTGCGCTAGCACACGTGGGTTTGTATTTTTAAAATTTATTTATTTATTTTAGAACTGTCATTTTTTACTGATCAAATCCCCGGGGTCACCTGGACATGCCTTCTGTCTCCCTTGACTCGGAATCACAGTGAGACCGCCAATAAAGAATGGGTGACAAAACATAGCAATCTGGCAGTCCTTACCTACCTTGTTACTTACGAAACTATATTCCGACTTCAAAAGATCTTCTTCTGTTCTAGTGGTAGTGACAGCGTTTTGTTTTGTTTGTTTATTTTATTTAAAAGATCAAATAAAGGATTGCGTTTACCAAAACGCCTCAGTTACAAAAGGAACCGCAAGATTTTGGGAATGCATGACTTTAATTTTCATCAATAAAGTTAGGAGTCTTGCATATCTGTTTAGTCCCAGGCCATGCAGGCCCTACAACTAGGTTACATTGTCTTATTTTTGACTTATCCCCCCCAAAAAAAAAAACACAACCCAAAAAACCAAAATCAACAAAAAACAAAAAAACCCAAACAATTCTTGAGGTAGGTAGTACTGTGTTCTGACCATTTGAGTTTTTAGGAGGTACAACTTTTCAGTTTCATCCAAATGCTATAAAATCTTCATGCTCTTTTCAATAAAACACATCAAAATCAAAAACTTGTCAAACTTCAAAATTGATCTCGGTTGCATTGTCTGACATTATTTGGTGATTCCCTGTAATATTAACTTGAATCGTGTGTGTAGAGTTGATTTTATTCTAATACCGTTGAAATAAATTGGCTGTATTTCATATATATTTTTTGGTTTATTTTGGATGTACTGCTTGTTATTTTGTTGTCTGAGAGGAGTATGTACTCGTTTTATTAACTCGTTTTGTATACGTGAATTTATCTTACAACTACTTCTGAAGCAAAAGCAGAAAAAGGAAAATGACCACTGTAAAGTTTGAAGTAGGAAAACAAAAACAAAATCTCCCCAAAAGACACACCCAAGTCGTCTTCCCACGCGTTAAAAACACCCTCAGTTCTGGGTAAGAACCAGTTGGTGCCTAAACTGTCTGGTAAGGACCCAACACATGGCCTTCCAGCTCACAGTTCAGCACTCTAACCCTTGAACTGAGGTTTTTCAGCTTTAAATGTCCTCGAAGACTATCAGATTCTTGATCAAGAAATCGTCCGACCAGATTCCTGATCAAGAATCTTCCGAAAAGATTCTCAATCTAATGCTGTAGTGAAACCTCGGTGAGCACGGCTAGATATTTTTCTGTTACTGCTTGCCTACCTACGTACCACTAAATTTTGACATGAATTGCGTTAATTTAGTTGAACATGCATATTTGAATTTTTCTATAGGCCTATACGGAAAGGAAACAGCAGGCTTTCGCAAGTCTGCAATTCAGTTGATGCTGAAGGAGATCTTAGAATTCCCCTCCAATCTTAACCCCGAGGCACCCCCAAGATTTGAACACACAACTCGAGACCTTCGGGCCGTTAGGATCAGAACTCGTCGCCTTTTCATCTGGGCTATTACTCCAAGGTAGGCAGTGAAACAGTCAGAGTTGACAATGTAACTGAAGATTTTACTACTAAAAAGGCCGAAGACAAGGCACACAGCTATAAATTCTTCACAATTTTCTTTCGTTTCTTGGGAGATGAAGCTGTAGCGAAGATATTCTTAGAGCCGGCTATGTGACTCTGCATCAGCATTTCCAGCCTGATGACTGCTTTGAAGAACTCAGGGTAAAAACTGGGTGAGTCACTTCAACCGTGACTGAATAAGACAAGAAGAGAAAAAACCACACAAAGACCCATGAGTTAATGTTGCGTATCACATGCACTCGTTTTGGTTTATTTCCTCTCCGCTGCATTAAACCTGAACGCTGTCCACCGATTACTCCAGTAAAACTGCCGGAGACCGATGATAAAGGCTCATCACACAAAAAAGCTTGTGGCCTCCGACTCGAAATTTATTACCATCTTAATTTCCGAGATGCCGACTAATAAACTTGACTTTGTGAACTTTTTCATGGGTTTCTCTTATTATGCGGGGTAGAGGTTTGTGGAAGGTTGCATATTGTTTTGCTCTGGTCCTAATGTATTCTTGCCATAAAGTTTAGTACTGCTGAAAGCAGTTTATAAGAAGCCGAGCGTTTGAAAATATATGCTAGTGAAGCTGGGTCCCATCTCGCTGCCTCAAGACTGATCTGAGCCACCATGAAGGTTTGAAATCGTCTTCTGTGTTTTCTTAACCAGTGTTTTTGGTGGCTTGATTTTCCTTGCCTCAAATTGTTCACGAGGTGCTTTCTGTGGTATCTGTGTTTTGTTTCTCCTTTGTTGTATTGACAAAGAAACTTTTCCTGCTGAATTTTTATCTTGAAGCTCTCTTATTCCTCAAAGAAGATTTTGCTTTGAATTACTTCTCCGCAGTGGTCTGTTTCTTACTTTCCTGATTGTTTTCCGGACTATCTTTTGTGATAGATACGCTGATAGTGTATGATGCAGTTTTGATAACTGATTCGTGAAAATAACATGTGTGCTACCTAAAAAAAAAAAAAAAAAAAAAAGAAGGGAAAAGGAAAAAAGGCTGTAGTATTGCTGATTAAAGTTGTTATTGAAATTTCGAAATCTACGGCATAACTATACATATGGTTTCATGTGAGGAAACGTTCGTTACAGGTTATTATATTAGAGAATGATCATTTTAGTTACTAGGCATTGTATGACAAAATTGCATCGTAACATTATTTCTTTGTTTTGTTGTTTGGTTGCTACTCTTCGGTTCATCAGCCGCATGGCTGAATGTACGGTTGGTGGATAGGAAAGATCGCGAGGTTTCATTCTGAGTTGGAAAGTTGTCATTGACCGCCTCCTTACCTGTTGCATAAAGTAAGAGGCAGTGTTATTCCTGTACAAATCAAAATCCAAAGTGTTTTTGATCATTACATCTTATCTAAAACGCTTCAGGCCATCACTGACTGAACTGAGCCGAACAAAGAAAAAAAAGTGTACATAAAAATAATAAAACAAAACTATCAATTTTAGAAGGAAATTCAAGTCACGGTAAATATCATTACGGACTCTAAACGAAAATGATGACTAGAAGCAAAAAATAAAGTAACGCATTCGCATTCTGGTTCAACTTCTTCTCTATATTAAAACAACAACAACAACAACACTTTGTGATTGAGATATATATATTATGAACTCGCACATCTGTTTTCTTTTTCACACTTTGTTGACGACACCCACTTTGTGATTCGGTCTAGGGGTGAGTTGAGGAGAGGAACTAACCCATGTTATATTCGGAGCGGAACTGCTATCCTTAACTCAGGGTGTTTTGAGTGCTTTTCTTTTTTAAATTACCGCAACAATTGCGAAATGATAGAATACGACTTGATGCTATGAATAATTGTCGAACTCATTACTTCCAGAAAAGGATTTTTTTTTTTTCAAAATTTATCTTTCCCAAGTTTTCGTCTCTGCAATTGAGTAGTTTTAAAATTTCTTCCTCTGCGTGCCTTTTTTTTGGTAATCTTTGTTCTTGTAAAACTATCATAGAATTGTGTCGACACTCTTGATTTGTAAAACTCTGGAATGAAATCAGTTTTGTTAGCTTCTTTTCTTTGCAAATCATGTTTCGTGTTTTCCGAAACCACCCTTGCTCTTCCCGTCTGTATTCGTTATGTCAGTGGTTCCACTGATGGATACTTTATACTACTTTGTGTTTTTAATTCTCTGGAATCTTGAATTTTTCCTTAAAAAATAAACACGCACTCTTTTGCAACAGGAAAGATAAGGAACATAGTATAAAAGATCAGTAAAGTGCAAAACACAAAAAAACGAACAAGCCAGTAAAATGCAAAGCCAATCAACCATCTGAAAAGCCAAACCAGCGGAAACAGCTATTGGTAGACATTGTCCGCCGTCACTCTCCCCCAAACAACACAAAAAAAGCACGGTCAAACTACCGTTGCCCTTATCAGCAACAACAACCAACCAATCAATGAAAGCATATCGCGCTGATTTTGTTGTTGTTGTTTGTTGCTGCTGTTGTTGCGTAAATCCAATGTAGACATTGTAAATGCAGAAATACTATTTGTAAAGTTCCAGAGTTTATGAAATGAAATCAGTTTTGTTAGTTTTGTTGTTGTTGTTGTTGTTGTTGTTGTTGTAAATCCTCTTTTATGTTTTCCGAAACCACTCTTGCTTTCCCCGTCTTTATTCGTATTGTGTGTGTGTGTGTTATTGCTGTTAGTAGTTGTTTCTAGACAAAACTGCTGGCAACTAAATAACAAAAACGTTGTGTGTGTATGAGAGGAGAGAGAGAGAGAGAGAAAAGAGAGGAGAGAGAGAGAGGAGAGAAGAGAGAGGAAGAGGAGAGAGGAGAGAGAGAGAGAGAGAGAGAAGATCCACACAGGTGGACAATAAAACATCACTTTAACACATTCTAACCCAAACCCAGTCACTGTATAGCACTTCTCACCCACTTCCTGCTTCCTTCCTGCCTCAACTCTCTCCTCCCTCCCTATACTGCAGCTGTTACTAGTCCTGGGCTGCCTGGTGGCAAGCACACTCGCAGGCTTGCTCAGAGGAGGCCACTACGGGGGAGCGGGAGCCGGAGGCTACTACGGACACGGCGACGGTTACTACGGCCCTGGGAGAGCCGGGTATCACGTCGGCCCGGGTGCAGGCTACTACGGAGGCGGTGCCGGCTACCACGGACCTGCCCTCGGAGGAGGATACTACCGCGGGGGCACCTCGGCCGCGTGGGTCTCGGCGGAGCGGCTCTGGGCGGCGCGGCTCTGGGCGGACGCGGGTCTCGAGGTCTCGGCGGAGCGGCTTTAGGCGGAGCGGGTCTGGGCGGAGTAGCGCTTGGCGGAGGGGGACTAGGCGTCAACCGAGGACTGGGCGCTGCCGGAGCTGTAGGCAGAGGTAGCGGAGTTGCTGTGAGTAGACTTATTATTAATATTATTATTATTTTTTTGTTTTTTTGTGTGTGGTTGTTGTCTTTTTGTGTGAGCTAGGCCTAGCCTAGAGCTCCGAGGTTCACCAAAAAAAAAAAAGGGTGAGATTTTGCGTATGAGACCGTTTTATCAAATCATAAAGGTAGAGCTGTATTTCGACTTTAGGGAGGTGGTAATGACTCTAATGATGAGGAGGACAGTAGTGATGATGGCGGTGGTGATGGTGGTGGTGTTGTTGAGGATGGTTAGGGTGTTAACGATGATGGTGATGATGGCGCGCGCCCCGCGCGCGCGCCCACACACACACACACCTCTTACTTCAGCTGAATTAACATTAACTTTTGTTGTTGTTGTTGTTGTTGATGATGTTGTTTTTAGATAGATACCCACACGTTTTATTATTGTAGTTGTTGTTTTTAGATAGATACCCACACGTTTTATTACATTGTTGTTGTTGTTGTTTTGTGGTCAGGCTGCAGATGCTGCCCGACGTTTCGGAAGTCACGGGAATGCCCGGAGGATTGCCGGGGCCCATGCTAAAGACCTCGGCCGCAGCAGGGGCGATTTTGGACAGGCGGCTGCACGTGCAGCTGCCAGAGCTTACCAGAGTAACGGCGCGTACGTTCTGGAACTTCTTCCTCACTGATGTCTGCCTACCTGCCTGTCTTCCACTGTTTATCTGCTTTGTTTTGTTTTGTTTTGTTTTGTTTTGTTTTGGTGTTTGTGTGTGTGTGTGTGTGTGTGTGTGTGTGTGTGTGTGTGTGTGTGTGTGTGTGTGTGTGTGTGTGTGTGTGTGTGTGTGTGTGTAGTTCTTCAGTTTAACGTCCTTCCACTAAATAGTGATATCAGACGTGTGTGTGTGTGTGTGTGTGTGTGTGTGTGTGTGTGTGTGTGTGTGTGTGTGTGTGTGTGTGTGTGTGTGTGTGTGTGTGTGTGAGTGTCTGTCTGTCTGTCTGTCTCACTCTCTCTTACTCTCTGGTCTCTTTGAGCTGACAGGATGTACGGAGCTTCCTCAATATCTTCTATTTTTCTACTGCCACCACTACCACCAACCACCACCACCACCACCACCACTTCTATTAAACAACAACAATAAATCCAACGACAACGTCGCCACCTCAAACAGCTTCTAACAACCACCACCACCACATCACAACTGTCCGTGTTTTGAAATTGTTGCTGATGTTGATAAAATTTAAATCGTTGTTGATAGATTTTACAGTAAGAAGTTGTTAGATGCTGTTATCGCTACTACTGCAGCAGTGCAGTAACAGCAGCAAATTGATGCAGCAGCAGCAACATCAGCTTGATTACACTGTAACGGCAAAGCGATCTGTGCAGGTACGGACATAACGGGGCCAGCGGTGACCGCAGCGCGAACGCGGCCCGAGTTATTGCCGAAAAAACGGCCGGATCCAAATACAACAACAACAACTGGTGGAATGGCAACCAATGGAATGACGATCGCAAACATCGGGTGAACGGAAACGCCAACCAGTGGCACAAGGTAGACTATCATCCTTTTCCTTTCCTCACCCCCGGTACTCTGTCTGTCTCTGTTTCTGTCTTTGCCCCCCCCCCCCCCACCCCCCGCCAACCCCCCTCTCTTTAGGCCTATCTCTCTGTGACACACACACACACACACACACACATACACACACTCTGTGTGTGTGTGTGTGTTGTGTGTGTGTTGTGTGTGTGTGTGTGTGTGTGTGTGTGTGTGTGTGTGTGTGTGTGTGTGAATGTATACGTAGAAGGGTTAAGGGGTATAATGCAGTCTCCATAGTTACTCAGCGATTCTGCCATGAATTCAGAGTAATAAAACAATTCGAGAGACATATACATTGAAATTGAAGTTAGCAAAAATATATTTTAACAGATATTCCCTGATGAAACAGAGAGAGAACGAGAGAGAGAGAGAGAGAGAGAGAGAGAGAGAGGAGAGAGAGAGAGAGAGAGAGAGAGAGAGAGAGAGAGAGAAGAGAGGAGAGAGAGAGAGAGAGAGAGAGACTGAAGAGAGAGAGGGGCACTGGCTGGGGGGGGGAGGGGGGTGGGGGGCTTAATAATCTTTCACAAACAGTAGGCCTAAGCAGTTTTCATTCTCATCATGTTGACAGTTAGTAGAGGAAAGGGGTCTGGGGGCCTGATAATGTATTACAAACATTCAGCAGTTTAGATCTGGTCATGTTCCAAAAACACGAACAGCATACAAACACTAGGCGAGTTGGTACACAGTGTCACACTTCCCGTTCATACAGGGACGCAGGAAGCACGACGACCTGGACTACGCCTATGACAAGAAATTCGACCTGAAGGACTCCGAAAACGGCGGCTTCATCCTGGCCGAAAGCGACAACAAACACGCCTTGGATCACCTCAGGGACCGCGCTGGCGGCTATGGCCGGAGAATCGACAAGGATGCCGCCCACGCCTCTGGTGCCGACGCTCAAAAGGCGGACCGCAGGTCTGCTGCTTTCCACAACGGCGCTTTCCACGATGCCAGTGCCCAAAACTCCGCCCGCCAGGCCGCCAAGAAGGCAGGCGTCCACGGCCGTAACAGGGAGTACCTCAACAAGCTGGACCACAGCAAGGGAGGCAGGGGCTCCTGGGACGATGCCCGCCGCTCCGCTTCCGACGTGTACAAGAAGCTGGCCACCAACCACGGCGGCTGGAAGAAGCATGGCGACCATGGTCCCGGCGGTTACGGGCTGGGTCTGGCCGCTCACGGAGCCTACGCCGCTAAACCTGGGTATTACCGAAATGCTGGGTACAACGTTAATCATGGTCATTATGGTAACGGGTATGTAGGCGCCGCCCCTCTGGTAGGCCCTGGGCATGCTGTGGGCGCTGGTCCTGTCGTAGGTGGTCCTGTCGTAGGAGGTGGTCCTGTCGTAGGTGGTCCTGTCGTGGGTGGTCCTGTTTTGGGTGGTGGTCCTGTCGTAGGTGGTCCTGTCGTGGGTGGTCCTGTCGTGGGTGGTCCTGTCGTGGGTGCCGGTGGGGTTCTGGGTGCCGGTGGGGTTCTAGGTGCTGGTGCCATTCTTGGTGCGTCTTCCAGAGGTCATAAAGCGGCCAGAGGAGATAGCCACGTTACCAGAGATGGTGTCCGCCATTCTGACGATTCTGCCAGGGCGCACAGTGCCAGGGCCCATTACAATCGTGACCAGAGGCTCCTTGACCGCGACAGCGCTATCGACCGCGCTAACCATGCTGCTGCTGCGGACAGTGCCCATTCTGACTGGGCCAGAAAGGCTGCTCACTCCGGCAACAAGGCTGATGCCGCCAGTGCTGCTGCTGCCAAAGCTTTCGAAGCTGACAAGAAACGAGCTTCTTTCGATGAAGATCTGTATAAAAAGGACTTGGAAAAAACCCGCCTGAGTGACCGCAACAACGACCGCAAGGTCTTCAAGAAGTGGTTCAACAACAAACGCCGCGGTGGTTCCAACTACGAGCGCCTCAACCTGGACAGGGACTTGAAAGACGACGTCTTCGGCAAGCATGCTGCCAGCAACGGGCTCTGGGCATCTGCCGGCCACCACAACGGCGGGAACAGCCACCACGGCGGCCGTGGAAAACAAGCTTATAACGCTGGCCAAGCTGCCGCCGCCCAAGACCTTCACGAGTCCGACTGGAAGCAGGCTGACAATGGCTACAATAAAGTGAACGCTGCTGGCGATGCCAGGGAAGCCGCGAGGCGTAGGGGATCGAACAACGCCGACTTTGCCAGGGCCCAGGGAAGAGCCGCTTATGGCGCCAACTCTTTCCAGAACCACAACAAATTCCGTGATGCCAACAGGGCTGGGCTGGCCGGTGGAGCTGTTGGAGCAGTGGGGGCCAACTCTGGAGGTCTGGGCACAGGTCTCGGGGGCGGTCTCGGGGGTGGTCTCGGGGGTACCGGGGTATCTTGGGGGTGGTCTTGGAGGAGTTTACGGAAATGGCCTAGGTTATGGCGGAGCTGGTCTAGGTTATGGCGGAGCTTACGGAAATGGTCTGGGTTATGGCGGAGGTTACGGAAATGGTCTGGGTTATGGCGGAGGTTATGGCCGCGGTCTTGGCCTTGGCGGAGGTACGGCACTGGTTACGGTGGTGGCTACGGAAAAGGACTGGGAGGATACGGTGGCTACCAAGGCAAGCTCTCTGGCTATGGCCATTGAGACTAAGGATTCCATTTTTTCTTCTTCGTTGCATTCCAACCTGAGAAATAACTGCCGTAAAGGCTTATGAACAATGTTCCTTCAAGCAGAAAGTAAAAACTAGTTTAAAACAATGAATGTATTCGTTTGAATGTGTGTTCTGTTACTCTCAGCAAACGTCATCTACGTTTATCAATTGTAAGCATCTTTTTCAAATGCTTCATGTTCTTTCCTCACCTTTTTCTTTATTTTAAGCAGTGTTTATGATTAAACAGTCGTGATATATTTTCAGAGAGTTTTTTCCCCTCCATTTTTTGTTCGTATGAGATTACTTGAAAATGTAGATTTAAGAATATTGATAGAACTACTTTTTCTTATCGAACAAAATAAACTAAAATTTAAAAAATTCATAATTGTTTGGTATAAGGATACAAGAATTTGATTTGAAAGTATGATGATTGAGTGTGAATTAAAATTTCTGTCGTTGCTTGTATCTTTAAAGAGCTTGCATTTTAAAAATAAGATGGTTCTGTCACTTTCTGTCTTCTGTGAAATGAGAACATGGGAAAAAGGTATGGTAATTTCTATCTACATTAAGCAGTGATTGTTGTTTCAATAAATCATTTGCTTTATGAAGATAGCAACCTGATTAAAAATGAGGCAACATTTATACGATACAATCTACCATCTTATTCTTTTGTTTTGATTTATAAACCCCCTGTGATAAAGAAGTTATTCCTTGCTACTCAAAAATATTTGTAAAGCTAGTTTAAAATCCTCAGTTTTGAAATCAATGATCAGATTATGTAAACATACCGAAAAAACAATGATTCTTTTTTTTTTTTTTGATTATGTGAAGATAAGAGTATCCAGTTTGAATTATCGGGATGACGCAACAATTAACGTCAGTCATTCAGGGGTTTTACCACAGTTTGAAGGATTTTTGATAGGAGAAATGTCTAAAAGTCTTCAAGTGCACAGTATTACTTTGACTTGCTAACATATCTTTGTTCAATTCTGGAGTTCTCTCTCTCTCTCTCTCTCTCTCTCTCTCTCTCTCTCTCTCTCTCTCTCTCTCTCTCTCTCTCTCTCTCTCTCTAATTTTGCTTTGATATTGTAAACTTAAACTAAATCAGCCAATTTTGAAAGTAGTTTGGTTTATTTGTGACGGATATCAGGACTAATCGCGCACAGTAATTTGTATGTTCAGTATATAACGATTTAAGATAAAAATAGCTCTCTTCAGAAACAGAAGTAAAATAGCAGAAGACTAGTCTTATACTTTTGGCCACAAATTAAAAGTTGTAGGCTACAAGTACCAGAGATGTTTTCATGTTCATTTTTTTTCTGTGAGAAAGAGATAACAACATTTTTTTTAAAAAGTTACTCTATAAAAGTGTATTATGCTGCACAATACATGTACTTTCTCCCCCCGTCCGCCATGAAAGTTTATTTGTTGTTGTTGTTTTCTTTATTTTTTCTTTGTTTTGTTTCTTACTTTTGCCTTGCAGTAGCGTGTCTGTCACGCACATTCTCAATGTACTCAGGTCTGTGGTTGTACATTGAATTTCTTCGACTCTCGTTTGTGTCCTGCTGTCTGATTTTTTGTTTCTTACAGCTATGAGCCTGTTACCTGATTATTTGAAAGAGAAGTATGATGTAATAAACATGGGGTCGGTCTACACACGTGGATGTCATTTGTTTGAATGATGTGTACCTCAGTGATGTACTGTGATCTGAGAGTAAAGGATGAATGTCAAACACAGACAAAAAAGTACGACAAAGAAAGAAGGAAGGAAAGGAAGGAAGGAAAGAGGGAGGAAGGAAGGAAGAAAGGAAGGAAGAAAGAAAGAGCACCCATATATAATATTCGGATTACGTTGTGAAAAGTTAAAAACCAACCATACAAGGAAAGAGGGACGGTGGTAGTGTGTGTGAGTGCGAATATGTGTGAGCCTGTGTAAAACACCGTGTTTAGCGCACATGCACGTACACGCATGCATATGAACGAACGAAAACACACACGCACGCACGCACATACACACACTGCCTGTACGCATGCAAAACACTTTAAAGCATACTACGAAAAAACAACAACACTTCTTTCAAACACGTTTACCCACCACAAAGGTCACCACATTCTGGCTTGGGGACGATATATCCACATGCGACTCTAATGTGCACGCGTTTCAATGTTAGGCCCATCATCCATTCCTCCTGGGACACAATGGCCGACCCTGCTTTGTAAAACGGAATGGGATGTGTGTGCAATATAGATCTAGTCTCTGCACGGTACCATGATTCAAAGAACTGGAAGGGGACTGGCATCTGAACACATCAGGTTCGCTCTGAGGAGAAACCTTCTTCCAATCTGGTGGTTAGTTGGGAGAATCAAACTCATCATGGTTTTTCTGATCAAGTGTCAACCGTTCTGCCATCGAGGCAGCCTTGACCTGCAGTCATATTCAAATACTCGAAGCAGCGGACTGTTGTTGGCAATCTTCCTAACAACAGCATTTAAAAAGCTAGAATAAACTAAACTCATCGCAGACGACTCTGCAGTGCATTCATGGGCTGAATATAATCAACCATCATATTGAAACGCCAACGAGAACTAAGTGAACTTTAAAACGCCATTATAATTTGAAGAAAACCCACAAAGGGGATATGCGGTTCTCAAAGGAATAGTGCAACAGTTTGTAGACTATTTACTTAAACCAACTAAACGAAATTAACATCCACAATGCTATCATGAGCTGAACTTTGAAATGGCATGACAAACTGAATATTGATATGTCATTAAACACTGAACGTGGGATTGCCACTATAAACTTAAAATGAAATGTCACTGTGAAAAGAGCATTGAATTTTTTTTGTGACTGAAGTGAAAATATATATGCTATAAAGAACTGTGCACTAAAATGCCCATATTATGAAATAAACAATGAAATTTTATCACGAACTCAGTGAACATGGGAACGTAATACAATTGAACCTTGAAATACCATTATGAACTGAACACAGGAAAGCTATCATGAACTGAACATTTAAAATACTATTTGAACTGAATGTTAAAGTGCTACCACGAATCAAACATTAAAATGCTATACTGTGCTTATACAGAAATGTTTTCCATAACTGAGCAGAGTAATAGGCCTACCAGTATGAACTGAACTGATGACTTTTTCTTCTTCTTTTTATTTCACAAACTTAAATGAGAATCTGCCCTTGTAATGTGGTACTGTACCTCAAGAACTGCCGCAACTCTTCACTGTCGTTCACTAGTAGGTATAGAGAATAGAGTGAAATGAATCTTTCTAGTGTAACATTTACCTTCTTTAGTAAACATCAGGCGCACGCTCATGCACGCGCGCGCGCGCGCACGCGCGCGCGCACACACACACACACACACACACACACACACACACACACACACACACACACACACACACACACTACGTCTAATATCACTAATAGTGAAAAGACGTAAAATCTAAAGAACGAACGAACAAACGAACACACACGCACGCGCGCCCTGATGCATACAGATGTTACACACACTGCTTATGCACACAAGTGTCACACAGACACACAGACACAGACACAGACACACGTGTGAATAAATGGGGAGGAGAACAACCCACTTCACCCCCCCCCCCCTTTTTTTTTTTTCCCATCCGGTTCGACGATCTAACTCTCTTTTCGTATGATCTACATCTTCCAAACACAAAAGCGTGCGCACTTCTTTTCATCAGAGAATACCATTATCAGCAGCTACCAGCCCGGCGTGTTATCAAACAACATCAGATCATCGATTGACGACAGCTGTGTTGCTTATTTTCCGGCCTATTATTGAGTTTAGGCTTGCACCACAGCTGTTTAACCGCCTTTCCCCCCTGCTAGGCTAGGCTAGATGCCAACGCAGGCAGTTGGGCCACCAGGCCTAGGCTACTAGGCTTCTTTGCAGGCGAGAGTGTGAAACACATGACAAGTTCTCTTCTCCCTCATCACTCCTCTCCCGCTGTGCGGGTTGAATAGGGGTCTGGATTAAAAAATAAAAATATAATCAGCTTGTTATAGTTCATTTAAAGAAAATAAAAAAGATGCGATTGTAATGAAACAGATGGCCATCACATGTGCATTTGCATTTTGCTGACTGGTGATAAACTGTAAATCCTTTTTCACGCAGGCCCAAAAGCTTAGGCCTAGCACATGCGGTGGTTCCTCATTTTTTAGGAGACAGTGTCAGTGAAAAGACAGGGTGAAGGCAACTGACCGACAGGGGAGACAAATCACACAAACGACGTGACCAGCAGCACGCAAGATAAACACAAACGAGAAATCCAGGAGGCGGAATTGAATCATTCAGAATGGAAGCTATTTCAGTAAGTGATCAATAATGTGTAAGCTTACTCGGGTTTGGGTTGAGCCTTTGTGATTCAGTAGTATTACATAGGCCTATAGCGCATTTTTTGTTGTTGTAGTGTTGAACATCTTTACTTTAGAAAATCTGTGTGAGTGTAGGCCTAGTGTCACAGTGTGTGTGTGTGTGTGTGTGTGTGTGTGTGTGTGTGTGTGTGTGTGTGTGTGTGTTTTCATCTGTGAGTGAAATGCGTTTTGGAATGTCAATGTATTTTGATGTTGACGACTGTGTGCATTTTCACTGACTTAGGTTAGTTGTGTCCAACAATGTAAAAAATTATAATACAATTACATTATAACCAAACACAAATTTGTTACACATTCATGAGTGACTGAAAAAACGCATAGTAAATTAGTGATCAACTGCTGTCTGCCCAACCTTAGTGTGTCACCGGCTGATTACAAGCTGATTACATACTTTGGACGTGGGTTGTTTTCTTTTGTCTTTGTTTATTGTTGTTGTTGTTGTTGTTGTTGTTGTTGTTGTTGTGGTGGTGGTGGTGGTGGTGGTGGTGGTGTGTGTGTGTGTGTGTGTGTGTGTGTGTGTGTGTGTGTGTGTGTGTGTGTGTGTGTGTGTGACCCCCCTCTCCCCCAGTTTAGTACAGTTTATACTCAGCTCCTGATCTGTATCACTATCACAGTTCTTGATCAAACTATTGATACAGGGGGCAACAGCAAAGTAAGAGGTTGTATGATGAGTGGCTTTCTCACTCACAGAATTCCTCTTTACAGCTTAGTCTTTAGTGATCGACTATGACTCTCTGACTTGGATGCTTGACTTGCACAGTCCGTTATGTGCTGCAGCCCTGGGGGCTAGTTGGCCTTTGGAGAACGTCTCCAACACAGACTGTCTTTATGCTCACTCAGCCAAGAGAGAGAGAGGTTGTACTGTGGGCAGCTATAATCAAATTTCTGCCCAATTTTCGAAACAGCATCTCACCACCTGCTTGCTTTGCTGTTTTGGAGGTCATTGTCGAACATGACGGACAAACAAAAACCCTCAAACAAACAAAAAACCCTTGTAATTGGCAATAATTGCTAGCATTCATGATTCTATGTTAAATTCATTGAGCTTTTGCCATGAAATGATTTGTATTCATATTCTCGAATTAATTTAATTTAAAGCAGAAGTTACAGTTTTGGAGTGAAAAGACAGAATAATTGAAAGAGCTGATTATGAGATATGACTGAACGAATGCATTGATCTTCCTTTGTTTATATTTGTTTTGATGTAATTATGTGTAATTACTGGATAGTGAATGTTTGCATCACTTTTTTAAAAAGATTTTTTTTCTCTTTAATTTTTGCATATTATTGATTCTGCTGTATGAAAACATAATAAATGCCCTCCTGTTGGTGTGTTGCAAAAGTGCAACTTGTAATTGGCAGTAATTGCTAGCATATATTATAATTTATATATATATATATATATATATATATTATATTATTATATTATCTATATATCTTATCTATATCTATCTATATATCTATCTATATATATCTATATATATATATATCTATATATATTATATATATCTATATATCTATCTATATATCTATATATCTATA
Source organism: Stramonita haemastoma (assembly GCA_030674155.1). NCBI lineage: Eukaryota > Metazoa > Mollusca > Gastropoda > Neogastropoda > Muricidae > Stramonita > Stramonita haemastoma. The sequence continues at coordinate 45,889,173 of CM060317.1, read as the reverse complement.
TATGAGTATATATATATGATGTATTATATATTATATATATATATATATATATATCATTATATGTATTATATATATAACTATATAAGTGTGTTTGGGATTTAAATGAATGTGTCAAGTACTGTAAAGCAGACACATTTAGATCTTCTGTGAAATGACAAGAAGCTTTTAGACAGTAAAGATTTTTTTATTTCATGAAATCATGCAAAAAAACAGTTCCTCCACCCCCCTCAGGTCTGCTTTTTGTCTACTTTCATAATTTGTTAAGTGACCCCACACTTTTTTTTTCAAGTTTTGCCAAGGACAGCATTGTGCTGACGTGGGTTGTTTCAATTTTGCATTATGTGGAGCTGCCCCTGTTTATCTCCTGACTGAGTCTTATCAGAAAGATTAGAAGCCAGACATGGCCGCAACATGCCAAGATAAGAGTTAAAGGGAAAGGGGAGAGAGAGAGAGAGAGAGAGAGAGAGAGAGAGAGAGAGAGAGAGAGAGAGGAGGAGAGAGAGAGAGAGAGAGGAGAGAAAAGGGGTGGGGTGTGTGGTGGCAAGAGGCCAGATCAGGCCAAGTTTTAAAAAAAAGAAGATAATAGATCTTTTATAAGCATTGGCATGTTTTTGTGTTTAAATAGAGAGAGAGAGGGAGGGGAGGGAATGAATGAATGAATGAATAATCTTTATTTTTCAAGGGTAACAGAGTAAGTAAGCATTGCATACTTTTTTTCATCTGGCCCTTGCCCTGATCAGGGAATAAAGCTAAGAAACCCCCTCCCTACCCCTACATACCAGCATCACCACCAGCAGCAGTTCAACCAATATAAAAAAAAAGGAAAACAGAATACATTCAACAAAACGCGTCATCCTAACTGGATACACTGATAATTATTTAAACAAAAAATAACACAGCAAAAAATATTAAAAATTAGCAAATATTCAGGACCATGAAACAGAAGGCATTACAAATCTATAATGCATGAGTGTGTGTGTGTGTGTGTGTGTGTGTGTGTGTGTGTGTGTGTGGTGTGTGTGTGTGTGTGTGTGTATGTGTGTGTGTGTGTGTGTGTGTGTGTGTGTGTGTGTGTGTGTGTGTGTGTGTGTGTGTGTAAGCGGGAAAACAAGCAAAGTAGGCATAAAAGGGGGAAAAAAACCAGATTAAAAACAACAACAACAACAACATGAAATCCTTTAAACACAAAAAACTATATGAAAAACACATTTCAATATTGAAAGAGAGGGAGAGAGAGAGAGAGAGAGAGAGAGAGAGAGAGAGAGAGAGAGAGAGAGAGGAGAGAGAGAGAGAGAGGAGAGAGAGTGGGGGGAGGGGGGAGCAGGAAGGCAGACAGGCAGACAGACTGACAGGCATTGAGGCAGACAGACACAAGACAGAGATGCAGTGTTTCTTTAATATTATTTGATGTGGGAGTGTTGGACTAAAAAAGTATAGATTGTAATCTTTAACTCTAAACAATCTGAACTTAACGAAAGCATGAAAAGTCTGTGAAAATCAGTTTCTTGTATCATTGTGATACTTAAAAGTGAAATGGTTCAAGTCTAGTTATTTGATTTTCAGTTTACTGTTTCTGCTTCATTTTGCATAATACTATCTACAGTGCTATTTTCTCACCATTCTTCTTCAGTCTGCCATATAAAGATATATATATATATCTATATATCTATCTATCTATATCTATCTATATATCTATATATATATATCTATTATATATATGTATAAACACACACACACATATATATATATATATTATTTATAATATATATATATATATATATTATATATTTATATATAATATAATAATAAAATATATGTATATACACACATACAGCTGCTGCCAGGCTCCTTTTGTTGTTGAGGGGGGGGGGGGGATAGCCTAGTGCTTAGAGTGTTGAGCTCACAATCTGAGGTTAGAGTGTTGAGCTTTTAATCTGAGGTTACAGTGTTGAGCTCATAATCAGAGGTTAGACTAGAGTGTTGAGCTCACAATCTGAGGTTAGACTAGAGTATTGAGCTCACAAGCTGAGGGCTGTGTGAGCTCAGGTTTAACTTTAAGCTACCTCTGACTATGAGATGGCCGTTTTCATGAGTTTTTTTTTTTTGTCCCCTGAAAGCCTTCAGATAAGACTGTTAATGGAGGTCCCATGTACGAACGCATGCAGTACATCATGTTAAAACCAGTTCAGCATTTCAGAAGAGTAGGTAATGTGTGCTGGTAGGAATGGATGACAACATTATATGAAAAAACCAACTGCGTGCACACTGATGTAATGTTCAGACATCCATTCCCGATAATTGAATGCGGCTACCTGAATGGTTGGCAAACTATCAGATGTGTCAAAATCTCATCATTGGTGAACCTCAAAACTCAAGCCGAGGAACAACAACAATAACAAAATCTCACTGTCCCTGAGTTAGTAGCAGTAGTAGTTCTCTTCTTCTTTTCCCTCAACAACATTGGGAGTCACTAGGGACTGACTGCACAGGAGAGTTGATCACAAGATTCCTTCATGAATTTATGTTGGTTGTACCAAAGCCTGGGTCTCTGCAAAAAGTCTGCATTGTTGTTTTAAGACCATCTTTTTGTTGTTTATGTTGTTGAATTTTTAGTCCCCCTTCCTTGTTTTCTTCATCTCATTAGTTTAATGTCCGTTCACTACAAGGTGGTTTTATTTATTTGATTGTTCATTGGAAAATCATTTTTGATGGATCTCTGTGGCCACATCAGGGTAATTTTTCAAAATTTTTAAAATTGAAGTCAGAGGGGCAGGATTGCTTAGTGGTTAAAATCATGCTTTGAACACCAACTTCACATGACCTAATGTTCTTAAATGCATACTGGTTGTCTTCATGTTGTGCATACCACCAGCCATATGTGACCTACTGTTCCATTTAAGAAAGAAGAATTGTTGTTGTTGTTGTTTTGGGGTGCAGAACATGTATATTTACTCACAAGATCAAGATGCTTTTTTGTTAACTCATCTAAAAGGCTTGATGATATATTATTTATTGAACAAGAGCAGAAAATTATACACATTAGAATAGAATAAAGTACAATACAATACAATATAAATCCAATCCAATCCAATCCAATCCACCCACATTTACTGGTCAGAGAACAGAGGTCCAAAGTGCTGCATAAAAGGATATAAATTGAAATTTTGATATAGCACGGATGTCCACAACAAATACTTTCAGGGTTTGTACATGTACGTAATAACAAAAATATGGTGATCATAATCCCTCATTATCATCCTCATGCTGCCTGGTTACCAGTTTTTTTTGTGTGACATGCGACAACACAGGTTCACACTCTTTGCGTTTGCTGTCATTAGACTGCATTATTGCAGTTTTATGGTGAAAGACATCTAGATGATACATGTGTGTCCTGCTTGTTATGAGGCAAACAGCTGTGCTGTTCTCTCTCGATGTGATGCCCTCCTCTGTTCAGAACTGATGCATATAACATGGTGTTTACTTAGGTGTGTGTGTGTGTGTGTGTGTGTGTGTGTGTGTGTGTGTGTGTGTGTGTGTGTGTGTGTGTGTGTTGGTGTTGTGTTGTGTTGTGTTGTGTTGACAGTTTGTGTTTGTGTGTGTGTTTATTTTTATTTTATTTATTTTTATTTTTTCTTTTGTTTCGAGGATAATGGAATAAGCACTCATGTGCTTTTTTTTTTTTTTTTACATCCAGACCCCATGTGTATGCAGTTTTGTAAATCTTGTCATCTGTTCCCACCGGCACACAATGGCCTACTCTTATGAAAAGTGGAACAGGATTTAATGTGTGCGCAAGATGTTCTGCGTGCGTTCACACATGGGGCCTTGATTTATAGTCTCATCCGAAGGACTTGTGGGGAGAGTGGAGTCAGCACTGGTGTTAACTCCAGGAGAAAAATCCCCTCGACCAGGAATCAAACTCGGGTTGTCAAATTGCGTGCGCAATGTTCTGACCACTAAGCTATTCCATCCCGTGTGTGTGTGTGTGTGTGTATGTGTGTGTGTGTGTGTATGTGTGTGTGTGTGTGTGTGTGTGTGTGTGTCAATGTGCGCGTGCATACGTGTGTTGTGGTGTGTGGTGCGGTGTGGCGTGGTGGGTGGTGTGGTGTGTGTGGTGTGTGGTTTGGTGTGGTGGTGGTGGTGGTGGTGGTGTGGTTGGTGTGTGTGTGTGTGTGTGTGTGTGTGTGTGTGTGTGTGTGTGTGTGTGTGTGTGTGTGTGTGTGTGTGTGAGGTTTTTCAATTTTTATGGAAAGATGTGTTTGTTGGAAGCTTTTTGAAAAAAGTGGTGGAGTTTCTGTCAGTTCTATCAGCTGACTGCTCAGTTTCTGAATCAGCGTCCTTTTTTGATGGATACGATGGCTGTGATGCCCTCTTTTTGATTGACAAGATAAAAAAAGGTAAAGGTAAAGGTGTCCCATACCCTAGGTGGTCGCAGGGAAGCGAGGCATCAGAGACCTCAGCTTTTCTAGGGGCCAGCTTATTGAGGGCAGCACCCATCTCCTCTCCCTTTGGGGGCGGGATAGCTCAGT
>CM060317.1:45859644-45879644 GCA_030674155.1 Stramonita haemastoma | reverse complement strand
AAAGATTTTATTCCAAAGTACAATTATCGTTATGCAGACTGGAACAAGTTTAAAGATATTTTGACACAAATTAATGCTGAAAGTGTCAAAAGTAATGATGTTGATAGTTTTTATGCAAAATTTAAAAAATATGTATTACAGGCAGCTGATAGTTCTATTCCTAAGTATTCCTCTATAAAGTCTGTAAAGCACTCGGGAAATATATGGTGGAATTCTGCTTGTCAAAAAGCTGTGAATGACAAAAAAGCTACGTGCAAAGCTTACTTAAGAAACAAAACGCCAGAAAATCATTTTCTTATGAAAAAAGCAAAGTCTGTTTGTGATAAAACTGTTGAACAAAGCAAACGCCAATTTTGGTCTTCCTTTTGCTTACAAGAAGTTTACACTCATAATGATCTGCAAAAGGTATGGAATAAATTTAAAGATATGAAAAGTGGGATTAAGCTTCCTAACTGTCCTATTAAAATTCAAAACAAAGATTTCCCAACTAATTCAGAAAAAGCTGATACTTTCATAGAAATGTTTACAGATACAATGAGTGACAAAAGTCTTTCAAATAAATGCAAAGTGTATAGAGAAAAAGAAGTACAAAAAGAAATGTATAAAGATCCTGTGGGAGATAACAGTCTTTATGTCAATGCTCCCTTAACATTGCAAGAGCTAAAAGATGCTCTCCTATCTCTTGGGACTAAAAGAACATCAGTTGGCATAGATGCTGTTTCAAACGAATTATTAAAACAACTACCAGAAAAATGGATTATGTTATTGTTTGATTTATTCCAGCTCAGTTGGGCTCAGGGAGTCATTCCACGCATTTGGAAACATTCCATCTTAGTGCCTGTCCCAAAGCAGGGTAAACCTAAATGTGATCAAAACAGCTACAGACCAATCGCGTTAACCTCACACACAGGAAAACTTATGGAAAAAATCATTTTGAACCGACTAATGCATTACTGTGATAAAAATAAAATAATCCCTCTTAGTCAAGCAGGGTTTCGAAAAGGCAGATCCACAGCAGATCATCTGATTAAGCTCAGTACACAGATTAAACATCAGTTTGCTCTTAGGAAAAATGTACTTGCCACCTTTTTTGATATAAAGAAAGCATATGATCAGGTCTGGCATGAACGATTACTGTTTAAATTAAAATCCATTGGCTTATCTGGTAACATCAATTATTATGTTAAAGCCTTTCTCTCAGAAAGACGCATGCAGGCCAAAGTTGGAAATTCGTATTCTACTGTACGATTTCCAACAATGGGCATTCCTCAGGGATCAGTTATTGCTCCACATCTTTTCAATATTCTCCTTTATGATCTTCCTAAGTGTTTCTCAAGTAATACCACCCATGTCCAGTATGCTGATGACATTTGTATGTGGATGAATGTCACATTGAAAAAGAGAACACCAAAGAGACAACTAAACTATTTGAAAAATTTGTATCAGATTGAGCTAAACAAACTGAATGACTATATATTTGTGAATGGTCTGTCACTATCCCCTGAAAAGACCAATTTAGTACTTTTTAATAATGGTGCTAACCCACCAGTTCTACCTGTTTTCCAAATAGATGGGAACGTTTTGGAATATAAAACTATGGTGAAGTTTTTAGGGGTGTATTTCACGTCTAAATTAACTTGGAATTATCATATTGAATATTTAAACACTAAAGCTAGGAAAAGTCTTAACTTCCTGAAAGTTATAAGTAAACAAGTGTGGGCTCATGACGTAGCTGTATTAAAACATCTGGCGTTATCTTTAGTGCGTTCCAGACTTGTATACGGCCAGGAAGCTTTTTTCAGTGCTCCTAAGTATTTGTTACATAAAATGAGAAGATTAGACTGTAAGGCTTTTCGATTAGCTCTGGGGGTTCCTTTTCATGCATCGTCTATGGGCACTTATAAAGAGATAGGTGTTTTACCATTAGACAATTATCGACAACTGGCTTTAGCTAAATATCTCTTACGGTGTTCGAATCAAGAAACCAATGTGGACACTGAAATAAATACAAAATCTGATGTCAACTTTCCTAAAAGAGCACATTCTGTTCGTTCTCTGACCACAGTTAGAACCTATACTGCTGAATTATTTGATAACGCAAAAATATACCCTAAAGATTTAAATAAATCAAAGATTAACATCTCCTCTTGTGCCCCATGGGAGCTCCAGAGAGCTAATTTTGACATCAATTATTCTTCTCTAACCAAAAAAGGTAATGAAAATGTTCTTAGCGCATTAGTAAAAGAATACATACAGACTACATACCCAGAACATCTAAAAGTATACACTGATGGTTCCCTTTTGAGCAATGATGAGGCGGGTGCAGCGTTTGTCATCCCATCTCTCAAAGTAGAGAGATCCTTTTCCATTGGGAAAAATCGATCTATTTTTACAGCTGAATTGTCTGCTATATCAATGGCTTTGTATCATCTTCTAGATTTTCCCAAAGATATTTTCCAGATACTTTTTTGTGTTGATTCCAAGTCAGTTTTACTTGCTTTAAAAAATGTCAGCTCAAAAGTGAGGCAAGAGCTCATAACTGAGATTTGTCATCTGGTTCATTTTTTGATGTTACGGGGTTCTAGTATTACTTTCTGCTGGATTCCTTCTCATTGCGGTATTTACTTTAATGAAAAAGTTGACAGAATGGCAAAATGCGGAGCAAAGCATGTAAATGGGTCTTACAGCATAGATGTTCCCTTTTCTGCTCGGGAGGGCTATAGCATGTTGCAAAATGCATGCTGGAAACACTTCAAAAAGAAACTAGAGGATACTGGGTTTTCCTGGAGTGATGACATAACTCATTTATTATCTTTCGGTAATACTAAATTTCGTAATTCACATGAATATAGAAATGTTGTATCCCTTATTTACAGGTTTAAGCTTAATGCTTTTAGATCTAAATTTTCAAAAACAGCAACATGTATCTGTGGTGAAAAAATTACCAATGCTCATGTTCTTTTACAATGTCGAGATCTAAAATCATTTTTACCCACCTTCCCAGCCCTCCGCTTAGACCAAATTCTTAAAGATGCCTCTTTGATGAAAGATATTGTTTTGTCTTTAACTCATAGTCCTATTATCAGATACTTGTAGTACTTTGAAGTGTATTAGTTGTAGAAATTGCAAAGTTAGTGTTTGAATTGTTATTTCCTCCTTTTCAAAGTTTCTTGTTTATGCTTAATCAGACTTATGTTAGTTTATTGCGATATTTAGCTATGTGCACCCCCCCCCCCCCCCACACACACACACACATCCACACATACTACACCTTCCGTCTGATATCACTATTTAGGGGAAGGACGTAAACTGAAGAACTACTACTACTACACACCACACACACCACACACACACACAACATTACACACACACTACACACACACACACACACACACTTACACTTACACTTACACCTCTCTCCTCTCTCACACACCACACACACACACACACACACACACACACACACACACACACACACACACACACACACACACACACAAAGTTATTCCAATATGAAAAAAAGAAAACTTGGTTGTTTAGGTGTATATGAAGGGATGGTAAAATTTCAGTCTTTTGTTAAAATATATGAAACAGATTTTTATTGTATAAAAGAAATTGTTTCTCTGGCTTGCAGATGGGAAATGAACTGTTTTAAAACAAAATATGTTGGACATGTATCTTGCATATGTGGACATAGTATAACTGTTGATCATATATTGATATGCAGCATGCTAAAAAGTTATATACCTGTTCTTACCTCATCATCCTCATCAGAGATATTCAATGATCCATTACTGAGGTATACATTTTTCAAATCATTACTGCACTGTCCTATTGGTTCTTTATTATGATTATTACGGACTTAAAAGACTTTTCCCATTGTTGATATTTTCTTGTGTTATGGTGTAATAGTTTTATTGTCATCTTAGATTCTGTTTAGAATTTGGAATTTTTACTATTTTGTATTCAAGAATTATATATATTTGTGTTTATTTTTTCAAATTTTTGTTTTCTTAACTGTTCTGTGTAGATTTTGTGAATTAACCCCCTTCCCCACTTCCAAAACTCCTCCCCCCTACCCCACACCCCCCTCCCACATACACACTCACACACTTTTTTTTTTTTTTTTTTTTTTTAAATGTCTAATATCACATTTTGTGAAAAGACGTAAAATGAATCGAACACACACACAAAAACAACCCCCCCCCCCCACCACATCACACCACACACACATGCACATATAGGGTTATCTTCAAACCACACATGGAACATATCAATTTTACACATTTCAACCACATATGTATAACAATTAACATGCATTCAATAAAATGTGAGTCAGCAACTATTGCAGGCACCAAACATGCTACAGTACAAATACCAGATCCACTTCTAATACACAACAACACACACACACACACACACACACACACACACACACACACACACACACACACACACACACACACACACACACACACACACACACACACACACACACACACACCACACACACACATGCACACACACACACACACACACACACACACACACCACACACACACACAACACACACACACACACAGAGTACCCCCCCCCCCCCCCCCCACCACACACACACACACAACTTATCTTCCAACCCACACATTATCAATTTCACCCATTTCACCTCTGTACAGTATGTAAGCATACCACACATTCGAGGAAAAATGACTGTGCATGTTATGCCAGTACCCTTCATCATTACTCTGCATAATTAATTATCACACTACATTCTGCTCAGTGTGCCAGGCCACACAGTAGAGTCATTGTGATGTAGCTGACCAGCCCTAACCTTGAGGGTGGTTTTTTTTTTTTTTTTTTTGGTCTGTGTCCAAATGTTTAAGGACCTACATGTATACATACATGTGCAGTGTGGTGGTTGTGTCTGCTGATAAATCAATAAAGAAAAGCAGATAAAACTCAGCGGAAAAAAAAACACAAAAAAACTCGGCGGATGTTTGCCAGTTGCTGCAGACTCTGACCAGATGCTCTCTTTGCTAGTTATTCGCACATGACGTGTGTATGTAGGATAGATGTAATGTTGAGCGTAGTAGTGTATATATATATACACATGTCCTTTTATTGTGTGGGCTGGTTGAAATAGCGTTGTGGGGGAGAGGGGACTTGGAAAGAAGGCTTTCTGTATTCATAGTGAAAGGTTTTGTTGTAAAGTGTGTGTGTGGGTGTGTGTGGGTATGTGTTGTGTGTGTGTGGGGGGGGTGTATGTGTGTGTGTGTGTGTGTGTGTGTGTGTGTGTGTGTGTGTGTGTGTGTATGTGTGTGTGTGTGTGGGTGTGTGGGTGTGTGTGTGGGTGTGTTTGTGAGTGGTTGCAGTTGTTGTTTTTGTGGGTGTGCATAGTATTCATTGTATCGCAACATCTGCTGAGGAATTTGACAACTGGCCTTGTCCAAAAGGAAAATAGAAAAAATAAAAGCAGCACACATGCACGCACGCACGCACCAGCACGCACGCACGCACACACACACACACAACACACACACACACACACACACACACACAAAAAATAAAAATAGTGGTGAAACAGACTTGTTGCTAGTGAAGCAAAATATAAGATCCCAAAACAAATAATTTAATTAGGTGGCAGCAACAAAAACATGACAAAAAATCCTCAGCCATCATCTCCTCTGGGCTCCCACCTATCAAATTCCTTCACCCCCTTTCACCTACCAGTCGGTACACCTCTGGCTCAACTCACTTGAACTGTCTCCATCGCCGCTGTTGTAGGTAGGAGCTCCAATTTAAGACTGCATTTTCAGTTACAAACATTTCATTTTTGAAATCAGCACTGACTGTTAAAGAGATATAACACCAATAAAACTTGTTTCACCCCCCCCCCCCCCCCCCCCCCCCCCACTGAAATATCACAGACTCTAAAAAAAAACCACCAGGATTCTGCAAAGTCTGTTTCTATCCCCCCCCCCCCCTTCTTCTTCTATAAATATATTTTATGCTGCAGCTTTTCTGATCATTGAATTGGCAGTGGTTTGCGCTTAGCAAATAGTTATTTTATCATTCTTCTTCTTCCTCTGAAGGTTTTGTCACTGTCACTGTGTTTGTTCAGCTCACAAAGGACCACCAGGCGATGTTGGAGGGGACGTGTGTGTCCAACCTGCAGGTGCCTGTGGTGCTGGGCTGCCTGATTGAGTTCTCCTCGGTGGTGTACGACACCTGGCTGTGTCACCAGCGCCTCTTCAGGGCCCCTCTCTTAGACATGCTGGTGAAGAACGTCAATGGAGCGGTGCTCGTGTGTGCAGGTGGGTGGGTTTGGGTTTGGGTTGGTTTTGGGGGGGGGGGGGGGGGGTTGGGGGGTGAGTGTGTGTGTGTGGGGGGGTTGTACATGTGTGTGGGTGTGTGTGCGGGGGGGGGGGGTTGTGTGTGTGTGTGTGTGTGTGCATGCGTGCGTGCATGCGCTATATGCGTGTAGGTGGGTGGGAAAGGGGCTTGAGGTGTGTGTGTGTGTGTGTGTGTGTGTGTGTGTGTGTGTGTGTGTGTGTGTGTGTGTGTGTATACATGCCTGCCGGCCTGCCGGCCTGTCTGCTAGCCTGTGTGTGTTTGTTCTTTTCTTCTTCTCATTAGTTTAATATCCATTCACTACAAGGTGATTGAGACAATGTTACATTCATGTTAAGAATGTACAGAAAAAGGGGGATGAGGGGAAGGGTGAAAGGATGAAGAATGTAATGGATGGTGATAAATTTATAAGATTTGTGTGTGTGTGTGTGTGTTGTGTGTGTGTGTGTGTGCTGTGTGTGACTGTGTGGTGACTGTGTGTGACTTGTGCGTGTGTGCTTGTGTGTGTGTGCGTGAGCATGTGTGTATGCTTGTGTGTGTGTGTGTGTTTGTGTGTGCGTGTATGTGTATGTGTGCATGCATGTGCAATGTGTGTGAGCATATGCATATGTGCGTGCTAGCTTTTCATGTTTTTTTCATGCCTTTTTCACACACCTCATAAAACCCCACCATTTTTTTTGGGGGTTCTGTTCTGACATGCCCAGGCGTGAACCTAACAGGCATGTACATGCACCCAGCCATGGCGACGGCCATGACCTTCAACTGTAAAGGCACTGACACCTTCGAGCACATTTCTGTCTACTGGGTGGCCACTTTCCTGGGCTGCTTTGCCGGTGTGCAGCTGGACTCTGTTCTCCGTCTGCCTGGCTCTGACGACGATGCTGATGCTGCAGCTGCCAAGAAAAAGAGAGACGATCGTTTCGGGGAGGGGGACAGGAAAGGGAACGCACGCGCAGCTAACGGCTACGTGAAGGAACGACGGAAGGATCGCAAACACGCTGGTGGTGGTGGTGGTGACAAGGCGTCTCATCACAACAAAACAACAACAACAACAACAAATCCAAGCACTCGAAGAAACAGAAGAAGGATAATTAATATTTCGCTGGTTCAAACGTGGTTTCTTTTCTGGGTGAGGCTTGATTCAGCTTGCCTGTTTATGGTTAGGGTTACAGCAAACAGAAATGTAGAGGGCATGGTTGTACAATGCATGTTTCTAGATATGGTTGCAGAAACATTTATTTTGACCAAGATATGTTTCAGTTTATGTTTTACTGGACAGGACGACATTGCCTTAACTGGGACCATAATTGGACAAATGGAATTGTGACTTACCTGGTTCATTTGCTATGAAACAACATCTTGCATGATGTTTTTTTTTGTTGGAACAAAAAAAACAAAAAAGGAAAAAGGAAAGTTGTACTTTGCCCTCTTTCATTGCCTGATAAGTCAAGCTTCACTATATATACATTGAAAGAGGTACAAGACAGAAAGTGAATCTTTGGCATTAATGATTACGAGAATCTGAAGTGGTTTGTTATCCCTTTTCCCAATACATTTCCTTGATAAAATTCACATATGCATTTCATTCTAAGAAATGTAAGTAATTTTTTAAAGGAATTCTTTGGGGTAGAGAGAGAGTTTTTAATGACTGTGGGTGACAGTTCTGTTTATAAGAACCGTTGGTTTGGTTTCGCATGTTGTATATATGTAACATTCACGACTCCAATTTGATATGGTTGGGTCATAAAGGATTTATTTTAAAAATTGTTTTGGTTGGATTCTGCGTAAATGGGGAGCAATTTGTATTAATGAGAAACGTGACTGTTGTTAAAAACATCAAAATCATGTAGGAAAGGAAGGATTGACAGTCTCCTCCAAACAACCCCCCCCTCCCCCTCCACCTCCTTTTCAATACTAACATCTTTGCTGTCTGTAAACAGGACATAATGGAGGGAGAGGGGAAGTGGGGGAGGGGGGAGGTAGGGGTTTTGTTGACCTGCTGACTACAATTAGTCTTATATAATATGTATCTATATATTTTTTTTTTCAAATTTGCGATGTTTATATAGAATAATCTACATACTGTGACACATCCAATGGGAATCAATGAATAGAATTGAACCCGAATCCAGTGGACCAACGTTTTTTTGGTTGTCGGATACTGATCTGCTCCATTGTAGCATGTCTTTGTGTCTTACTGACTGTTTAGATGTTTGTCCAAAACATACATTTGAGGTGGTCACATGTTCTATTGAACCCGTCTGTTCGTATATTTTAGATGACAAGTGTAGGTGGAGAATCACAAAATTTGATACCAAACAAAAATGAAAATTAACTTAATATTATAAAAAGGAAATAGAATGAATGACCTAAAGTGTGTAAATGAAAGATGGAAGAGATGTTGTCAGAGGCTAGGGTTAGCAGGTGGGAGAAGAAGCAAATGGAACAGTTGTTTCAATAGTTTACAATATTTTTCACATTTATCAGAACATTTGTTTTAGGTTTGGAATTTTGTGTAAGCCATTTGCACACAGAATTTACTGTTATATTCTTTGAGTGGATAATAAGTATTTCATTTATGTTAACCATCAAATGATAGGGGTAAATCCTGTCTCCCCCCCCCCCCCCCCCCCCAACTGAGAAAGACGGTCAATGTTACTTGTTTCGGGAAACATTGAGGGTCTTTTTTTTTTCAGATTTAGATTTCAGACAGATTGTAAATTTTACTGTGCAACCATTCCATTGTCTTCTTACATAATTCACAAGTCCAGGACACGTACTCAGCTGATATTCATTCTCCAGGATTTCAAATTGTGAAATCTAATGAGCAAACTGTGTCCTAGATATAACCGTGTTTTGAATACTGTGACTGATTGAGAAAGCCTGTGCTTGCAATCTATAGTGTGGATCCTGGGGAAGTATGGAGTTTAACCTTTTCCCTAAGAGTTCTCCCCTATAGGGCAACCAACCATCTAACCCTTCCCTATGTAGCTCCCACTACTGTGTTACAGAAACATACACATGTGCACAGTGCACGTGGACAGGGAAAGAGGGGTTCTCTCCCTTAACGTAGGGCTAGTGAGAGTGTAAGAATGTAGTTTGGTGCCTCTAGCACTTGTACATGCTCTTTCATGTGCTTGTGCGTGCTGCGTGCGTGCGTGTGTTGTGTGTGTGTGTGTGTGTGTGTGTGTGGTGTGTGTGTGTGTGTGTGTGTGTGTGTGTGTGTGTGTGTGCCGCGTGTGTGTGTGCGGTGTTGTGTGCGTGCATGGAGATTTTTTTTGAATTTGAATTGATTAATTTTGAGGATAATGGATAAGCACTCTGGTCGTGTTTTTTATTAAAATTTTTTTTTTTTTACATCCAGTCCCAGTAATTTTGTAAATCTGATCATCTCTTCCCACCTGCATACAATGGCCTACTCTTCTGAGAGGCAAAATAGGTTTTAACGTGTGTGCAAGATGTTCTCTGTGTGTGTGTCTGTGTGTGTGTGTGTGTCTGTGTTTGTATGCCTGTGTGTGTCTCCCTGTGTGTTTGTATTGTAACTATGATTTTTTTCTATGATCAAGGCTTTAAAAAGAATCCACCACCTCTGAAAACATTCATTTTGATGTTCAGAATAGTTCAAAATTGAAATTATTTTCATTTCTTATGCTTTAAAAAGTCACTTACTTTTTTGATTTATTCCAAATGTTATGTTTTGAATGGAAACTGTTACAGGTTTGTTTGTTTGTTTTAACAACCTGAGCATTTTATGGGGCCAAGAAGTGAACGTCAGGATGGTGTGGATGTATTATTCCAGGCATCAAGACTTGATCTTACAGACCTGTATATTTGTAGAATATTTATTTTACATTTGCCTTTAGCGCCTGGGCTTTATCACAGTTCTCGATTACCCCATTGATGCTGGGGGCAACTGCAAAGTGAGAGGCTGTATGATCAGTGGCTTTCCCACTCATGGAAATCCACTTTACAGCTTAGTCTTTAGTGATCGACTATGACTCTCTGACTAGGAGTCTTGACTTGCACACCTTATGTGCTGCAGCCCTGGGGGCTGTTGGTCTTTGGAGAACATCTCCAAAGCTGACTGTCCTTATGCCCTCTTGGCCGAGAGAGTGGGGATGTGCTGTGGGCAAGGCACCTCCACTGTAGTCAAATTTCTGCCCAATTTCAGAAACAGCAGCTGCCTCTTCTGCTGTTTTGGAAGTCATTGTTAAACGCGTCAAACGTATAATTTATGTACATACAGTTTTTAAAAGTATGTCCCATTTTATCACACAACGGGGCCAGTTCACAAGAATTACAACATTTTTTTCTGGTTACAATATTTAACAGAACACATATTTTTTAATATTGGATGTTGCGCTTTAATGCCAGAGTCATTTTGATATCATAGCAAAGAATTTCATGTCATTGAATAGGTTTAACAGACTTTCAAAAACAATTTCTGGTCTGGCCAGTTGTTTTGCATTGAGCCTTGTGTAATGCTGTCGTGATGAAATGATGGATTTTAGTTTTTAGACTGCTGTATCAATCCGGTCATTGCCTAGCTGCGTACTATTCCTGCAATAATTTTACTTCAGTTTTCTCCTCGGTTTGAATGAATTCCTGTGCATTTTTCATCGGCAATATGTGTAAGCCTGCTCTAGTCTTATTCCTTTTTTTTATTATTTTTTTTTACTGCTTTATTACAGCAATAAAGAATCTGAGGGTATCACAGTGTAATCTGAGTGGTATACATCATAACATGTCTGCCATGCAAGACATTTGCTTTTATTAGTCAGATATATTATATATTTGAGATGATTCAGTTTTAAGCTGGGTGCAGTGCTATGCAGTGTTTATTATATCTTGCTTTTATGCAGATAGTAAAGTATTAATATTTGGAATTGGTACATTGCTTTGAAATGTTTACAGACGTTTTATATGTAGCTTGAAAATGCTTTAAAATTGGATAATTTTTATCACCTAATAATTTTTCAGGATTGTGGTTTTTTTTGCATTGACTTTCGGATATAGACTTTGAATTGTGATAGATTAGTGTGTGATACAATGTTTCAACTCCTGTACCTCCTTGATATTTTGCTCTCTCTCTGTTCTGTCTGTCTCTTTTCTCTCTCTGTTTCTCGTCTTCTCTCTCTGTTCTGTCTCTGTCTCTGTCTTCTCTCGTCTTCTGTCTCTCTTTCTGTCTCTCTCTCCTTGCTTTTTGTTTTCTGCCACTGTTTAGTAAGTATGACACTTAGACAATCAGTTTGAAAAAGTCCCTTATTTAAAAAAAAAAGTTGTTTGGGGAGCTGGTTATGTACCCATAGTTTGGGGAGCTGGTTATGTACCCATAGTTTGGGGAGCTGGTTATGTACCCATAGTTTGGGGAGCTGGTTATGTACCCATAGTTTGGGGAGCTGGTTATGTACCCATAGTTTGGGGAGCTGGTTATGTACCCATAGTTTGGGGAGCTGGTTATGTACCCATAGTTTGGGGAGCTGGTTATGTACCCATAGTTTGGGGAGCTGGTTATGTACCCATAGTTTGTTCAGACAATGTGTCTTGCGAGCCCAATCCTCTCTAGCCTAATATTCAGTCTGTTTTTCATTTTGCCGTATTTGTCCCTGTTCCTGCCCTTGTGTGTGTGTGTGTGTGTGTGTGTGTGTGTGTGTGTGTGTGTGTGTGTGTGTGTGTGCACATACTGTATGGGGAAGGCTGGGCACTGAGGGAAGGGAGACTAACATTTCTCTCTGCAGATTACTTCCCTTGTGCTTTATAATGACTGCTTAGGCTTTTCTGCCTTCCTCCCCCCCCTTCCCCCTACCATAACTCACTAAAAAAAAAGTCATGGAGGCGCCATATTGAAGAGTGTTTACCAGATTTCTCCAGTTATGTTGGCTGTGTGTCACAGCTTGAAGATTATCTTGTTTATTTTGTGAAAGTGTTTGTCCACCTTCTTTTTTTTTGAGGGTGGGGGGGGGGGGGGGGGGGGGGGGGGGTGGGGGGTATCTTTTCTCACCTTCCTCCCCTTGCCAGATAGGTCTTTGGAGACTCTGTTCATACTTGAAACATCATGAATGCTTTTCAGTTTTTGGTAGATCAGCAATTTTGCTAGCTACCTCTCTCTTGTGTTTGTGTGAGGTTTGGAAAATTATTTATTTTGATGTTAGTAATGTTCCAAGTGAGAGAAAAAAAACCCTCCCTCCCCCCTTCTCTCCAAAGATGTGTTATTTATTAATAAGTATATTTCTTTTATTCCTTGAAACTTACAAAATATATATTTCTGTTACTCTTTGTAACCAAAAATATGCATTTCTGGTACTCTTGGGGTTGTTTTTTTATTATTGTATATATATATATATATATATTATATATATATATATATATATATATATATATATATATGTAAAACATTACATTGAGATTGATTCCCTATTATTTAATGAGATTAAAAAAAAACCAAACAAACAACGATTTGCAACGATAGCATACACTTACAGAAATCCTACAAGTTGTACTTCAGCTAGATGTGCCCAGTGTTGTGCTTCAAGGGATGGGGAGTTAGGCAATAGCCAGCACAGCACAGCACAGCACAGCACAGCACAGTACAGCACATAGGCCATGTAGGTAGGATGCAGAGGTTGTATGGATGTAGGGAGGGAGGACTGACAGAGGTGAGCAAGGGCTGCTTCTGATTCCTGCCCTCTCCATTCATATGGCCCACCTGTGAGGAGGTGTTGAACAATTCGGATATCAATAAGATAAAGAGTAAGAACAGTTTATTTCATGATCCTGGTGGATTTTATTCTCAAGGGGCTTTGAGGCAGACAGGCTGTGTGGCAGTAAATTCTGCCATAGGCATATGGCATTGAAGTGGGTTTTTTTTTTGTTTATTCTTTAAAATGTTTTGATTACAGAAACACAAAAGTGGGTAAATGCTGGCCTCAGAAGTGGAGTATGGTTTATTGAGAGATAAATTCTTCACAATTGGATTCCAAAAAGTGACCTTGTATCCCCGGTCCTCATATGATGGTATTGTGTCCCAGCTTGTCCAGATTTCACTGTGAGATTGATAACATTGTATTGTACTTTTTGTTATAATGTGATAAATGGATGGCATGTGACTGGTTTACCTTGATCATGTTCCAATCTGTCTTCTGAATGCCTAGACAGATTTTACATTATTTTTTGAAAAACTTGCATTCTTTGCTGTGGAGAATGTGCCAATATTTGACCCTAGTCAGTACCAACACTGATTACTTCATTTTGCAAATTTGTGTTGTTGATAAATAAATGTCACAGATTTTTATGTCACATTGAAAGGACCAAGACTGAAGTCGCGTGCTTTAAACTCACATGTTCATTCCTTCTGGTACACATCTGATTTCTCATTCTGATGTTTTTTATCATCCTTGTGCTAAATTCTGATGGTTATTTTTTTTATGTGTTTGTTTTCTGCTTTCCACGGATTTCATTTTTCAAGTACCGCTTTAGATTATCTGATATCTTATAATCCTGAGATTTTTTTCTGTCTCATGCAACTTCTTTTAATTTGTTTTTTTTTTATGCTTATTTTGATTCTCAATTTGAGAAAAAAAAAGTTGTGGAGATTATAGTTATGTTTAGATATTAATTTTCTTCAACATAAGAGATTAAAAAAAAAATCAACTTTGTTGTTCCACACTGAAATCAGAGTGGTGTGTTTTGCATAGATATTAAGGATGTGAAGAAGCATTCATGAGTGATTTAATGAAGGAGAGTTAAAAGATTATGCTGTGAACTGATACATGTAAGTCTTTTATTTGAACTGTGCTTTTTTTTTTTTTTATTGGCTAATTTTTCAGATTGGGGGCATTTCCTCATGCTTGATTGAGGTGTGTCCTTGACTTCATCAATGATGAGGTGTTTGAAAAGTCACTGAAAGAAGTATGTTTTTCCTCACATGTACTTTTTGTGATGCAGAAAAGAATTCTCCTCTTATCTCTGTCTTTGGAAGAGATGCTTTTTTCAACTATTTTTTGGTCTATTTATCACATGCATCTTTGCACTTTTCATGTGTGTCCCTGTGCCACTGTTGCCTTACAAAGAGGATGAAATTTATTTTTAAAAAATATAACTGAGCCATTTTGTGCTTATTCACTGCAATAGATGTTGTCATTATGTCTTTTGTCATTGGTGTACATTGTTGATAAGCAGTCCTGGTAAAATTGGCATCTGTGGTTATATCATGTGAAACTGTCATGATGTTTTCATATTATTTGTTTTTGTGTGGTTCGGTATAATGTGTTTATAATCTCTGAAAGGGCACTTGGTGTTTGAAAAACGAAAACTCATCAGATCTCAAGAAATAGGAACTGTTCCATTTTGGAAGGTTGCCTGCCATAATAAATAAAAGAAGACATTATTATTCTAACTTACATACCGATGCTGATAGTCCAGCTTTCTGGATGCGCTTCCCCTACCACATAGTGACTGTGACAGTGACTGTGATATAGGAGACTTTCATTAAGGACCAAGAGGCCATCCTTAACAGGTGTGAGAAAACACCCTACAGATTTAGGATTGTCTTTTTCAAATTTAAGGAGGAACATATGGCATTATGTGATGTGGAGTGTGGTGTCTTGTTGAGTTTTGTTGTTGTTGTTGTTTTTCTAGCAGCAGTATTATGCATCTGACAAAGTCAATTTGCTGAGTTGAAATTTGTGAATTAAATTTCAGTTAGCAAATTAAAACATGCAGCGTGCGTGCTAGCATGCGTGAGTGAGCGTGGGTAGTGAGTGAGTGAGTGAGTGAGTGAGTGATGTGAGTGTGTGAGTGATGTGGGAGAGTGAGGAGAGTGAGGTGAGAGAGTGAGGGGTCATGGAGTGTTGTGTGTTGTGTGTGTGTGTGTGTGTGTGTGTGTGTGTGTGTGTGTGTGATCCCAAATCAAGACAGTAAACTGCCACTTAAAAAAAAAAAGACAGATTAATGACTGATGCATTTGAAAACCATAAGGGAACAGTCAGCATTGATGGCAGGACAATTACATACTTATATTTTGCCAATGACGTTAATGACCTAGCTGGAGAAGAGCAAGAGTTAGTCAACTTGGTGAAGTTGTACACCTTGATGAAGCCTGTCCAGCATATGGCATGTAGATCATCAGAGAGGATCCAGTTGATGGCAAATAGTACCAATGGCATCAGCGCTGACAAATTATAGATGCAAAAAAAAAAATTGAGAGTATCCATCGCTTCAAATATTGGTAGCTATAGTCTTGGAAATGGAGGATCAAAACCTGAAATTCTCTCCAGGATAGCCCAGACCACAGCTGCAATGACCAAACTTAAAGTCTTATGGAGCAACAAGAATATTCCTTCAGCTTCAAGATCAGACTGATGTGTTCCCTGGTCATGTCCATATTTTTGTACACATGTTCAACAGCAGACAATGAAAGAAGGATACAGTCAATGGAGATGAGATGCTTTTGCAAACTTCTTGGTTTCTCATACAGAGATCACATTACTAACGAGGAGGTGAAAACTAGAATTAAAAATGCCATTGGACCAATGAAGAGCTACTGGCCTCAGTGAAAAAATACAAACTGAAGTGGTACAGGCATGTCACAAGAACATCTGGACTGGCCAAGACGTCCTACAGGGAACAGTACAAGGAGGGAGATGAAGAGGCAGACAGAGAAAATGATGGGAAGACAACACCAGAGAGTGGACTGGCCTGAGTGGAACGATTTGCTATGAAAAGCTGAGGACCGCGAGGAGTGGAGGAATCTGGTCACAAAATCTTCAGTGGTGCCCCAATTGTCAAAAGACTTTGGTGATAGGTGAAGGTCAAGACATTGAAAAAACTTAAGGTATCTTCCGTTCTCAGTCACATAATATTGCTTAGCTTTTTAAATGTGATATTTTGATGATACACAGTTCCGAGTAATGATGCTTGATTTTTTTTTTTCATGTCATGCTTTGCACTGAAACATCTTTTCATTTAATAAACAGTAATTGTCCAGCAAAGCTAACCACATCACTTTTCTGTAACTGCATTTTTAAAGTTGTCTTAACACCTACCTTTGTCTTGGTCAGTGTTGATTTTTTTTTCTTTATACAGTGATCACAGATCAAATTTGTGCACTTCTTTGCTTGTTGTTTAATCTAGGATAAAGAATCAAAAATGTAAACTTGCTCTTGTTGATAGTTTTTAATTGTGTCTGTAGTTTTCAAAATGAGGCAGTTTATATGTTGTGCTTGTGTGAGATTCTGGCTGTGTGATATTTTGTTACAGACCACATAGCAGGCCCAAAATTGCAAGCCTTTTTTTGTGTGTAATTTACGTGGTAATATTTTGTCATGGGACAGGATGTTCCAGTGTATGTGTGTATTGGGCAATTCCAAGGATTCCTCAATCCTAGCACATTTTTAAAAAGTTTAAGTCGCTCTTCAGATTTTGAGATTTTAAAGGCACGGCTTTCAAAGTTTGTCTGTAGTCTGGTCTCAAAGTAATGATATTGTGTCCAATTTTGATTGAAATTTTTTTTCTCTTGTCTCATGGTTTTATTGTGTTTTTTTAAAATTATTTAAAACTGTCTTGTATTTTTGTTGTTACATAATGACAAGGACAGGTTTTTGATTTTATTCAATTACAGGCCCATTTGACTGTTTGAGTTGCAAGACTGTTTCAAAAATAGGTTACAGCCGGCAATTGATACCATGGACTGATCTGTCCCAGTTATCAATATTGTCACAGTCTGTAAGGTGATCCACAGAATTATTCTCATCCCAGTTATGTCTATGGGTAAATCGTTTCCAGTTATTGCCTGTGGGCTGAAATATCCCAATAACTGCCTGTGGGCTGAAATATCCCAATAACTGCCTGTGGGCTGAAATATCCCAATAACTGCCTGTGGGCTGAAATATCCTAATAACTGCCTGTGGGCTGAAATATCCAATAACTGCCTGTGGCTGATATATCCTAATAACTGCCTGTGGGCTGATACATCCCAGAACTGCCTGTGGGCTGATACATCCCATGAACTGCCTGTGGGCTGATACATCCCATTAACTGCCCGTGGCTGATAATCCCATTAACTGCCTGTGGGCTGATACACCCCTGAACTGCCTGTGGGCTGATACATCCATTAACTGCCTGTGGGCTGATACATCCCATGAACTGCCTGTGGGCTGAATATCCCATTAACTGCCTGTGGGCTGATTATCCCATGAACTGCCTGTGGGCTGAGTTATCCCATGAACTGCCTGTGGGCTGATACATCCCATGAACTGCCTGTGGGCTGATACATCCCATGAACTGCCTGTGGGCTGATACATCCCATGAACTGCCTGTGGGCTGATACATCCCATGAACTGCCTGTGGGCTGATACATCCCATGAACTGCCTGTGAGGCTGAGATATCCCACTGAACTGCCTGTGGGCTGATACATCCCATGAACTGCCTGTGGGCTGAGATATACCATTAACTGCCTGTGGGCTGATACATCCCTTTAACTGCCCTGTGGGCTGATACATCCCATGAACTGCCTGTGGGCTGATACATCCCATGAACTGCCTGTGGGCTGATACATCCCATGAACTGCCTGTGGGCTGAGACTATCCCATTAACTGCCTGTGGGCTGATACATCCCATGAACTGCCTGTGGGCTGATACATCCATGAACTGCCTGTGGGCTGATACATCCCATGAACTGCCTGTGGGCTGATGCATCCCATGAACTGCCTGTGGGCTGATACATCCCATGAACTGCCTGTGGGCTGATACATCCCATGAACTGCCTGTGGGCTGATACATCCCAGAACTGCCTGTGGGCTGATACATCCCATTAACTGCCTGTGGGCTGAGATATCCATGTAACTGCCTGTGGGCTGATACATCCCATGAACTGCCTGTGGGCTGATACATCCCATGAACTGCCTGTGGGCTGATACATCCCATGAACTGCCTGTGGGCCATACATCCCATGAACTGCCTGTGGGCTGATTATCCCATGAACTGCCTGTGGGCTGAGATATCCCATTAACTGCCTGTGGGCTGAGTTATCCCATGAACTGCCTGTGGGCTGAGTTATCCCATGAACTGCCTGTGGGCTGATACATCCCATGAACTGCCTGTGGGCTGATACATCCCATTAACTGCCTGTGGGCTGAGATATCCCAATAACTGCTGTGGGCTGATACATCCCATTAACTGCCTGTGGCTGAGATGTCCCATAACTGCCTGTGGGCTGATACATCCCATAACTGCCTGTGGGCTGAGATGTCCCAATAACTGCCTGTGGGCTGATACATCCCATGAACTGCCTGTGGGCTGATACATCCCATGAACTGCCTGTGGGCTGAGATGTCCCAATAACTGCCTGTGGGCTGAGATATCCCAATAACTGCCTGTGGGCTGAGATATCCTAATAACTGCCTGTGGGCTGAGATATCCCAAGTACTGCCTGTGGGCTGAGATATCCCAACTACTGCCTGTGGGCTGAGATATCCCAATAACTGCCTGTGGGCTGAGATATCCTAATAACTGCCTGCCTGTGGCTGATACATCCCAATAACTGCCTGTGAGCTGATCCATTCCAATCATTGCCTATGGACTGATCTGTCCCACTTACAGTCTATGGTGGTTTCTTCCCCATGGCTGACTGTCTAGTCTGGTCCACCCCAGTCATTTTTATGGGATGACTCCCCCCCCTTCCCCCTCCCCAGTTATTGTCTGTATGATCACCCTTCCCAATAACTGTTGTCTTGTTCATAGTTTTTGTACTGGATGTCTCAAAAATGTGAACTGAAGTGTGAATTGAAGAAAGAATTCATGTGTAATAGAGAAAGGAGGGATTGGATGAAACAAAGGATAAAAGCTTTTATGTCATCTGTTCATTTAGGTTATAGGGAAAGTAATGTAGTAATAAAAAAAACAGTGTAATAAAATGAAAGACGAATTTGATATTGATATGCAGATTTGTTAATAAAATAAAAAAGTGCAAAATGTTTTTCTTCGTTTATTTTTCATTGTTATTTAGTCAGCGGCACAATTTTGTAAATATGAAGAAATAAAAAACTAGTATGATAGAATGTATTGATGGGAGTAGAAAGAATTGTAGATGTGTAAATAACGTGTAGAGGAAGAGATTTTTGAGAGTATGCAGTGGACCACAGTTCAGTGTCGTCAGTGACATGTAGAGCGGAGTCTGTGACACTGTGTGTCAGGCTCTAACATATTCTACACTACTGAGGCCTTTGCAAAGCTGACTGTGATGGCTTGAAGCTGAGGCTGTCTCTTTTTTCCCTTCAATATCTATTCTGTGCACGACTGGTGCTGTTGCCTTGGAACATCGTCTCATCTTTTAGTCTCCAAGTGCTTTCATTCAGTCTTATATCCTGGAACGTATTCTGCGGCTTGTCTAATTCAATGTAACGGTCTTTTGCTAGTCATTTTTAGTGTTGATTGTTGTCTGTGTTGTGTTGTGTGTGTGTGTGTGTGTGTTTTGTGTGTGTGTGTGGTGTGGTTTTTGTGTGTTGTGGTTTTGTGTGTGCGTGCGCTGCCTATGTGGAGAAGTTTAAACATAGGTGGTGTTGTTGAAAATGAATTCCATCAAATGTTGTATGTCATGAATGCAGTGATTTATAGAATCACATGAACTTGTTAAAAGCTGGTCTGCTCAGCA
>CM060317.1:45827144-45849644 GCA_030674155.1 Stramonita haemastoma | reverse complement strand
CGTTTCTTTGTTTCACACACACACACACACACACACACACTCACACACACACACACACACACACACACACACACACACACACACACACACACACACATACACGCGCACACACACACTATCCTCGATATAAAGGAACAAAATAAATAAAAAATAAAATAAACACACACGACACTTGACAAGCATCCTCCTCCCCCCCCTCCCCCTTGCTGCCGGCTAGCCTGACTGACAGGCAAGGCACAACACACAGGAATGTCACTAGGCCCTATACTAAGCCATGCCCCAGCACGCACTGCACACGAGCAGAGCGGACGTGACGGAAGACGGCATCAGTCATTAATTATGAAGAAACCTGACCGTGCTTCCGCCATGCTATAACTCTGACCATATCAAACCAACAACACCCATCCTTGCTGCTAACGGCTGGAGGAGAGGGTGGGTATGGTGGGGGTGGGGGTTGGGGGGTGAGTGAGACAATACATTTATCTCGTTGCTGAATTTAAGAACTATACAGTCCCTAAATAGGATTATACTCTGCTGGGACTTTAAAAGAATCAACTAACCACTCTCCTCGCGCATTTTAGGACCACAGACTTGTAATATTGACACAGAGCCATTCCTCGTCTCTGGTGGGGATCCCTTAGGCAGACTAACAAGGCAGAGAGAGAGAGAGAGAGAGAGAGAGAGAGAGAGAGAGAGAGAGAGAGAGAGAGAGAGAGAGGAGAGAGAGAGAGAGAGAGAGAGAGAGAGAGAGAGAGAGAGAGAGAGAGAGAGAGAATGAATGAATGAATAATCTTTATTTTTTAAGGGTTACAGAGTAAGTATTACATACTTTTTTTTTCCTCCGGCCCTTGGCCTGATCAGGGAATAAAGCTAAGAAACCCCCCTCCCTACGAACCACCGTGACCAACAACATCAGTTCAATCTATATTTTAAAGGAAGAAGATGGGATACATTCAACAAACGCATGATCTCAGAGAAAGAGAGAGAGAGAGAGAGAGAGAGAGGGAGGGGGGGGGGGGGGGGGAGGAGACTACAGTTCTTTCTTGATCTCACACATAAAGCCCAACAGGTCCTCCTCAATCTAGCCCAGATTCAGTGGTGGCCGGGAGTGCTGAGTTGAAGGCACGCCTCGTTAGCGCGCCTGCCATGTCATTACAGCCTGGAGTCACTGGTCTTACTGACGCGAGTCATTTGCATATATAATGAGGCCTGAATCTTTATCCAGTGACGTTTGAAGAGGCCAGCTGGGGGGTGATTGGACTCAAAGAAAAAGAGTTGTTTTAATTGGCATTTAAAGAACACACCCAAAAAAAGGAAGAAAGAAGGAAAGATTGATTAAATGGGCTTAATTAATCAGGATAAAAAACACTTCAGGAATACGCTTCTATCTTCATTGTTTCAGTAAGTCTTGCCAGAGGTTCAGCCAAATACCCCCTCCCCCTCATTTTTTTTCTTGTTTGCTTGTCTTACTGATGATGCAACCGCATGATAAAGACCCTTTGTGAACATTTTCAGCTAGTGACAGTACTTGCAGCAGATAAAACATTAAAGGGGACACACACACACATAACTTGTCATCAGTTTCCTGCATTTTATTTTCAAAACGAAAACATAGTATGGTCAATTTTAAAATAAACTGAAATCATTCTGGTATGAAAAGAAATTTTTAAAAAGAAAATTTCGCGAAGGCATGGGTGCCATGTTGAAGGGGTGCAACTCACTTTCCACTTTTGCACTCTGCCAGCCCTCAGGGTTCGCATAACTTGTGCCTTTTATGATACCTCTCCATGACAAATCACACTTTTTTTTGGTTCTATGGCTAGAACTGGTTAGTCACACACAGTCGTTTAAAAGCCCAATTCTATTACGAGTCTTCTTTTTCGCAATGTGTGGGTGTTTTTTTTTCTCAAACCCTGATGTATAAAAGCTTCGTGATTCCTTTGAACACCCTCCCGGCATTCAGTGACGCACGCTCAACCTTTGCTAACCAAACAGATCTTTTTTTCTCTCTCAGACTATGATCCCTCACTGGTCCCTAAGGGCCTTGCTCATTTACTTCTGGCTGTTTTACCACGATCCACGTCTATCATCTGCAGCTCTCTGAAGGTCTGTAAAAAGTTGAGCAAATCATCTCTTTGATACTGTCCCATGCCAAAAGGCGTCGAGCGTGGTTACCAGTTGGATGGTTGACCGTTTGTGCGACTTGGCTTCAGTACAGTCCCCCTGTTCACCCAGCTGTAAATGGGTACCTGCCCTCTTCAGGGTCAGGGAAGGTAAAGCAGCAAGGGAGTGGAGATGGGCGCCGCCCTCAATATGCTTGCCCCTAGAGAAACTAAGGTCTCTGATACCTTGCTCCCCTACGACCGCCTAGGTTATGGGACACCTTTACCCTTTTTTTCAATTTTTTTTTTTACCTTTTACCATGCCAAAGGATTGGTCAGTCATTGATGCTAGCGAAGTGCTGACGTCTATTTCAAAGTATTGTTATCTTGCAGAATATACTGTTGACACTGTCTTCAGCCATTACCAGCTCTTGGTATAACAACCTCCACTCTCCTTTTAAAGGAGGAAAAAACATCATCTGAAGTCGGAGTATGGGTGCCCAAGTGACCAGGTAGTTGAAGAGTCGTACACGGTAATATCTAATCCGGTGTGTGCTTTTCATCTCACAGTGACCCTATCATTGTTTATACAAAACAAACAGGAATCTGACAGGGGCACCCCTTTAATAATCAAGTCCTGTATTAGAAACACACACACACACACACACACACACACACACACACACACACACACACACACACACACACCAAGTGCACACACATTGACATACACCCCCCCAACCACACACGCACCCCCACCCTCATCCCCCCAAACAAACAAACACACAAACACACACTTGACCAAGACTTGCTGCAGTACCAAAAATATCTTGCAGTACACAGAGAAAAGGTTGTTAGTTAGTTATTACTTGCTACTCTTAAGTCTGTAGTTGGTGTTTCATTACCTAACGCTGACGACGGCGACAATTATGACCTCTGTGATCGGCTGGGCTATAAACAGCACGCACTAGTCAGAAGAGAATGTATGTATGTATGTATTGTGTGTGTGTGTGTGTGCGCGCGCGCGTGCGTGCGTGTGCGTGTGTGTGTGTGTGTGTGTGTGTGTGTGTGCATGCATCAACTTTATGCTGTTCCTGGATTTGTTTTCATGAGGTATGACATAGCATACTCAACATGTCATAACAAAAATACACATCCTCCTCCCCCTCTCTCTGTCTGTCTTTCTATATGTGTGTGTATGTATGAGTGGTGCGTGTGTGTATGTGTATGTGTGCGTGTGTGTGCGTGTGTGTGTGTGTGTGT
Organism: Stramonita haemastoma; assembly: GCA_030674155.1. NCBI lineage: Eukaryota > Metazoa > Mollusca > Gastropoda > Neogastropoda > Muricidae > Stramonita > Stramonita haemastoma. Next base: position 45,846,279 of record CM060317.1, on the reverse strand, counting down.
GTGCGTGTGTGCGTGTGTGTGTGTGTGTGTGTGTGCGCGTGTGTGTAGTGCCTGCGTGCGTGCGTGTGTGTATGTGTGTGTGTGTGTGCGTGAGTGCGTGCGTGCGTGTGTGTGTGTGTGTGTGTGGAGAGAGAGAGAGAGAGAGAGAGAGAGAGAGAGAGAGAGAGAGACAGAGACAGAGACAGACAGACAGACAGACAGACAGACAGACAGACAGACAGACACACACACACACACACACACACACACACACACACACACACACACACACACACACACACACAGAAGGACAAGCACGTGCGTACATACCTATCTACTTGGTTTTGTTCTTTGCGCTTGCACAAAAACTTACTTCATTGTTTGTTTGTTTTAAATGGATATATAAGAATTATGCACGCCACTACTTTCAAGCCTTGTAAATAACTACCATCATTTAGCTAAGACAAGTGCTTAGCACGAATTACGTTCTAGTTTTCTCGAAACACACAGTAGGCAGGCCTAGGTCTACACAGGATAGGTTTGCTCGTCAAGTTAAGGGCGCCATGTGTAAACAAGCAGGCTCTTGATCAACAGCGAGGACCCTACTAGGCTTGCTTACTCTTCAGGCTGTGTGAGGCAAGAGAGGCACCTCGCACACGCCTCGTGTGTAAGCAAAAGAGATAATGGGCCCACCAAGTGTGTGTGTGTGTGTGGTGTGTGTGTGTGTGTGTGTGTGTGTGTGTGTGGGGTGTGGTGTGGTGTGGTGTGGTGTGGTGTGGTGTGGTGTGGTGTGGTGTGGTGTGTGTGTGTGTGTGTGTGTGTGTGTGGTGTTGTGTGCACATGTGGTGTGGTAGTGGTGGTGGTGGTGGTGTGGTGTGTGTGTGTGGTTGTGTTGTGTTGTGTGTGGTTGTGTTGTGTGTGTGTTGTGGTGTGGTGTGTTCTGGTGTGGAGGGGGGGTTGTGTGTGTATGGTGTGTTGTGTTGCGTTGTGTGTGTTGTGTTTGTTGTGTTGTGTTGTGTTGTGTTGTGTTGTGTTGTGTTGTGTTGTGTTGTGTTGTGTTGTGTTGTGTGTGTGTGTGTGTGTGTGTGTGTGTGTGTGTGTGTGTGTGGTGTTGTGTTTTGGTGTGGTGTGGTGTGGTGTGGTGTGTGTGTACACGTGTGTGTACGTGTGTGTGTGTTGTTGTTGTTGTTGATGGTGTTGTTATTGTTGTTGTTGATGTCATTTTGCTATTTTTTTAGTGTGCAAATGCTATTGTTGTTACTATTATTTTTGCGTGTGTAAATATTAGCTAATCAATTAATAGACAGACGGACATACAGAGGCAGAAATAAACCAACCCTCGCCCCAAACCAACAAGCCTCTACAACATGAATGATGCAACAATAATCGGTCTATTAGCATATCTAATTAAAAAAATAACGTTAAGTGGAAATGTGTCATCTGTACAATTACTGCTTTTCATACTTAACCTTGTAAAGGGGGACTTACAGAACCCAAACAAACCAAAAAACCAACAAAATACAAAACAAAAGCAAACAAAACCAAAAAAAAGAAGAAAAAAAACCACATAACAAAACCCAAACCAAACAACAACAAAAAACTGCACACAAAAACAAACCAGTTTAGCTTAGGGGATCAGATTTTAAAAATATTCTGCCTATCTCTGTCTCTCCGTCTGTCTCTTTTAGAAATATCTGAAAGTGTGTTTATCAAAGTAACCACAAAGAGGGAAAAAAAAAACCAACAAACTCCCCCACCATTATTCATTGTTTATGGTGATCTTTCTAGCTACTTTTTTCCTTCTAAAAATCATTTTCCAACCAAAGAGGAACTCCAAGCCACAATACCGATACGATAAATTAAATAATTGACCCGCAACTGAACAACACTTCGTACTTCGTCCTAATACAGGTTTCAAGATTCAAAATCCATCACAGTATCCGAGTGGTTGCCTTTATCACAAGTCGACCTCCTCCGGTTTCAGTCTCAGTTGCAGGTGATTCAGGTGAACATAGCACACACATTGTTATCTGCAAGGCTCTAGCCAGACAATGCTATTGCTTGCCCGGCCCTGCACTAGGTCTACTCCTCAACTGCTGTTATAAATGTTAGTACAACTTCAGCACTAGGGCCTAAGGGAGTTGCACTGTGCGCTTGGTCACGATATAGTACAACACTTCACAACATCCTCTTGGAGAGAGAGAGAGAGAGAGAGAGAGAGAGAAGAGAGAGAGAGAGAGAGAGAGAGAGAGAGAGAGTTGTGCTGATTCGTGTTGTAAACTTTGCGTTTGGTTGTCAAACACAACCTCACCATAACGGTTGACCGTCTCTACGCAAATTTTGGGCATTGATTTGCAAAGACTGATCGGAGAGCAGCCTAGTGTTCCGGTGTGTTGGTTAAAATGAGTGACTTCGCCTATTTGGTACTGTCCCCCCCCTCCCCCACACAAGTAGATCAAGCTTGCCTGGCTATAGACAAGACAAAGAACAACTGACAAATCTTCTGCTGTAAATGAAAGTACATTGCCACGGTTATCCAACAGCTCTCACCCTCTCTCTCTCAGCACTCACACACACACACATCACATACACACACACCAAAATCCTGGCCAATAAACAAAAAACAGCAGAACTTTCACCTACCGCCATGTTCCATCGTGGGCGTCGTCTGCAAACCAGCCTCCCGCTTCCTGTGACCCCGTGACCCCGGTCGTGTCGTCTGCTGCTGTGGCTGCTGCACTCTGCCATTCAGCCACTCGTTTCTCAGCCGCGCTCGCCCTGTGTGAGACGACATTTGACGAGGGTCTTAGAAGAGGCAGTTTTGGAGTTTTATTTTTTTGTTTCTCCTCCTTCTTCCTCCATCTTCTTCTTCTTCTCAAATGCAAAAAACACAACGTTTTTTTTCTAATCCCCAGTGTGGCAGTTCTAGAATCTTTTAAAATCTAGCATCACTGTTACATTGTCATTAGATTCTTCTTCTTCTTCTTCTTCTTCTTCTTCTTCTTCTTAATTTGTACAGGACAAACCTGATTTATGTGAAAATGTTGATACCATAGCTTGTTAAACTAGGGAATGTTTGTGCAGTAGAGATTTATAATTATGTACTCTCATTGTCTCACTCTTTATCGGTGGTGGCTTTCTTATTAGGTAAACGAAAAGGCTGAACATTTTCATTATCATAATTACATGGTCTTCTTAATATCAGTACGTAAGCGCGCACGGTGCATAAAGGAAAAAATGCGCGCGCGCGCGCACGCGTTTGTGTGTGTGTGTATGTGTATGTGTGCGTGCGCGCGCACACACGATATATATATATATATATATATATATATATATATATATATATATATATATATATATATGTATGTATGTATGTATGTGTGTGTATCTATGTATCTGTATCTCTGTCTCTCTCTGTGTCTGTCTGTCTGTCTCTCTCTATACATATATATGTACAAGGTAAAGGTAAAGGTGTCCCATAACCTGTGTGGTCGTAGGGGAGCGAGGCGTCAGAGACCTCAACTTCTCTAATGGCCAGCATGTTGAGGGCGGCGCCCATCTCCTCTCCCTCGCTGCTTTACCTTCCCTGACCCTAAAGAGGGCAGGTACCCATTTACAACAGGGTGAACTGGGAGGACTGTACTGAAGCCAAGGCGCGCAAACGGTCACACATCCAACTGGTAACCACGCTCGACCGCTGCTTAACTGGACTTGGGGGAAAGCGAGTGCTAGCACGACAGGTGCCTGTGTGTATACTTTTCTGAATCCCATATTTTCGGGCTTGCATGCATGTGAGTGTGTGCGGTGCTGGGTGTCCAAGTGTATCTTTTTATGTCAGTGCAAGTATACAACAGTGCACATTCCCCACTGCTGTGGATGATAGTGTGATATTGTCACACCAGCTGGTAACGCTTTATTAACCTACTACGCCCAGCTGTGACACTGATAGACTACATGGAACAGACACGAGAGAGAGAGAGAGAGAGAGGAGAGAGAGAGAGAGAGAGAGAGAGAGAGAGAGAGAGAGAGAGAGAGAGAGAGAGAGAGAGAGAGAGACGAGACAGACAGACAGACAGACAGACAGACAGACAGACAGACAGACAGACAGACAGACAGACAGACAGACAGACGACGGAGACGGAGACACAGAGACAGAGAAAATGAAAAAAATATATAGACATCTCTTTTCTCTAGAGAGAGAGTCACAGCTTGTTTCTTTTTCTTTCTTTCTTCTTTTTTATATTTTTTTATTATTCATCCTTGCACATAAAACGGAAGCGAATTTCAGTAATGAGTTTTGAGCCTTCTTTTCATCTTAAATCTTCATTTTTTTCAAGTATTTCTATTTCTCTCTCTCCCTTTTTTTTTTTTTAGCATGGGCATCCAAGAATGGTAGATTAGTATGTATTTAGAGTCGAAATATCACGAGATTGTACTTAAATGTGCATTTGTAATGCATCATAAATATAGGCACCAATACGTATATACTTAGGACACATTTATAGGTATCTATTTACCTACCTACATAGAAACACACACACACACACACACACACACACACACACACACACACACACACACACACACACACACGGGATATAGCCTAGTGGTCAGAACATTGCGCTCGCAATTCGACGACCGGGGTTCGATTCCCGTTCGAGGAGATTTTTCCTCTGGAGTTAACATCAGTGCTGACTCCACTCCCCCAAGAAGTCTTTTGGATGAGACTATAAACCGAGGCCCCGTGTGCGAACGCACGCAGAACATCTTGCGCACACGTTAAATCCTGTTCCGCTTTTCATAAAAGTAGTCCATCGTGTGCCGGTGGGAACAGATGACATTTACAAAACTGCACACACACGGGGGCTGGATGTAAAAAGCATATGATTGCTTATTCTGTTATCATCGATATAAAAGAATAAATAAATAAAAATAGATAAATAAACACACACACATACACACACTTGAAACAGCAATTTCCCCTCCCTCCCCCCAAATCACTTCCAGTCCCCCCCCCACCCCCCAAAACTCACCAGCGTTTGGCGAAGGAGCAGCGACAGTGGCGTTGGCCGGCTGGAGAGGGATGATGCCGTTGAGACTGACCACCTTCATCCTCTTCAGGAGGGACAGCGTGCCGCTCACCGACAGGTAGTCCCCCTCCACCCCCTCCTCGCCCTCCCCCACCCCCCTCTCCCGGCCCCTCCCCCCCACTCCCCCCTCCAAGTCTTCGTCGTCGTCGTCGCTGCTATCGTCGGAGAGGGGCGCATCTTCCACGTCCGAGGCGTCATCGCCCCCAGCCTCTATCACCTCGCGGGCCAGGCGGAGGAGGGATGCGTAGCCTTGGGAGAACTTGATGAGGGTGGAGGCGATCTGCTGTGTCTGGGGACATGCAGGGCACAGGTGAAGGTAAAAGTAAAGGTAGAGGTAGAGGTAAAGGTAAAGTAAAGGTGTCCCATAACCTATGCAGTTGTAGGGAAGCGAGGCATCACAGACCTTAGCTTCTCTAGGGGCCAGCATATTGAGGGCGGCGCCCATCTCCTCTACCTCGCTGCCTTATACGGATGGATGGATGAACGAATGAATGATCTTTGATTCGCAAGGATGAAGATTTTTTAAACCAGGCCTTGTGTTACAATTTGTCCTTGTAAGAATACATGTATGGACACAATAAGTAGAGTATGAATAGATCTATATATATATATATATATATATTTTTTTTAATGGGGGAAAGAATGCACCGCACACATTACTAAATAACACATAAAAAGTTATGCTCAAATCTATCCAGCACATTACTATCAATTTACCTTTTAAAAACACCCCCCCTCCCCCCAAACGCTCACACAAAGACACGCACGCGCGTATGCACGTAAGGACATACACACAACAAGCGCAGAGAGAATTTATTTATTTTTTATATCGAGGATAATGGAATAAGCACTCATGTGCTTTTTTACATCCAGTCCTCGTGTGTATGCAGTTTTGTAAATCTTGTCATCTGTTCCCACCGGCACACAATGGCCTACTCTTACGAAAAGCGGAACAGGAGAGAGAGAGAGAGAGAGAGAGAGAGAGAGAGAGAGAGAGAGAGGGAGAGAGAGGGAGAGGGAGAGGGAGAGAGAAGATAGATAATGAATAGAGAGAGATAGAGATGAGAGATAGAGAGATAAGAAGATGAGAGAGAGAGAGAGAGAGAAGAGAGAGAGAGAGAGAGAGAGAGAGAAGAGAAGGAGGAGAATCCCATCATTATAAATTCGCAAATATGTTCAGCCCTACAGGTTTAAAACAGAAGAAAATGTCGTTAGTTAAAGGAGAAGCATGGCCAAGAGAAGGTACTAAAGCCAAAGAAAGGTCACAAAGAAAAAAGTGAGACCTTTGATAGTAACAACAAATGGACAGCGCGTGACGGTAGTCATTCTTGTCGAGTACAACAGTTAATTAATTAAGGAGGAATCTTTGACTCAATAATACCTGGCTCTATTATAAGCGTGCGAGTCTTAAACAAAAACAACAACGACGAAACAAACGGCAGAAGTAGATAACATCTTAAAAAAAAAGGTAAAAAGTCCGAATTGTGCCGAGTTTTGGTAGAAGATGGGTGTGTGAAATAGGCAGAGGCGGGATGGAGGAGGAAGGTGTCAGAAGAAAGAAGCTGCGCCTTTGAGGAAAGGGAATTCTATAACCTACTGCAGAATCAAACCAAATAAATTCCACTTCTTTCGAGGATAATGAATGAGCACTCACGTGCTTTTTTATATATATTTTTTTACATCCAGTCCCCGCAGAAAGAAAATCAGACACAGGACTTCTCTTTCCAGACACAAAGAACACAACAGCCCCCCCCTCCTCCCCCAACACCCCCCCCCCCCCCCAACCAAACCAAAATACAACAAAAACCACCCACCACTCCCAATGAAACATACAAATCCATAGACAGAAAAAAACCATACACAAAATATAAACAAATCATCTTCCCCCAAAACAAAGACTGACGATACAAAACAGAAAAATCCAAATAGAGTACCAACCCCCCCCCCCCCCCCCCCCCCCAAAACTGAAAACAGAATTTGAAACCATCAGCAATACCTTTCTTTTTTCTTTGATATCGAGGATAATGGAATAAGCACTCATGTGCTTTTATTTTCATCCAGTCCCCGTGTATATGCAGTTTTGTAAATACTGTCATCTGTTCCCACTGGCATACAATGGCCTACTCTTACGAAAAGCGGAACAGGATTTAACGTGTGCGCAAGATGATATACCTCGGAAGCCAAGCCGTTGCCCTCAGCAGCAGAAGAGGGAGAGGACGACTCGGCCACCACAGCCAGGCGGGCTAAGGTTGACGACGACGACGAGGAGGAGGAAGAGAAGGCGCTGGCTGCCGCGGCCGCCGCCATTTTGCGCAGCTCCGTGTGGTGGAAGAGCAGCATCTTGTCCGACTCCACGCGGGCACGCAGCGTCCGCAGCAGGCGCTGCAGCCCCTGGCTCCCCGAGGCGGGCTCCACGCTGTTCAGCAACGTCTTGTTCTTGATCACCCGCTCCTGCACCTCTAGTCTGCTCACCTGTCCACACAGAGACAGCAGGAGGGTGGGGGTTGAAGGTGTGTCTTGGGAGTAAAGGAAACAAAAAAGATACAGAAATCGTGCGGGTAGGGGGAGGGGGGAGGGAGGGATAGTTTGGTGGTTAGAATGTTGTGTTGTGCTCGCGATCTGATGGCGATTTTCGTAAAAGTAGGCCATCGTGTGCCGGTGGGAACAGATGACAATATTTACAAAACTGCATACACACGGGGACCGGATGAAAAAAAGCACATGATTGCTTATTCTGTTATCCTCGATATAAAAGAATAAATGAATAAATAAATAAATGGCCCCGGGATCACTCCCAGGTTTATATTATTTATTCTTTTATTCTTTTATATGAAGGATAATGGAATAAGCACTCATGTGCTTTTTTACACCCAGTCCCTGTGTGTAAGCAGTTTTGTAATTTTTGTCATCTGTTCCCACTGGCACACAATGGTCTACTCTTACGAAAAGCGGAACAGGATTTAACGTGTGCGCAAGATGTTCTGCGTGCGTTCGCACACAGGGCCTCGGTTTATAGTCTCATCCGAAAGACTTTTGGGGAGGGTGGAGTCAGCACTGATGTTAACTCCAGGGGAAAAATCGCCTCGAACGGGAATCGAACCTGGATCGTCAAATTGCGAGCGCAATTTTCTGACCACTAGGCTATCCCGTCCCGCTTCAGTTACGGTGCTACCTTACCGGTGGGTAAAAACGGCCACATACGCAAAAATCTCAACCATTGGTGAACCTCGGAGCTCTAGCGCTATATCTTGCAAAAAAAAAACACACCCAACAAACCCCCCAGAAATCAAAGCACTTGCCCTCAACCTCTTCTTACACTTGCAACCAATAACAATTAATAGTTTTAACAAATTGCAATGTACGTACACACACACACACACACACACACACACGCACGCACGCACGCACACACGCACACACGCACGCACGCCACATAGGCCTACACACACACACGCACACACGCAGAGGCTATACACTTTGGCAAGGGTGAGGGGGAAATGCGGCTGTTGCAGGCAGGGACAGATATGGGATGAAACAGGAGGGGGAAGTTTTTGGTTTGAAATAAATGTCTTAGGACTATCTTGAGGTTGGATTTAAAAGTGTCATAAGCAGGCTTTTGACGAAGGGAGAGAGGGAGGTCGTTCCAGATTGATGGACCAGAAACAGAGAAAGAGCATAATTAGGGCTTCGGTTATCATGTCCTCCAGAGAAGAACCATTAAGATCTATCAATCATTCATGGTCTAGTGGACATCTGGCTTCGAAAAGAGCTCAAACTCCCGATCTCCTGCCTTATGCCTGCAGAGGCTAATGTGTCACACCGCCTTTGCGTCTAGATCCCAGAATCGGGGGACGGATAGCCTCGTGGTCAGACTGATGCGCTCGTGATCTGCTGACTCAGGTTCGAATCTCGTTCAAGAGGATTTTTCCTCTAGAGTTAACATCAGTTCCGACCCCACTTCCCCGAAAAGTCCTTCAGATGAAACTATAAACCAACGCCTCGTGTGTGAGTGCACGCAGATCATCTCGAACACATGTTAAAACCCGTTCTGCTTTTCATAAAAGTAGGCCATTGTGTGCCAGTGGGAACAGATGACAGAAATTTACAAAACTGCCTACACACGTGGGCTGGATGTAAAAAAAAAAAAGCACACGAGTCCTTATTTCATCATTCCCAAAAATGAAAGAAATTTATTTTAAAAAATCAGCTCAGGGGTATGCCTCTAGATCCCCGACCCTCTCAGGGGGCATGGCCATAACTATTCTCCCCCACCTGCATCAGGCGTTGGTGGCTGGCCTCGGTGGGGGCGGGGCGGGTGGCGATGGACTTCTCTCCGTTGCCGTGCTTGGCGGAGGTCAGGCTCAGCTGCTCCAGCTTCTGCAGGGCGCCACGGTACAGCGCCACCTGCCGCTCGAACTCCGCTCGCAGGGCGTCGTGCAGGCTGACCAGGGACTTCCCGCTGGAGCCCCCCACCATCCCGTGCTTCCCCATCCTCCGCAGGCATCTGGGGTAGAGTGAAAGGGGGGGATTTTCAGATCTGTGTTTATGGATGTTTGTTTTGTTTCTGTGTTAAGCTGTGTGGTCTCGTGTGTGTGTGTGTGTGTGTGTGTGTGTGTGTGTGTGTGTGTGTGTGTGTGTGTGTGTGTGTGTGTGTGTGTGTTTGTCTGAGTGTCCGTCCATCCGTCCGTCCGTCTCTCTATCTCTCTCTCTCTATCTATCTATCTATCTATCTATCTATCTATCTATCTATCTATCTATCTATCTATCTATCTATCTATCTATGTCTTCCCATCTGTTTTTGTTGATCTGTCTGTGTGTACATTTTTGTTTGTTTTGTCGGTCAGTCTGTCTGTCTGTCTGCCTGTCATACTGCTCTCGTCTGTCTGCATTTCTGCTTATCTTTTGTTATTTTCTGTTATTTCATTTCGGTTGGAAGTGTCTGTCCACCCTGTCTGTCTGCAGATCTGCCTGTTCCTCTCTTACAAATCTGAGCATCGATTACACCTACCTGCGCTTTAATCTCAATACAGAAAAAAATATCATAGCATACGATATTTCCTTGTGTAACAACAAGAACAGCTCGACAGCAGCAACAACAATAACACGTTGGAGGGTCGTATTTTCATCCCCCCCCCCACCCTCAGCTTATGGAATGCAGTTACAAACTACGAGACCTTTTACGCGCATACTTCATCTTCTATAAGTGTCTATTTTATCTTTTCAGAAAATTTTTTTCATTCAAAATTTTATTTCGAGGATAACGTAATAAGCACTCATGAGCTTTAATTTTTTTTTTTACATCCAGTCCATGTCTGTATGCATTTTTGTAAATTTTGCCATCCGTTTCCACAAAGCGAAGTATAAGTCTGGGCAACTTCATAAGCTAGGCTGAAGGAAGAAAAAAAGGAAATATTCTCCACCCATAAATCCATCAGGCACAGCCGATATTCAAACTCCACACTCCAAAATGGAGGAGAGTGGCCTTAATTCATGGGCTCAGGATAGAGAAATGAAACAAACCCTGGGTATTCAAAACAACTTCACAACAGCATCCATGATAGCGAAAAGAAAAAAAGAAGAAGAGCAGAATAAGAAGTAGGAAAAGGGGAGAGAAGAAGAAGACGAAGAAGACGAGGAAGACGAAGACGAAGAAGACAAAAGAGGAGGAAAAGAAAAAGAAGAAGAAGAAGAAGAAGGAGGAGGAGGAGGAGGAGGAGGAGGAGGAGGAGGAGGAGGAGGAGGAGGGAGGAGGAGAAGAAGAAGAAGAAGAAGAAGAAGAAGAAGAAGAAGAAGAAGAAGAAGAAGAAGAAGAAAGAAGAAGAATAAGAAGAAAGGTGGGTGAGGAGGAAGAGGAGGAAGACAAGAAAAAGAAAAAGACTGAAACAACAACAACACCACCACCACCAAAACCATCATCACGAATATCACCATTATCAACATAACCAAACCAAACACCACCAACAACAACGACACTTATAAGACCGACAGGAATGCAACACAAGAAGCCAAGCCAATAAAACCACAGCACGAATAGTAGTATCCCACTTGTCCAAAGTTCTCTTTCTCTGCGCCACGGTCCTGCGAAAGTTGGGCTCTGTGGCCATGATCACTCGTAGGATGGAGCGGCAACAGGGGATGTGCAGGTTGCAGTTCTTCTCCTCAGACCCAGGAGGAGGAGGAGAGTGAAGAGGATGAGGATGAAGAGGATGAGACGGTGGAGGAGGAGGAGGAGAATGAGGAGAGGTGAAGGCTTGTCCCGGAGGAGAAAGACGTTGGAGGGGGTATTTGGCGAAGAGTGCCACCAGACGCTGAATGAGTTGATCCGTGCGCAGTTTGTCCGTAGGAAGGTGGCCCGGACTGGTATGCGAAACCTGGACATGAAGATAATTATTCTTTATTTTTTAAATTCTTTTATTTGTTTTATTCTTTCATTTCGAGGATAATGGAATAAACACACATGTGCTTTTTTATTTTATTTTTTTTACATCCAGTCCCTGTGTGTATGCAAGTTTTGTAAAGTTTTGTCATCTATTCCCACCGGCAAAACAATGGCCTACTCTTCCGAAAAGCGGAATGGGTTTTAGCGTGTGCGCAAGATATTGTGCGTGCGTTTGCACACGGGACCTGTTTAGAGTCTCATCTGAAGGACGTGCGTGCGTGTGTGTGTGTTGTACTCGAGGTTATCTCTTTTTTCCTCACTTTAAATTTCTTTGTCTTTTTGTCTCTGTCTTGTGCTAGTCAATCCCTGTTTGCCATCAGTTTGCCCTTCCATCTGTCTCCCTCTGTCTCTCTGTGCCTCTGTCTCTGTCTGTCCATGTCTGTCTATCTGCGTATATCTGTGTCTGTCTGTCCGTATGTCTGTCTATCTGTGTCTGTCTGTCTGTCTCTCTGCCTGCCTGCCTGCCTGTCTGTCTGTCTGTGTGTCTGTCTGTCTCTGTCTCTCTCTCCCTCTCACATTTTGTTGTCGTAAGTCATATTTTTGTAACTGCCTTTTTTTTGGTTATACAGTGATTTTTATTTTTGTTGCTGTTTCAGAGAGACAGACAGACAGACAGACAGACATACAGACAGACAGACAGACACATACACACACACACTTACACCCAACCACACACACACTTACCCCCCACCCACCCACCCCCACCCCCACACCTACCCACCCACCCAATTACACACACACACCTCCCCCCCTCCCCCCCCCACACAACTTACCCCCACCCACCCCCACCCACCTTGACATAGATGGCCTCCAGTACAGGCAGGCTGGAGGGCAGGGAGTCATGCAGGATGTCCACAGGCAGCTGGCCCAGGATGGACTCCAGGGTGATGGCCGACAGCCTCCGCACCAGGGCTGCACACTCCGCCACCTGCCACAGCAGGTGCGAGACAAGAAGTCCTTTTATTTCTTTTTTTTTTTAATAGTTTTTTTAGTTTTACAGGTGAAAGACAAATAGTCCTTTCATTTCTTTTTTTTTAGTTTCTTAGTCTTACAGGTGCAAGAGAAATATTCCTTTCATTTATATATATATATATATTTTTTTTATATAGTTTCTTAGTTTTTACAGGTGCAAGAGAAAATAGTCCTTTCGTTAATTTTTTTATATTTTTTTTTTATAATTTCTTTGTTTTAATATACCAACCCCTCTCCCCACAAAACAAAACAAAACCCCCTTCATTCCAAAAAAGCAAACATCCCTCCTGACAAAAGCAAAAAAGGCTGAAAGTACCCCCCCTAAACCCCCCACGAAAACAAACACAACAAACAAAGAAACAAAACAAACCCAAACCAAACAAACAAAAAGTAAAAACCAACAACAAAGAAACAAACACAACATTAGCAAGGAAAGAAGGGAGAAAAAAGGGAAACAGATTGGATTCAGACTGAAGAAATTAATTGCGACAATTTTTTTTTTTTTGTCCACCCATCATGAAGTATGAACAATTTGAAGAACATATAAATGCAGGAGCTTGAGCACCGTAATTAAAATTAGTCATTTCATTGTACATGACCCAGTCACCGACCACACAGGAAAATAAAAGCTACAGGAAAAAGTGTATGTTCAATTTTTCTGATATTACCTTAGTTGTGACGTCACCAACAATATTTTTCCCCTATCCACAGAGAATGCTCATCTCTGCTAAGGAAAAAAAATGTAGAGTTCATACACGTAAGCCTTTTTAGAGGAAAGAAAAGTGTATAGTTTTCTTTGTAAAAAAAAAAAAGAGAAAAGAAAATGCAGATATTGCGGGTGACGTCACACTCAATTGGACTTCAAAAGGATTGAACATACACCATTACAACAAAATGGGAGATTTTTGTTTCAAGTGGTAAAGTCCCCAGAGCTTATATGCTATAAGTATTATGCTTGCTGTATTCATACTTCGTGTTTTTCTGCTTTGTTCTTGTTTTCATTATATGCAGAATTTTTGTGTCAACCAAAGCGTCTTGCTTAAAGTTACGTCCCTTCAATTAAAATGAATTTTTACTCCGTTGGGTGCCTCGTTATCTTCCATGATCTCTTATTTAAGATTACGGATTATTTGAAAATCGCATCGTCTACTGAAACAAAATTTGGCTGGATTAAGCCCAGGGATATGTACAGTGATTTCCGTTTTTTTGAGAAATGGGTGAGAAGTGGGGGCCACATGCCCTAATGACAACGCAGAGTGCATCAGCCTAGGGCTTAAAAGGAAAAAAACAACAACTAGGGTTTGAGACGTAACATGTAGAACAGTTGAGTCAACAAGTGCAGTACAAGTTTTCATCACAGGAAATTTTTATTGCAGAAAAGAAAAAAAAATGCTGTAAATGTTCTGAATTGAGTTAACCACAAGCTAAAGGCTGTGTATCATGTGCATTTGAATAGTGTATTTATTCGCTTATTCAAATCAATTCTTTACTATAATTTTCTCTCTCTCTCTCTCTCTCTCTCTCTCTCTCTCTCTCTCTCTCTCTCTCTCTCTCTCTCCTTCTCTTTATTTCTTCTTTCTTTCATTCAATCTGTTAATTGCTTTTCCTCTGAACTGCTTGCTTTTATTTGCTTTAAGGAAAGAAAATGATTAAGGTGCTATGTCGCTCAGTGTGGTATTTACAGGGCTGGTTGTGTCGGAAGTTTGAATGGATTGGTATGTGTTCATTTTGAACTTAATATTAATTTGAGTTACTGTGATTAAAAAAAAAGAAGAAAGCTCTGAATTGGCCGTTGTGGATGGTTGGGGTATAAACAACATGATATGAACATTTCAGTTTCTTTTTTTCTTTCTTTTCATTTCGTTGTCTTCTTTTTTCCCCCTTTCATTCTGTTAAAAAAATAATTTGTTCTCGCTTTCTTCTTTCCTTCCTTTCTGCCCTTCTTTATTCTCTCTCTCTCTCTCTCTCTCTCTCTCTCTCTCTCTCTCTCTCTCTCTCTCTCTCTCTCTCATCCTTGTCACGGTGACTATCTGGGCTGTAGTGAATTGTTTTTCTTCTTAATTAAATCGTTTATGTGTTTTGTGTCCAGTCCCTTTCCTATGAATGGGCTTGAAAGCTTACCACATGAAAAACGGTTGTCATACATGTACATACATACATACAAACATATATGCATATACACTAATGCATATGCATGATATATGCATGCACACACACACACATATACATACATACATACATACATACATACATACATACATACATACATACATACACACACAAATACATACATACATACATACATACACATACATACATACATACATACATACATACATACATACATACATACATACACACATACATACATACATACATACATACATACATACATACATACATACATACATACATACATACATACACACAACTCACCCCCCCCCCCCCAACACACACACACGCAACACACACACACACACACACACACACACACACACACACACACACACACACACACACACACACACACACACACGTACGCACACACACACATACACACAACAACAACACCACCACCACCACCACTCAAAGCCTACAAAGCAAGAAGACAACCATCCTATAATTCAGGCCCACACACTGACTGACCTTTCCGCCGTCAAAGAGCACGGCCAATTTCCGGAGGGCGAAGGTGGGGGTGAGGTCCACGGCGTTCATGGTCAGGCTCTCGTCAGGGTAGGCCTCGGCCCAGCGCACACAGCGCCACACCTTCTCCACCCGCCCTCTGCGGGCACGCTCTGGCCGTACCCGCTCCTGCCCGTTGATGTCGAGGGTGGCTGAGGTGCCCGCCGCCAGCTGGGGGGGGAAGCAGAGATGGGTATGGTATAGAGTGGGTATTTACGCGCGCACACATGCATGCACATGCACGTGCACATGCATGCGCGCACACATGCACGCATGCGCACGCATGCACGTGCACGCATGCACGTACGCACGCACACACACACACAATCATTGATGAAGTTGGGTTTTTTGGTGTTTTTTTTTGTTGTTATTTATTTTGTTTTTGTTCCTAGATAGCTGTCTTGATGAAAAAAAAGCAAATGCATTGCTTACTCAATGAACCATCTGGGAATAAAACTTTGACTTTGACACGCGCACAATATATATATATATATACATACATGTATATGCATTTTTAGGCATGAATGTATGTTACACACTGGACCTGAATTCATAGTCTCATCCAAAAGACTAGCTCCAAGGCAACCACTCAAAGTCTAGCGGATAAAGGAAAAGTTTGGATTCAAACAGAGATCAAAAGTACACAACTTCTCGCTTTGCAGACGGATTGGTAACCTCTGGACCATTGGCCCAGTTGAGGAAATCCTGTTAAGGACATACAGTGCAATGAATGTAGTAGCTGAGGCCAGTGCTAACTCCAGGACGAAACATTCCCTCTGACAACCAGCTCGGAGGGGACTTGAACTTGGGCACTAAGACATCTTCAAATCACGAGTCTCACGTTCTAACCGATCATCCCAGCCGCGTTGCACACCTACATGTGCCTGCGTGTGCACGCACACACAGAACCCCCCCCCCCCCCCCCTAAAAAAAAATACACGCAGAAAAACTGAGTGTCCTGCCACCTCAAAGACAGTCAGTCACACACTCACACAAGTCTGGGACCAATTGATTATTCACGGTAGTTTTGCACAGGTGAACATTCAACATTCACACAGTACCACAGAAAACAGTCGTGACAACGCACACTTTTCACCTGTTGAAAAAAACAGGCTATTCAAAGTTTTGCTGACTTCAACACAATAATAATAATAATACAAAAAAAACCGTTTCGAAAGAGGTCATTCAACTCTTCACCGTTTTCAGTAATACCCGTTATCTTCTCTTTCTCGAAAAGAATTTCTTTTCAAGTCAATGGTATGGAGTTGTCCGCAGACTTTAATAGTAATAAAAGGAAAATGGTTCAAAATAAAAGGAGCATCATCTAAGCTTGGAACGTGATTCTGCATTCGTCAGGAGAGGCATGATAGAATATTTTGGCACAATAAAACTCGACATTACACAAAGCCTGAAAAGACTAGATAGAGCACAAAAGAGTATTGTGCATTTTGAAACGCCCATAATATCGAGCAGCATGTTTCACAGTGAATAGCAACAGTGATCAAAAGGAAAACACACACACATACACACAAACAGACAGACAGACAGACAGACAGACAGACACACACACACATACACACACACAAGCAAACAAACACAGACACAGACACAGACACAGACACACACACAGAAACAAACACACACACACACTCACACAAGCGCGCTCGCGCACACATACGCGCACGCGCGCACGGCGCACGGGGAGAGAGAGAGAAAGAGAGAAAGAGAAAGAAAGAAAGAAAAGAGAGAGAGAGAGAGAGAGAGAGAGAGAGAGAGAGAGAGAAGAGAGAGAGAGAGAGAGAGAGAGGAGAGAGAGAGAGATGAATCTTTGTTGAATGAATGAATCTTTTTATTGAGGGAACGGAATGAATACACATCATCACTTTTTTTTTAACATACAGTCATCAGTCAAATAAAACTGATGATAAAGAACAAAAACAAACAGACAAAGATCTAAAAGAAAATCATTCACGCAGCAATACCAATAAGAAACATTCATATGGTAATATCGACACAAAAACAAATAATAAAAAAAACCAACATGGCAAGATAGCCATCTGTGACAAAAGATGCAAAAGTGAATAAAGAAATAAATACATAAAAGTGAACGAGAATAATAAATACCTTCCAAATTACATACCCCATATTACCATTCAGACACAAGGTGAAAAAAGTGCACATAATTAGAAAGACAGAATTTATTAGAGGAAAAGTGAGGAAGGGGGAAGAAAGAGAAAGAGGAAGAGGAATCAAAGTAGCTAGTGAGGGAGATAGCAAGAGAATAGACAGAAAGAAAGAAAGAAAGAAAGAAAGGAAAGAGAGAGAGAGAGAGAGAGAGAGAGAGAGAGAGAGAGAGAGAGAGAGAGAGAGAAGAGAGAGAGAGAGAGAGAGAGAGAGAGAGAGAGAGAGAGAGACAAGGCAAGGCAAGGCAAGGCAAGGCAAGGCAAAGTATTTTATTCGAGGATAATAGACAAGCACTCGTGTGCTTTTTTACATCCAGTCCCCGCCCTTTTCAGGGATACATCAAATTGAGAAGATACTAAACAATAAAACTTTACGCAATACCAGAGAGAGAGAGAGAGAGAGGGAGAGAATACTCTCTCTCTCTCACACACACACACACCACACGCGCACGCACACACACACACACACACACACACACACACACACACACACACACACACACACACACACGCACACACACACACACACGCACACACACACACAGCCACACACACACACACACACAAAGACGAAAGAAAGCTACAAAATGGATTTCTTTTTCTCCTTGCACAAAACGCTGTCTTTGCACTGAACTCAGAAAAGACTTTCTCAATGTAAGCTACAATAGACTGTGAGAAAGGTCACACAAATGCTACAGCTGCCTCTCTCTTTCTTTGTGTGGTCTTGCTCTGAAGTGGCTGTGGCTAATTGCTCACTAACTTCAAAATCAAGTAACGAGATGGTGAAAATCTGACTGAGGAATCTGGACATTTGCTCTACATTCCAGTCTTGACTGTTTTTTTTTTAAACAAGACACATTGATGTTGTGTCTAGCAATGAGGGACGTCCTTGTCTCGAAAGTGTGAGAATCTGTAGATTGCTTGTTGTTTTGGGGGATTTTATTTTCATTTTTAACCATCTTAAAGTGTGTCCTATATCACATGGAAACAAAAATACTTGAACTCTTTGTCTTCACTGCAGGTAATCAAACCTAGGAGAGAGCAGGAAGACAAAACCAAAACGATAATTATTCTACCTATTCTTCTGCCTTCAGCTTTGATATATTATTCAATCTTACACACGGTTTTCTAGAGTCTTCACATTTTACAAACACACACACACACGCGCGCGCGCACACACACGCACACACGCACGCACGCACGCATGCACGCACACACACATCCCATTATCCTCGACATAAAAGAATAAAATAAAATAAAAAAATAAACACACGCACACACACGCACGCACGCACGCACACACACACACACACACACACACACACACACACACACCACACACACACACACACACACACACACACACACACACACACACACACACACACGCACGCACGCACGCACGCACTCTTTTCTTCCTTCTTAACTTTCCCTCTTCACTTCCACTTTCCCCATTTTCTCGTCGCCCCCTCTCTCCTTCCCCCACCTCCTCGAACTAATCTGTAGTCCCCCCAACAACAAAAAACAACAACAACAAAAACAAACACCCCCCCCCCCCAAACAACCTCACCCCCCCCAAAAAAAAAAACCCAAAAAAACTCCTACACACATTTTTTCAGAACTATCCACAGTGATCGGCTAGGAGACTAAAGCTTAAGTTTACGCGTCTGCTCTTTTCAACAATACCTGACTATTTACCACTACAGGAAGCGAGCGAAATGCAGAAAAAAAGGAAAGGCCCATTAAGAGGGGATTAGCTGGTCTGAACCTTTCAGTGCCTGTGCAGAGTG
>CM060317.1:45807144-45817144 GCA_030674155.1 Stramonita haemastoma | reverse complement strand
GAAAAAGTTTGGGATAATATCTTATTATTCGTACAGTCTGTAGGTTTAAATCAATCAAGTAGAGTTGTCTACAATATCTTGTCCGAAGAAAATGTAACTAGAAATGAATTGACCACTGGCGGCAACAGAGAAAACTGCAGTTTTGGGGTTGTTTCTTTGGGTGTTGGGGCCCTTTTTCTTTCGTTGTTGGTGATTTTTTTTTCTTTTTGCTGCTTTATAACTATGTGACATTTCTAGGTTGCTGCTCTCAATGTTTTTTAATTCTGCTCTTGCGGCTGGTGCGAATTGCCCTAATTCATGTTCATAAAATTTATTTTAATGGCATTATATATTAAGATTAATTTCTTGTCCGCGTCTGCTTAACTACATTCTGATTAGATGTACCCTATCAAAATTTCGCAGAATTTATCATTTTCCAGTTATGGATGTTTTCTGCATATCTACGAGTATGTATCAGCAGTAGCTAAATCCAGCTCGTAAATATGAGCAAATGTTGTGTGACAGTTTTATATCTGTCACTGGTAGTGATGAAAAAGTTCCAGGTCTGTCATCGGCTATTTATAAAGCTTCAGCAACAAGTTTTCATCATTTTTTTTCGTATGCACATCCTGCTTCAACCGAACGTGATCAAAACTATTTTAATACAAATATGGACATTTGACACCCAGGTGAGAGGGGAGAGAGAGAGAGAGAGAGAGAGAGAGAGAGAGAGAGAGAGAGAGAGAGAGAGAGAGAGAGAGAGAGAGAGAGAGGAGAGAGATCAGAGAGACAGAGAGACAGAGAGAGACAGGCAGACAGAGAGAAAAGAGAGACAGAGAGTAGAGTAATAGACAGACAGACAGAGACAGAGACAGAACAATAGACAGACAGATATAGGGAGAGACAGAGACAAAGGAACAAAGACAGACACAGACAGACAAAAACAGACTCAAAGAGACAAAAAAGAAAACAGAAGATAAAAAAAGATTCTCACCCTTTTTCTGTTCGACATGATGCAGCAAAAGGTGTATCCTTATCCCTTTACTGAAAAAACTCCCGCCTCCCCTAGGCCTATTCCACTCAGCACCACCGGTGGTAGCCTAGCTAGTACAAAAATAAACTTCTCAAATTCCCCTAACTATAATAAAACATACACACACACACACGAATCATACACAAAACTCAAGCACTAATAACTCCTTGCACAACAACAATAAATAATAACAATAACCACCACAAAAAAACGTTTGTCACACGTTTAAAAAAAAAAGCAAAAAAAAAAGCAGAGCACCAATTTTTTCGCCTCTCAATAATTGTCCATAGCTCCCCCTTTCATAGGTCATATCCACACATATCGAACTCTTAAGTCTCTCTCTCCCTACATCTATCGATCGCTGAAGTGAAGGGCCTAGGTCTTGTCGCGGCGGCGGCGGGCATGGCAAGCGACACTCAAAGCCAGTCCTAATCCCTCACTGTTCAGACAGCTTTCTCAAGGGCAGCAGAGCGCTAAACACTCACTCTACTTCGTTTCTGGCACCAACTCAAATACTTTTTTTTTTTCTTTTTTTTTTTCTGAACCCCTCTAGTCTCCCTTCACGGTCTGGTTGTTAGATTGTGACAGCAACAGGGGCTCTTGAGAGGATAGATATCACAGGCACATGCTGGTAATCCGCTTCGCAGTTTGGGGCGTGTTGTTGCGTGACTAGTATGCGACGACTCTCGTGGCATGATCGAAGCTAATCTATCATTAGGACTGTCAAAGGGGGTGGATTGGCGTGGGAGGGGGGGGGGGGGGGGGGGGGGCGATGTCAGGATGCGCGAATTCGTTGCTTATCGCCAGATGATGCGAAAGAATTAATAGCGGATTATCAATATGTTATATTGTTTTTTTTGGGTGGAGGTTTTATACGTTGGGGAAGAATGTCGTAAGTGTGGTGTGTGTGTGTGTGTGTGTGTGTGTGTGTGTGTGTGTGTGTGTGTGTGTGTGTGTGTGTGTGTGTGTGTGTGGTGTGGTGTGTGTGTGTGTGAGTGAGAGAGAGGAGGAGAGAGAGAGAGATGAGAGAGAGAGAGAGAGAGAGAGAGAGAGAGAGGAGAGAGAGGAGAGAGAGAAGAGAGAGAGAGAGAGGGAGGAGGAGAGAGAGAGAGAGAAGGGACAGACAGAAGAAGAAGAAGAGAGAGAGAGAGAGAGAAGAGAGAGAGGTTTTCAATTCTCTCTCTCTCTGTAACCGTCTCTGTCTTTCTTGCTAACACAACACACAACACACACACACACACACACACACACACACACCCACACACAACACACACACACACACACACCACACACACACACACACACACACACACACACACATACACACACACAACTGCACAAGAGTTATCAAACCGCATTTGCTATCTAACACTTTGTTTATGACCACAAAATATTAGTAATTATGCGACAATGCATTCAGAATTACTGAGAAACACTTTGATTCCGTTTACAAACTACAAGTGATTATGCCACAGAGTATTAAGATATGTGTGCTGAAATGAAAATACGATCCTATCATTTGGGGCGGAGAAGCCTTGTGGTTAGAGCGTGAGACTCCTGAATTGACGATATTCTATTACCGGGAGTTCGAACCGCTGCTGAACTTTCCTGGGGGGAGAGAGAGAGAGAGAGGAGAGAGAGAGAGAGAGAGAGAGAGAGAGAGAGAGAGAGAGAGGAGAGAGAGAGAGAGAGAGAGGAGAGAGAGAGACAGACAGACAGAGAGAGAGAGAGAGAGAGAGAGAGAGAGGAGAGAGAGAAGAGAGGAGAGAGAGAGAGAGAGAGAGAGAGAGAGGAGAGAGGAGAGAGAAGAGAAGACAGACAGACAGACAGACAGAGAGAGAGAGAGAGACGAGAGAGGAGAGAGAGAGACAGACAGACAGAGACAGAGAGAGACAGAGACAGAGACAGAGAGAGAGAGGGGGAGGTGGTGGTAGTAAGGGATGTCCCCTAGAATTAGTGTTGGTTCCAACCCTATTTTCCTTCAAGTCCATGGGTTGAGACATTTACCTAGGCTCTTTGTGCTGACACCCCTATCACACCTTGCACGGCACATGTTATCAACCATTCATTTTTCACTCACTCCGGGAAGGAACCAGCCGACGTCCAAAGATTCCCTATGACTCTTATGAGATTCGAACCCGCGACCTTCCAGCCCGAAATCCAAGGCGCTAACCACTGCGCCATGGCGGCTGGTTAGCCAGGTTCAACTTTCCCAGGATCGACACACAAAACTGAGGTCTTAAAATTATGCCAACTTATGCATACCATCTTGCCACTGGCACACGTCGACTCATCCTTTATTTCGTGGACAGGTAGGTAGACCCTCTATGGTCAGTGGTATGGATGACAGCATGCATTTCGTGATCAGGAGGGTGATGGATGAGGTGCGACTCAGCTAGATTCTACATGCATATGGCACACTGCCACAACAACTCCCTGCAGTGCGCTACCTACCGTATTCAAATCTATTTTTTTGTCAGCCTTTCTTACCAGCATGAATTGCCTCATCGAAATGCAGACAGGTTTTAACGCGTGCGTTCGCACACGGGGCCTCGGTTTATAGTCTATTCCAAAGGACTAAAAATAATTATATATAAAAAACATGCGTACTGATGCCGTGTTTAGACTTCCTTGAAGATGAAATGCAGCTACCTTAACCTGGTAAAGGGGCAGGGTGGGGAGGGTGGGGGGGCAGGCCGCATGTGTAAAAAAATATCACATTGGTGAACCTTGAAGCTCTAGCTGAGAAACAGGAAAAAAATGGTGGGAAAAACACAACGGTGGAAAGCAACACAATTTTCTGTGATTGATGGTGATCATGGTCAATTTGCTGCCCGGAGAAAACAGGAGAGGCAGGAAATTACAACATGAAAGCACAGGATGTAGGCTGTGATTTCATGCTGATTTTACTGCACAGAACAAGCACGGGAGGCAGTGTGTGTGTGGTGTGTGTGTGTGTGTGTGGTGTGTGTGTGTGTGTTGTGTGTGTGTGTGTGTGTTTGTGTGTGTGTCAAGCATGTTTGTATTTTAGACATTATTTTGTACCTTTAAGAAATGAGAGAGAGAGAGAAGAGTAGAGAGAGAGAGAGAGAGAGAGAGAGAGAGAGAGAGAGAGAGAGAGAGAGAGAGAGAGAGAGAGAGAGAGAGAGAAGAGAGAGACAGGACAGAAGACAGAGAGAGAGACAGAGACAGAGAGAGAGAGAGAGACAGAGGACAGAGAGAGACAGAGACAGACAGAGACAGACAGAGAAAAGAACGCACACGCGTGTGTGCAAGCGTGCTTACTGCGTGCCTGTATGCGTACATGCACGCATGGTCGCGCACGCCGCGCTTGTGTGTGTGTGTGTGTACAAATGTACAAACCCATGCATACGCATACAACAAGCTCCCATCGTGCGTGTGTCATTGTTAAGCCAGACAAACCGTGTCAACAGTCACCATTTCATCGTTCCATGTTTTGCTTTGCTATTACTTTTCTCCACCTTGCCATTCAGTATAATTATGCTTACAAGGGAAAAAAGACAGCTACCGAAGCATGTGTTCCCATAACACGCTTGAGTCTTGCCATTTTCCATGCATGATTTTTCCTGGCTTCTAAAAACGTCGGTGTGTGAAACTTGGTGCATATCAGTGTCTCCACACTTACGTGATTGGATGGTTGTTTGCTTGCTTGTTTGGCTGGTTGGGTGGCTGTTCGTAAGAGTAGGCCATCGTGTGCCGGTGGGAACAGATACATTTACAAAACTGCATACACACGGGGACTGGATGTAAAAAAAAGCACAGGAGTGCTTATTCTATTATCCTCGATATAAAAGAGTAAAAAAAAAAAGAATAAAGAAAGCTGTTTCCTTATCTATTAATGTGTTTTGGGAAGAGTGAGGTGGGTGGTGGGTTGGGGTGATAAAGGTGGGGAGGGTGAAGGTGGGGTGGGGGTTAGGTTGTAATTAAGGGGTTTACAACGCTGCAGCTTTCAAACTAACAATTTACGAAAAGTCTTTACTTTTTATTATTGCATAAACGTGCTTTGAAGCAAGTTGGTGTGATTATGAATTTGTTTTCTATTTGTCTGCATGTCTGGCTGTCTCAGCAAAGATACCTCTCTTGCCTTTCTATGCATCTGTCTCTCTTTTGCACACAGACAGACAGACTAGACAGACAGACACAGGCAGACAGACACACACACACACACACACAAACACACACACACAGCCTAGTTTATAGCAGTGCTATCGTTTTGCCATATTCCAAGTTTTCAAACAGAACGAATAGAACACACACACGTGCGAAAAAATACAAAAGCTCTAACAGAGTGAGGGTATTGGTTCTCATATTTTTGTTATTGTTTGTTTTGTTTTTGTTTTGCTATCTGTTCATTTAAAAAAAAAACAACTAAATTATACACCAACACATTTAAGAAAAGATCCTTTCAACGGCTAAATCGCACGAGCTGAAAACAACAAAAGAAACAAAAAAACAAAACAAATGCCTCCGAGTTTTTCCCGTGGGAAAAGAGCAGTCCTATAGAACTAGTTGGCCACTTCTTTCCTCTGTAAAACCACCAACAACAATACAGAGAGTTTCCTACTGCTGCCACGTGTAGTGGTAGTTAGCCCTAATGGGTCCGGCACAAAGAACTGACCAGTGTTTGATCCGCTAGGGGGTCACTTCAAGCGAGACTAATGTTTTCGGTCAAGAGAGAGAGAGAGAGAGAGAGAGAGAGAGAGAGAGAGAGAGAGAGAGAGAGAGAGAGAGAGAGAGAGAGAGAGAGGAGAGGAGGGGAGAGAGAGAGAGAAGAGAAGATCAGACAGACAGACAGACACGACAAAAACGAGACAGACAGACAGAGACAGAGACACAGAGAGACAGAGAGAGAGAGACATAAGAGAGAGAGAGAGAGAGAGGGCGAGAGAGAGAGACAGAGAGAGAGCAGAGAGAGAGAGAGAGAGAGAGAGAGAGGAGAGAGAGAGAGAGGAGAGAAAGAGAGAGAGAGAGAGACGAAGACAGAGAGACGAGAGAGAGAGAGAGAGAGAGAAGAGAGAGAGAAGAGAGAATCAATCAATCAAACAATTCTTTTATTTCGAGGATAATGAATAAGCACTCAAGTGCTTTTTACATCCAGTTCCACGGAGAGAGAGAGAGAGAGAGAGAGAGAGAGAGAGAGAGAGAGAGAGGAGAGAGAGAGAGAGAGAGAGAGAGAGAGAGAGATGGAGAGAGAGAAGAGAGAGAAGAAGAAGAGAAGAAGAAGAGAAGAGAAGGAAGAAGAAGAAGCAATGAGAACGGAAAGAGGTGAAACTCTTTCCTTGGAAAGACTAAGATGAGCAGTATAGTCTTTTTTGGTGGTGTGTTGTGTGTGTGTGTGTGTGTGTGTGTGTGTGTGTGTGTGTGTGTGTGTGTGTGTGTGTGTGGTGTGTGTGTGTGCTCCAGCTCTGGCTTCACTCACAAACTTTACACAGCTCACATCCGCGCGCGCGTGCACACACACACACACACCACGCACCCAACACACACACACACCACACACACACACTGTCTGCTTCTTTTCTTTAGTTTTTATTCTTTTGTTTGAGTTCAGATGAAATTATAAATATATATGTTTTACCCTCAATGCATTCTGTGTGACTGGACTGATTAACTAGTTTCGCGCGCGCACACACCACCAACACAAACACCACACACACCACACACACACACACACCAACACAACACTACTCACATCACTACACTAATCTGTCTGCCGTTGTCTCTTCTGTTCTGTTTGTTCTGTCTGTTCTTCTCTACTGCTCCTCTTCCTTTTCCTCCACATTCTCGTTGCCAGCATCAGAATACAAGCCCTGGAGGAGACAAGTAATGTCATGTACAGTGAGGACAATAGTTTACAGTTTATGAACACACACAAAGGGCGGTCCTACTGCATACTCGAGATAAACTGGTGTAAGCACAGACGTGAAACATGTATACGTACAAACCTTGTGTGGCCATACCTTAACTAGGCTATCATTATTCTTAACATCTGAAAGGGAGGGACACTATCATATTTATGACAAACTGGTATGAGAAAAAATGTAGCGCGCGCCAAACACACACACACACACACACACACACACACACACACACACACCACACACACACACACACACCACACACACACACACACACACACACTTAAGTGTCACTTAAAGTGGAAAGACGTTAAAATTGAAGACTTGCACACACACACACACACACACACACACACACACACACACACACACACACACACACACACACACACACACAGGGGTCTTACAACCAGTGATATCTTACCACATATTCCCCCTTTACACTTTCGATAATTTCATTAATATTTTTGTTTACTTCAAACTGCGCAATGCTCATCAAATTTTCTTTGGATGTTGATAGATAGATGTAGTACACAGAGAAGATAATGATTACAAACGATGCCAATAATTCGACTGGGTTAATGGGGAAGGGAGACAATCTGAGAGGGTTCATGACCTGACAGTAATCTGAGAAAATCGGATTGGAGACCTACCGCTAAGGTCTCTGAGTTTTCTTCTGCAGCTTAATGCCAGTACCGATTCCATTTTCCTGCTGTTGTTCAGATAAAACAAGAAATCGAGATCCGACATACAAACGACACATATAAAATCTTGCATACGCTTTAAAGATGTATCAACAGAGGGAAAGATGACAGATTGACAAAACTGCATACACACGGGGACTGGATGTAAAAAAAGCACATGAGTGCTTATTCCATTATCCTCGATATAAAAGAATACATAATTAAATATCTGCCGTAGAGAAAGTAGGCAGCTGTGATAGCTGTGAGCATGATTACATACATGCTAGAATGTTCGTTCTACTGTGGCATGTACTCCGCAACCCGGAGAGGGATATCAACAACTTATGTTATGCTAGAGAGAGAGGAGAGAGAGAAAGAGAGAGAGAGAGAGAGAGAGAAGAGAGAGGAGAGAGAGAGAGAAGGAGAGAGAGAGGAGAGACAGACAGACAGCAGACAGACGACAGGACAGAGACAGAGACAAGAGACAGAGAATAGAGACAAGACAGACGAGCAGACAGACAGACAGACAGACAGACAGACAGACAGACAGACAGAGGCCCACTGCATGAAAGTTGTAGTGCTACTGGAGTGCGCCAATAATTTTTGGAGGGGTACCAAGTCAATATGAAAATAAAGAGTTCTTCTTGGCCTAATGTTTGTGTTTTGTTTGCACTGCAACAAATCTGAATCCATGCTGAATCTCTCTCTTCCTCTCTCTCTCTCTCTCTCTCTCTCTCTCTCCCCTCTCTCTCTCTCTCTCTCTCTCTCTCTCTCTCTCTCTCTCTCTCTCTACTCACATCTGAAACACCAGATCTAAACGAAACAAAGAGTGGTTTGTTGTTGTTTTTGTTTGTTTGTTTGTTTGTTTGTTTGTTTGTTTGGTGTATGTGTGTGTGTGTGTGTGTGTGTGTGTGTGTGTGTGTGTGTGTGTGTGTGTGTGTGTGTGTGTGTGTGTGTGTGTGCGTGGCGTGTGTGTTTACACAGGAATGAAAATTGTTTTAAGGGATCATATCACTAGATAAGGGGCAGCGCAGTATTCCAGACCACAGACTTCAGAAACACACACACCAGACAAACAGTCCGAATCATGTACAAAGAAGCAGTTTGACTGCCTCATGCGTCTAACAAATAAGAACAACAAAGGTAAGAACAGACAAGACAAAAAAAAATTTATCACTGAAACCTGTCGGCAGACCAATAATCATAATCTTTAACCATAGCTTACAGTAACAACAATCTTTCACAGGCAGATCGATGCCCCGGGCTGGAGTGATCAATGTCCAGAGTTGGGGTGACCAATGGGTGTACAGGGTCCTGACCCCGAGAAAGACCCTGGTCAAGAACAAGGTTAATGGTCTTCGTGGCATGCATTGGGTTAACATGACAGGAGGACCGATGTACGAGTTTGGAACGTGACAGATTGTAAGATTATGCTTATGCCTACATAGTTTTGTATCTTTGCGTGTTGTAGATCATTCATCAATTTTATTGAATTTGTCTCTCTGTCTCTCTTTCTCTCTTTGGTGATAAGAGTGGTTTGAGGGTATGTCCTTAAATCTTTGAGTCTTGTGTTCCTCCCCCCCACCCCCCTCCTCTCTCTTTCGTTTTGGTGAGTGGTTTGGTGTACGTCATGAAATCTCTCTCTCTCTCTCTCTCTCTCTCTCTCTCTCTCTCTCTCTCTCTCTCTCTCTCTCTCTCTCTCTCTCTCTCCCCGCTTTTCGTAAGAGTAGGCCATCGTGTGCCGGTGGGAACAGATGACATTTACAAAACTGCATACACACGGGGACTGGATGTAAAAAAGCACAAGAGTGCTTATTCCATTATCCTCGATATAAAAGAATAAATCAAATCAAAATCTCTGTCTCTGTCTCTCTCTCATGCACTGTGGTGACAGACAGCGGCCTAGACGAGACGGACGAAAAAAAAGTAGAAACTTGTACAGGGAGGGCAATATCTTACCTTTTATGACCATACACCAGCAGGGTCCCCCGCCTGTAAAGGGGACAGGATCATATTCAAGACAAAGTGCGATCAGCACCTGTGCTGTGTTATTGT
This sequence comes from Stramonita haemastoma, assembly GCA_030674155.1. Lineage (NCBI taxonomy): Eukaryota > Metazoa > Mollusca > Gastropoda > Neogastropoda > Muricidae > Stramonita > Stramonita haemastoma. Next base: position 45,807,515 of record CM060317.1, on the reverse strand, counting down.
TGGTAGCATGACATAAATATATTCAAGACAAAGTGATATCAGCACTACCTGTTTTTATTGTTGGTAGACATGTACACAAACTTGGCCCCCTTTCAACTACGACGTTCCAGCTTGTAGCCTGATGGTTAGAGCGCTGCGCTTCGCGATTTGACGGTGTGTGATCGAGCCCGGGTTCGAGAGCCACCATCGAGACAGCTGTTCCAGGGATTTTTCCCCAGGAGTTAGCACAGTACCCACTCCACATCCCCGAAAGTCTTTCGGATGAGATTATAAACAGAGTTCCCCGTGTGCAAACACACGCTGAACATCTTGCGCATTCGTTAAATCCTGTTCTGCCTTTCGGTAGAGTATGCCATATCGCCGGTATGAAC
>CM060317.1:45792144-45804644 GCA_030674155.1 Stramonita haemastoma | reverse complement strand
AAGAGAGAGAGAGAGGAGAGATGTTGGAGGGGAGAGAATGAGAGAGAGATACGAGAGAGAGAGAGAGAGAGAGAGAGAGAGAGAGAGAGAGAGAGAGAGAGAGAGAGAGAGAGAGAGAGAGAGAGACAGACAGACAGACAGACAGACAGACAGAAGACAGACAGACACAGACAGACAGACAGAGACAGAGACAGAGAGAGACAGAGACACAGAGACAGAGAGATCTTACACGTTCTCTGTCCGGTGATCTGTCGAGAGATTTATGTAATATTGGATATCGAATCAACAACAAAAAAAGAGATAGATGATTTTTTTAAAGACTCATTTTGACGCGTAAGTTAGTTCAGCATAACACTGAAATAAACGCTCCAACTACTTCAAGGGAATAACACAACATAACGAAATATTTTTTGTTAAAATCCCAACCAACCAGACACAACAATAAAATCTCAGAATATACAACGTCATGTCGAAGGTCACGTGTTCCTTGAGAAGAAAAAAACAACAACAAAGTAACAAGAGATACGATCCCTTGAACATTTTTTGCTTAGAATTTTTTTTATCATCCCTCCCTCTGAACAGTTTTCCTTCTTGCTTAAACCATCCGTTTTGTATAGTTGACAGAACTTCATACCTGAGTCGGAAAGATAATCAAGTGCTAGAACTGGATTTACCACCCTCAGTTCCCCTATCTTCATGGCGGATAGAAAGCTACAGGTCTAGTATAAACTAGTGTATTAAGGTCGGGAAAATGTCCTACCCCTATACAAGTTGATATATTACACACACTTACTGTAAACACAGTGACCCAGAGAAGCTCTCTTTTGTGCGTACAGTACAGGGGCAACGAGATAGCACCTGGCTAGGCTAGGCCATAAGCACGGTGAAGTGTAGACCTAGCTCTGATTACTGGTTAGATAATTATTCTCTACGTGCGTCCATGGTTTAAACAGGAGGGGTGTGGGGTACACACAGTTTTTTGGTTTTGTTTTTTGTTGATTTACAAACCACGATGATTAAAAAAAAACACAATAAGAAGGTAGTCTGGTGATATTAAAGTCATTTTTATCTTTAAAAGTAGTGCCTGCACAGCACAGTCCTAGTTATTATTCTGAATTAAGCTGAATGGCTGGCGTCCTCAGCACAGCCTCAATGGACTGGCCTTAAGGAATTGAAAGATTAAGGTACTTTAACATGCAATGTGGGATTTTATATATATTTTTTAGTTGACTGTGCATGTATTGAATATCTGAAAGGATCAGGTGTCGATTTTAAACTTGAGGGGAATGTTAATGACTTTACTGAAATCAAATGAGGTGACATCCTCGACAGAGCTTTCGTGGTCGGTGGGGCTATAAACATCGTGAAATGGAAAAAAAAGCCATATCACTTCTCCAGCTTCTGATACTGTGAAAGAGACCTTGACACATTTTGCTCATGAATAGATTATCCCTCAATCGCAGGAGTCAGCCGGTGCTAGATCGATTTCTGTTTTGATTTTGTTTGAGCAATAAAGGGTTGATGACAGAACATTTCTGTTTGTCAATCTGCCCTTGCCATACCTACTTATCTGTCTGTCTCTTTGTCTCTCTGTTTATCGTCTGTCTGCCCACTCCTCTCTCTCTCTCTTCTCTCTCTCTCTCTCTCTCTCTGTCTCATCTCTCTCTCTCTCTCTCTCTTGTTGTCTGTCTGTCTCTGTCGTCTCTGTCTGTCTGTTTCTCTCTCTCTCTTTGGGCTGATGAAAAATAAACAGTCTGCTGTTGGTTATCCCGCATCTTTCGAAATACAGAAGTTTATCCTCGATAACCATGCTTTTGATCAGCACACACACACACACACACACACACACACACACACACACACACACACACACATACTCTCTCTCTCTCTCTCACACACACACACACACTCTCTCTCTCATCTTCTCTCACACACACACACACACACACACACACACACACACACACACACACACACACACACACACACACGCCACACACACACACACACACTTTGCCTTTGTTTATTACAACTGTACTTTACCGTGCATTCTTATCACTACACCTTGATTTAATCAGAAATCCCCTTCATATCAGGGCCAATAGCCTCTTAATGAATAAACCTTTTAATTCAGCCCCCCCCCCCCCCCCCGCCCTCTCTCTTTACATACTCCCACTATCCATATTATCTACATGCTGACACCGCGATTTTCGCGTATTTATTCTTCCAGTTTGAAAGTGAAGCTGTTGTGCAACTTTATCCTCGTTATTTACTGATAAAGCAAATCTTTAAGGTCGATCACAATGGTGCGACACAATACAATCCGAAACAGGAAACATAATTGAAGAAAAAGTTGTGAGGAAAAACATGAATGCGTTTTTAATAACTGGCTGAGTACACTACCTGTGCTTGCAATTCGGTCATTGCTTAAACACCAACCAACGAGATTTTCAACTTTGACACTACTTTGCAAACTTAAAAACATCACATAGATCACCCAAAGTGACATGCTAGGTTCTATCCTACGGATGGAACTCAAGATAAAATCTTCAATCGGCTAAAAACCTCAACACTCAGCAAAGGAAGGGAAACAACTCTTTTAACAGTGGACTGCACATTCGCACAAAAAAATCTCACACGTGCTTGAATTTCATACAAAATATGAGGCAGAGATTTTCCGACTTACCTGTTGCACATCAGAAGGAAATGAGAAATCTTTCTGCTCCTGTTTATATAATGGAGATGAAAGGTATCCAACTGCAATTTTAGCCAGGAAGGAAGCAGGTGTCAGGAGTAATTAGACACCGTGACTCGTCGCCAGTTGTGGAACTGTCGTCTGCATTCGGCAGATCTCCGGTGTCGAAGGAAATTTTAAAACCCCTATCAAAAAAAAAGTTTAAGTAAAGTTCTGCACTGTCTGTGCTAGTTGTGGTGATGTCAAGGCAGGATTAGTTAGGACTACGATAAGGAGCCATGGAGTTGAAGGTTTATAGTGAACTGCAGTATTTAAACAGTAATTTATTTGGGTGTGATATGCTAGCGCTAGAACTCTCTCTCTTCATTTTCTTTCATTTCTCCAAAGTTCCTTGGGAGTTGAAGCACAGGAATTTGGGGCAGACTGAACCTGATGGAGCCTACTCCTGTTCAGAATACAGACTGCATGCTGGGTATGTTCGTGTCATTCATACCAACAGTCAGTTGGTATGAATTGACGTGACGTTGGTCGTCAAAAAAGAGACTGAGGACTGTATGCAAACCTCTCTAAACAAAAGTGTAAAGGACTTAAAGTGTGCACAAGACTGATGCTATGTCGAGGAGTTTGTACACAAGTTAAGACCTCTGCCGGTTTATAGTTTCATCCAAAGGACAGGTAGCAATGGAATCAGGAACATGATTTATTCAGGCAGGCAACATCCTGTAGCTAGTATTCCGTGTGGGAGCTGAATGATACATCAACCGTAAAATACTAGGATCATGTCAATGGAATAATTATTAACGTAATTTGACTGGATTGTGTAAGGCTCTGCCTTTTCGGCATTACCTTATTTAGCCACAAACTGAGAAACGTTGATCTCCCTTGGTTTTACTTACAAACCACGTACTATTGGTTTAAAACACGTAGAACGGAAAATATTGCACAGCCCGGACCTGTTAAGGTGTAACAGCTAAATAAGCTTACACAAAGAACAATCAACACACCAGCTGCAGCTTGGCTGGACACTCTCTTTCATGTTCTTCATTAAACCATACTCAATTTTACACAGCAAAACCCGTTAAAACCACGATGTTGGGGCACAGCGGTTTTCCTTCACTGCGGGGCTTGTTAGTTAACCATCACCGCTGGCGATAGTGGGCGGGGACAGATAGCTTTTAGGGGCAGCGAGGTTTTGCCACCAGTTTGACTACCACTACGGAAAAGAAGAAGAAGCCCCACCAAGACACACCGAAGGAAGATTGAGGGCAAAAGAGAAAGTGACAAAAACTTGGCGTGCTTCTTCGTCTCTGTGGATGAACTTGGTTGACACAAGCTGTTTGGGTTGCCGCCAAACCTGTGTGCTGAGCAGATGGGGAAGAGAAGCTTCAAATATCTTTAGGGGAGAAAAAAAGAGACTGAGGACTGTATGAAACTTTAGGGCAAGTTTTTGTCTGGCTGCAGTAACGTTGAGAGCAAAGCAGGTTTACATAATTAGCACGCAGGCCTAGCGGCGGTGTCACACCCCAGCGTTTACCTGAACTTCTAACCATTTCAGTCTGTTCAGTCGTGCACGATGACTCATAGACTTTGACAGTAAATAAATCAAGAAGGACTGAATTTGCAGTGCATCTCGAGCTGTGAATCGGGGGACGGGATAGCCTAGTGGTCAGAACATTGCGCTGGCAATTTGACGATCCGAGTTCGATTCCCGTTGGAGGGGCTTTTTCCCTTGAAATTAACATCAGTGCTGACTCCACTCTCCCTAAAGTCTTTCGGATGAGACTGTAAACCGAGGCCCCGTGTGCGAACGCAACGCAGAATATCTTGCTCACACGTTAAATCCTGTTCCACTTTTTCGTAAGAGTAGGCCATTGTGTGCCGTGGGAACAAATGACAATATTTACACAACTGCATACACACGGGGACTGGATGAAAAAGCACATGAGTGCTGATCCCATTATCCTCAATATAAAAGAATAAAATAAAATGAATAAATAAATAAAAATTGGCTGGATAGCCTAGGTATATTTTCCCACAAACTTGATCGTGTTATTCTTAAATGACAAATACCTCAACAAAAACTGATTTTCTTGACAGCAGGACCATACCAAACGTGTCAGGATAGTAAGTTACACAGTTTAAAAGAATACGTTACATCATCAAACTTTTTCTAACATCCCTGATCGTTTTATAACTGTATTTGCATCTATTGCTTCTTACGACTAGGGTGACACACACACACACACATACACACACACACACACACACACACACACCACACACACACACACACACACACACACACACACACACACACCCCACACACACACACACACACACATATGTAATATGTATATGAATGGGGTATAATTATCAACTTACAATCATTTGGGCAAAAAAGTGTTTGAAACGAAACTTAATGATTATGATATGAAACAGTAACATTCGAAGTTTGCACACACACACACACACACACACACACACACACACACACACACACACACACACACACACACACACACAAACAAACACAACACACAGACAGAGAAGAAAGAAAGAAGAGAGAGAGAGAGAGAGGAGAGAGAGAGAGAGAGAGAGAGAGAGAGAGAGAGAGAGAGAGAGAGAGAGAGAGAGAGAGAGGTGCAAAATATTTCCTAGTTGCAAGGGAGAGAACAGAAAAATAAGAACGGGAAAAGCAGTAGCACTCTAGATTCGCTCCCTTTACAGAAGTGTACTCTTGGAGATGGTGGAGGGGAGGTGGGGGACGAGGATGGATTGAATGACTTTTCTGGCTTGGATGTCAAGAGTGTAGCAGGGTTGATGCTTAATCTTGGGGTCATGGGTTTAATTCCCACTCAGTGATGGCAACCAGGCTGGTGGCGTTTTCATTTTCAGAGCCAACATTTTGTCAAGACCCTTATCTCATTTCAGTGCGGGTGCCGAGTGGAATTCAAATAAATTCACGCCCGCGAACACAGGCACAATCTCCTACACACATCAAGTGGCATTCCACTTTTGGAAGGAGAGAAGGCCTTCGCGTGCCGGCAGGAATGGCTGATAAAAACACATGCACACTGGCCTCGTGTTTGCGAAAGACAACATCCCCATAAAAACATGTGTCTATCGGAAAGCATCTCCCAATGCAAAACCCAGAAATCTTGCCAAGGACAGACCCGGAGAAGAAAAAAGGAACAGGGAGGCGAGGAGAAAGAGAAGGAGGAGGAGGAGGAGGAGAAAAAGAAGGAGGATGAGAACAAGAAGGAGAAGAAATATTAGGATGATGAATTGATAATGAAGATGAAGAAGGAGAGGAAGAAAAAGAAAATATTTATTTCGTTCTTAAGGAAATAGAGTCTGAGGATACACTTTTTTGACCAGCAGTGCATGCTCATTGAGATTCAGATGCTACACGTTCATTTTCTATGCACGCTGTTGCTACAACTAGCCTACTGCTGAGTGGCCCCGCCAAGCTTTAACTTGCCCAAGACACACTGCCTCCCCAAATATAACATAAACACTCACATTTATTATGTTGTTCACACGTTGGTAACTTATTCACATCATGTAGGACAATAGTCAAGTCAAAAAACACTTTAATCATCCCTGAAGGGCAATTACAATACTGACAAGCATATTGATACGAATCATAATCAAAAGATACAAGATAGAGCTACATTTCCTATTTATTCAAACATTATACCTTCAAATAAAATATCACAATACACACTCGTAGGCGCAGGTTAGATTAAGCTGGTGGAATGAATGATGTGAACATGCCCAGCATGCAATCAGGGACTCGGAGACTGATAGGCTCCGCCAGGTTCGACTTGTTTGTGACACATTGCCTGTAGTAGTGCTGATCGTGCCTAAATTCTTTTGTTGTTGTTTCTCAGTTAGAGCTCCTAGTTTCACCAAATGGTGATATTTTTGTGTACGCGACCATTTTCCCCTCACCATTAAGTTAGCCGCATTCCGACTCCGGGGATATAGTTGAGAATTGAACCACAGATTTTGCCAGAGGGGTTTAGGAGGAATCTCCCTGCTCTTTCCGATTTTCAGCTGTCATGGGTTCTTTAGATGAGCACAAGCCGGTAAGTACACGTGTCCGACAGGTTTATTGTCTCCTCCAAAAGATTTGACGTCCTATTCGATTTTCCCGTCAAACTGGGAAGAAAGAGCAAGGCTGGGAATCAAACCCAGTACATAACGGTGAGCTTGTCAGGGAAGTGAACGACTAAACGGTCCTGTCATCTTCCTTCTCGTGCCTTGAATGACTTGTAAGGAAGGGAAGACAGTCCCCTGCAGAATCAGTGCTATCAATCAGTAGTCCCTCCTCTCCTCTCCCTTCCAAAACTGCAACAAAACCAACTTTTTCAAACCCAAAGTTTTGAAGAGTATCCTCTCTTTGTTACTGTTTATCCCTCTTTTTCTTCTTTTAATCTGTGTAAAGGTGTTCTCGTAACCAAAGCGGTCGTTGGGGAAACGAGGTGTCAGAGACCTCAACATCTCCAGGGGCCAGCATCTTGAGGGCGGTGCCCATCTCCTCTCCCTCGCTGCTTTATCTTCCATGACCCTAAAGAGGGCAGGTACCCATTTACAGCTAGGTGAACTGGGGGACTGTGCCGAAACCAAAACGCTCAAACAGTAACCCATCTGCTTGGTAACCACGCACGATGCTGCTTAATTAATCATGCAGAATATCTTGCAATCACGTATTCTATTTGTACAAATTGTATCTATATACCGCTTCAAGTCACGGCAGATTTTTCTGCGTGAAATTCTGGCTACCCTCTCCAGGGAGGGCGCGTCGCCACAGTAGCAGCGCCACCCATATTTTTTCTTTTCCTGTCTGCAACTGTATTTATTTCTTCTATCAGAGTGGCTTTTTTTCTACAGAATTTTGCTTGGGACAACTTTTGTTGCCGCGGGTTCTTTCACGTGTGGTAAGTGCGTGTTGCACAAGGGACCTTAGTTCAATGTCTTTTCCGAAATACTAGTACCCAGACGACCACTCGTGTTCTAGTAGATGTGGAAAAGTTTCCGGGAAAAACGGGGATCGAACCCGACTTTGCACTTTCTAAGCAGGTGTGTTACCTCATGACCATCGATCCACCTGCACGCGAAACTGTATTCACCTTTCGTATGTAGAACCGGTCAGCTCTGGCCGGTAGAATGGATGACACGAACATACCCAGCCTGCAGCCTGCAGAAGGATGGACCCCATCAGGTTCAATCTGGCCATGACCCCCTGGCCGGAGAAATTAGTGCTGTGACCCCATGACTTTTCATGAAGTTCAAGGAGGGCGGGATAGGTAAGTGGTCAGAGCGCTCGCATTCCCCAAGTCAAGTTAGGCCTAAGCAGCGTCGAGCGTGGTTACCAGTTGGATGGGTGACCGTTTGTGCGACTTGGCTTCAGTACAGTCCCCCCAGTTCACCTAGCTAGCTGTAAATGGGTACCTGCCCTCTTTAGGGCCAGGGAAGGTAAAGCAGCGATAGAGAGGAGATGGGCACCGCCCTCAACATGCTGGCCCTTAGAGAAGCTGATGTTTCTGATGCCTCGCTTCCCTACGACCGCTTAGGTTATGGGACACCTTTACCTTTTAAAGGAGAAGTGGAACCAAGTTATGTCTGTCAGTGCTGCTGGATTAAGCCAGTTATATGTACAACAGAATGATTTCCTCTTTAAAGTCTTATGTCGCTCTTTTGCCGTGCACTTTAAGTCTTACAACGTTGCCATAACCTTTCGTTCTATCTCTTGAATGTAGAAATTATGTTTGATCTATCTATCTATCTATCTATCTATCTATCTATCTATCTATCTATCTATCTATCTATCTATCTATCTATCTATCTATCTATCTATCTATCTATCTATCTATCTATCTATCTATCTATCTATCTATCTATCTATCTATCTATGCATGCATGCATGCATGCATGCATGCATCCAGTTTTTTTTTTTCGTTTTCGTTTGGTCTTGTATACACACACACACACACACACACACACACAACACACACACACACACACACACACACACACACACACACACACACACACACACACACACACACACACACATGGGGGGCGGATAGCCTAGTGGTCAGAACATTGCGCTGGCAATTTGAAGACCCGGGTTCGAGTCCGGTCGAGGAAATTTTCTTCCTGGAGTTAACATCAGTGCTGACTCCACTCTCCCCAAAAAGTCCTTCGGATGAGACTTTAAACCGAGGCCCCGTGTGCGAACGCACGCAGAACATCTTGCGCACACGTTAAATCCTGTTCCGCTTTTCGTAAGAGTAGGCCATCGTGTGCCGGTGGGAACAGATGACATGATTTACAAAACTGCATACACACGGGGACCGGATGAAAAAAAGCATATGATTGCTTATTCTGTTATCCTCGATATAAAAGAATAAATAAATAAAATAAAAATAAACACACACACACACACACACACACACACACACACACACACACAAGACCAAACGAAAACAAAAACTGGCATAACGAAAGATGTCCAAACTCTATCATATTCTGCCATGACCTCTGGATCGACAGTCCTTTACAACAACCATTACTGTGTCATGGCATGTTTTTCTGTGCAGTATCGGGAAGAGGGCTCTTTAAAAGTTAATGCCAGTTCTGGCGTTTAGGGACACGTTAAATGCAAGGGCATTGAGGCAGTGGCCGATACGAGCTTCTCTCTCTCTCTCTCTCTCTCTCTCTCTCTCTCTTATCGGCATGCATCTCAGCTGTGGTCGGTGTGTACGTACGTATTGCCGCCCTTGATGTATAGGAGGCATTGGTTTGTGACCGTCTCCCTCAGTCTGAGCTGTGTGTAGGCTTTACGTGTTGAGGCTGTATGTAGCGCCATGCTCGTCTACTAACTGGACTTTCTGCATGTGCACTTTAATGTGTCTGCGCATATAATTCTGAAGTCTGTTTGCCGTTGTAATGAGGAACATGTGCGTTCACAAGTACAGGGATGAAACACAGGTGAAGCCAGAACTTGAGATGAAGTGGGCGTTACCCAGCTTAACACTTTTGGGATTCGCCCAGAATGGACAGTCTGTTTCCCTCAACTCATCAACAACTGTGAATCCCTGTGTGTGTGAGACACTAAGTATGCACCGAGGGAAACGTTTGCAAGTGTAGCTGATTTCAAGTACCTCTCCATATAGGTAGCCACACTCAGACTTCAGAGAATTTTTTTCTACTTAAATGTACATGTTCTTAGGCTAAGAGCTTGTCATGGTTTGAAGACAATCCTCACATAATATTTCAAAGCATAGCAAAATTTAACGTAGGGTTTGTAACTAGCAAAGCCTTTGGCCTAAGCCAATGTTTCAGTCTTAGAAAGTAATAGTTGAGAATTAAGTTTATTACCAAGTGGAAAAAGACCATGACCATCGATTTTCATGCTATCTTTTAGTTAACATACTTCTAAACAGCAGGTGCAAGAAAACAAATAGACACAGCCTCAAAAAGAAAGACCCCCAGCTGTTTTATATTCGCCTCCTCACACTCCTTACACCTATAGCAGCAAAATTAAAGGGAATCAGTGACAATGCCAAGAGCCTTATGTCTTCCTGGTACATTATGATTATTTGCATCGAACTGAGATCAGCCAATACTTTGCCCAAGACGTCAACATTTTTTTTGGATAGAGGATGCCCCTTGAGGAGTGGGTATTTTTCATGCAGTACACACATGGGGGCGGGATAGCTAAGTGGTCAGAGCGCTGGTTTTCCCCAAGTCAAGTTAAGCAGCGTCGAGCGTGGTTACCAGTTGGATGGGTGGCCGTTTGCGCGCCTTGGCTTCAGCACAGTCCCCCCAGTTCACCCAGCTGTAAATGGGTACCTGCCCTCTTTAGGGTCAGGGAAGGTAAAGCAGTGAGGGAGAGGAGATGGGCGCCGCCCTCAATATGCTGGCCCCTAGGGAAGTCGAAGTCTCCGATGCCTCGCTCCCCTACGGCCACCTAGGTTATGGGACACCTTTACCTTTACTTTTTACAAACTTGGTCTAGCCACCACTATGTCTGCCTTGTGAGCAAGGTGTGCAACAAGCTGAGAAGACATGATTTCAGGCTATGGCACTTACTATGTCTTGCCACAATATGCCTTCAGTGCATTGGACAGTCCTCAGGGGAAAGGCATTAGGCTTCTCTGCTGCTGTCCTATGTCCTTGATGATGTGTACTCCATTGTCTGATCAATGTCATTGATGATGTGTATTTAATTGTCTGATCAATGTCCTTGATGATGTGTATTCCATTGTCTGATCAATGTTCTTGATGATCTGTATTCCATTGTCTGATTAATATCCTTAGTGATCTGTATTCCATTGTCTGATTAATGTCCTTAGTGATCTGTATTCCATTGTCTGATCAATGTCCTTGTTGGTATGTATTCCATTGTCTGATCGATGTCCTTGTTGATGTGTATTCCATTGTCTGATTAATGTAATTGTTGGTGTGTATTCCATTGTCTGATTAATGTCATTGTTGGTGTGTATTCCATTGTCTGATCAATGTCCTTGTTGGTGTGTATTCCATTGTCTGATTAATGTCCTTGCTGATCTGTATTCCATCATCTTATTAATGTCCTTATTCCATTGTCTGATCAATGTCCTTGTTGGTGTGTATTCCATTGTTTTATTAATGCCCTTGTTGATGTGTATTCCATCGTCTTATTAATGTCCTTGTTGATGTGTATTCCATCGTCTTATTAATGTCCTTGTTGGTGTGTATTCCATTGTCTGATCAATGTCCTTGTTGGTGTGTATTACATTGTCTGATTGATGTCCTTGTTGATCTGAGCTATATCCCGTTCTCAGAGTAGCAGCAGGTAATCAGCCTGCTGAATCTTGCTCCTGGCAACCTTGAGACTGAATATGATACATATCATTTATTTACTGACTGAGGGACTGACTGACTGACTCGCCACCACTACTACTACTACTACTACTACTACTACTACTACTACTACTACTACTACTACTACTACTACTACTACTACTACTACTACTACTACTACTACTGTAAAATCCCTAGCATACGCCCACCCCCACCCCCCTGTGCACTGATTTAGGGCAAAGTTGGGGGTGGGCGTTTGCTAGGGATAGACCCCTTTGCACAAAGTAATTTTGGTGCTCAACCATGTAATTGAGTGAATACAAACCCCGAAAGCATGTAAGTTAGGTCGTGTGGGTAGAAGTGAAAGAAAATACAAATAAAGGGACTTTGAGGCAAAGAGGGCCAACAAGGACATTCAAGACATTGGGATTTTGCAAAAATGGCACAGAGAGATTCAAGAATCAACTTCCAGCCATCAGGATGCATCGTCAAAGTAGGCTGACAGACAAAAGACGTCAGTGGAAAAAGCGTGACGTAATTTTAATTCACTTTGTTTGGGATGGGTGGGGTGAGCGGACAAAGAATAAGAAAAAAGGAAAGAAACACGAAAAGGTAAAGAAGAGGAAAAAGATGACTTTTAGAACAGTCTGCACAAATCCTAGTGAAAATGAGCATAGTCTCTTTGAAAAAAGCAGGGTGGGCGTTTGCTAGGTAGTTACCCCTGTGCACAACTTTTGGCCCATAGTGGGGGGTGGGCGTTTGCTAGATGGTGGGCTTATGCTAGGGATTTTACGGTACTACTACTACTACTACTACTACTACTACTACTACTACTACTACTACTACTACTACTACTACTACTACTACTCCTACTACTCCTACTACTCCTACTACTGCTGCTGCTACTACTACTGCTGCTGCTGCTGCTGCTGCTGCTGTTGCTACGCTA
>CM060317.1:45774644-45784644 GCA_030674155.1 Stramonita haemastoma | reverse complement strand
ACCTTGGTTTCAGTACAGTTCCCCAGTTCACCCAGCTGTAAATGGGTACCTGACCTCTTTAGGTCAGGGAAGGTAAAGTAGCAAGGGGGAGAATGGGCGCGCCTCAATATGCTGGCCCCTGAGAAGTTGAGGTCTATGATGCCTCGCTCCCCTACGACCACATAGGTTGTGGGGCACCTTTACCTTTTACCTTATACATGTATACATATTATCTTATCTTCCCCCCCCTACATTTCTCAGTTAGAGTTCCGAGGTTAGCAAATAGTAAGATTTTAAGTAAGCGACCGTTTTTGCCCACCATTAAGGTAGCCGCATTCCGACTTCGGGGGATTTATCTTGATCTGAAATCTGTACGTTCATGCCTGGGTCCTAATTACCACAGCTAACCCTACACCACATCACAGAACAAGGTTGCCAGCTATAGAGATTGCAGTAGGTAGGTACTGGTGGTACAAGAACTAAGCGACCTAATATAGAAGAAAAAAAAAACAGAAAAAAGGAACCTCCCCCCCCATCCCCTAATTAAGTGTACGTGTGTAAAGATCTGAGAAACAAAGCGGCCGGAGGGAACCACGCTCCGTTTTTTATCTCCAGGCTGTATCTAATTCCTAATTTTCCCCACGATAGGAGAGGAAGTCAGGGAAGGGAAGAGGACCTCTGACATTATATTATATCCAATCCCTGTGACTGGATCCACTGGCGCCTGGGAGTTTTTTAAGTAGTTTTTTTTTTTTTTTTTTTTTTTTTTAAAGATGCAGGGGTAGGGATGAACATTTCTGGCTGAAATAATCATCCTTGGTGTCTCTGAGAGAATACTTGTGCACTTTTTCCACACTCACCGCTTCCTTCGGATGAGACTATAATTTAAACCGTGTGCGAACGCACGCAGAACATCTTGCGCACACGTTAAATCCTGTTCCGCTTTTCTTAAGAGTAGGCCATCGTGTGCCGGTGGGAACAGATGACAAGATTTACAAAACTGCGCATGCACACGGGGACTGGATGTAAAATAAAGCACATGAGTGCTTATTCCATTATCCTCGATAGTAAAGAATAAATAAATAAATGAATAAACAAACAAATAAATAAATAAATAAAACAAACAAAAAAATAAAGTATCCACCGTGGGACCATTACACACTGGTAGGAGGTGAGATAGCCTAGTGGTTAGAGTGTTGAACTGTTGATCTGACGGCCAGGGTTCGAGCCACCAATCGAGACACCTGTTCGAGAGGGAATTTTTTCCCTGGATCCACATCACTACCTACTTTATAGCTCGCTCGAAAACCTTTCGGATGAGACTTTAAACTGATATCCTGTGTGCGAACTCACGCAGAACATTTGCGTACATGTTAAAAACCCTGCCGCCTTCCGGAAGAGTAGACCATTCATTGCATGCCAGTAGGTACGGGTGGCCAAAAAAAAAGAAGCTTATACACTAGTATCGTGTTCAGACATCATCCCCGAAGTCGGAATGCGGCTACTTTAATGATGGACATAAACGGTTGCAGACGCAAAATCTCATCATAGGTGAACCTCCGAGTATTAGCTTAGGATCGTGAAAAAAAAGTGAATGAGAATACTGCTTGTATGGCGATTGTTATGGACATTACCGTACACAACCATAGTCAACTTCAGAGGATTTTTTTATCCTCTCCTTTGATAGAGAATGAATGTTTAATGCCAGGAGATTGCTATGGATAAGGCAATTGATCCCATATATTTATCATAGCATAGCGTAACACCATTGTAATACACATTATTGGCAATCACTTTAATAACTGACAAAACTGTCACAAGCCAAAATACTAAGATCGTTACTTCAGTTTGTTTTGTACTGTTGTTTACAATTCGAAAGAGGAGAAAGGAAAAAAAAGGCAAAAGAATAGGGAGTAGCGGGGGGTAAAGGAAAGAGAAGAAAAGAGAAAGGAGAGAGAGAGGAGAGGAGAGGAGAGGAGAGGAGGGGAGGGGAGGGAAGGGAAGGAGGGGAGAGGAGAAGAGAGAAGAAGGAGAGGAGAGAGAGAGAGAGAGAGAGAGAGAGAGAGAGAGAGAGAGAGAGAGAGAGAGAGAGAGAGAGAGAGAGAGAGAGAGAGAGAGAGAGAGATCAGAGAGAAGACAGAGAGCAGACGAGAGAGACAGACAGACAGACAACAGAGACAGCACCACAACACACTGAAACTCAACACAACACAAGACTAGACACACACACAGACACACAGACAACACACACACACACACACACACACACACACACACACACACACACACACACCCCACACACACACAGACACACACACGACACACACGCACACACACACACACACACACACACATCACACACACACACACACAACACACACACACACACACACACACACACACACACACACACACACACACACACAAAAGCAAACACACCTGTATAATATAAGGCTGAAAACACAATACAAAGCCGTAGGCATAGTAGCACAGGCGACACAGGTAAGGGCTATATAGTATAGTACGGTTAGGTAGACAGACAGGCAGCGGCGGATTGATCTGAGACGAGGCAGCCGTACGTACTAACTAGCCGGGCAGGCTGGCCGATTAGATAAACAAGCTTTAGTTCAGAAAGAAACTTGTGTGCTGAGGCCAAGAGAGAGGGGGGAGGGAGGGAGGGAGAGGAGAGAGAGAGGAGAGAGAGAGAGAGAGAGAGGAGAGAGAGAGAGAGAGAGAGAGAGAGAGAGAGAGAGAGAGGAGAGAGAGAGAGAGAGAGAGAGAGAGGAGAGAGAGAGAGAGAGAGAGAGAGAGAGAGAGAGAAGAGAGAGAGAGAATGAATGAATGAATGAATAATCTTTATTTTTCAAGGGTAACAGAGAGTAAGCATTACATACTTTTTTTCATCCGGCCCTTGCCCTGATCAGGGAATAAAGCTAAGAACCCCCCTCCCTACCCCTACATACCAGCATCACCACCAACAGCAGTTCAACCAATATTTTAAAAGAAGAAAACAGAATACATTCAACAAAACGCGTAATCCCAACTGGATACATGATAATTATTTAAACAAAAAATAACATAGCAAAAAAGTATTTAAAAAGTAGCAAACATTCAGGACCATGAAACAGAAGGCATTACAATAATAAGCTATAGATATGGTGAGTGTGTGTGTGTGTGTGTGTGTGTGTGTGTGTGTGGTGTGTGTTGTGTGTGTGTGTGTGTGGTGTGTGTGTGTGTGTGTGTGTGTGTGTGTGTGTGTAAGCGGGAAAACAAGCAAAGTAGGCATAAGAAGGGGAAAAAACCAGATTAAAAAAATCTGAGAGAGAGAGAGAGAGAGAGAGAAGAGAGAGAGAGAGAGAGAGAGAGAGAGGAGAGAGAGAGAGGAGAGACGACAGACAGAAGACAGACAGACAGACAGACAGACAGACAGACAGACAGACGGACAGACAGACAGAAGACAGACGAGACAGAAGACAGACAGAAGAGACAGAAGAGACGAGAGAGAGAGAGAGAGAGGGGTAAAAGAGAGAGAGAGAGAGAGAGAGAGAGAGAGAGAGAGAGAGAGAGAGAGAGAGAGAGAAAGAGAGAGAGAGAGAGAGAGAGGGGGGGGGGGGGGTACACACCACTTGTCATTTTTGCCACCTTTCCTTCTATTTTCCCATTATATATCGCTAGACTCTTGCAATCATACGCACGTACTAAAGCACCGTACACACTGGAATTTCTGGTCTAGAGCTACCGCATCTGTCAAGGAATCGAAAAGTCCGGGTCAAATGTGTGCGGTGGTTCGATCCCCGTTTGGGCCCCAAAAATTTCCACCATCCATTAGACCATGAGCGGTGGTCTTGGTGCTAGTCTTTCGGAGGAGACGATACACTGGGGTCCCTGTGTTTATACATAATCATTTAAAGGGTGTCATAATTATTTAGCGCACGTAAAAGAACCCCGGCAACAAGAGAGTTGCCCTGGTCAAATTCTTGAAAAAAAAGCCACTCTGATAGGAAAGCGATTACAGTTGCAGATAGGAAAAAAAAAAAAATAATGGGTGGCACTGTGTTGTGGCGACGCGCTCTTTCTTCGGGGAGAAACAGTACATTAATTTCATGCAGAGAAATTGCTGTGACATAAACGGTATAAAAAAAAAAAAACATCCACAGAAATTAAAAAAAACCAACAAACACTTTTTGTGAAAGACTAACCTCCTGACTCAAAACTCATGTGATTTTTGCACAAATTTGGCAGATTTTAGTAAAAAAAAAACTTTTTTTTTTCAGCGAGCACAGTATCCCCTTGGTTCTTTTTTTCTAGTCTTCTAGCTTCCTAACCAAGATACATACGCATGTGCGGGGTCAACACTGTATATAGGAACACAAGCAAATCCTCATTGTCCTCATGATCGATGCTCATTTCCAACTTTCTTGTGGCTACCTGTACTTTCTCTATGTCCTCAATCCCTCCCCCAAAATAAACAAGAATACAATGCATTTCTTTTTCATAATTAAAAAAAGAAATGTGTAAAATCAGCAGCATCCCCCCCCCTTCGCCCCCCACCCCCGACTAGCACTCTATACAAGACACTATTTATTTATCTTTATTATATTATTATATTATATATTATATATATAATTATTTATTATATATATATATATTATTCTTTATTGAGGATAATGGATAAGCTTTCATGTGCGTTTTTCATCCAGTCCACGTGTGTATGCATTTTTGTAAATCTTGTCATCTGTTCCCGCCGGCACACATTGGCTTACTCTTACGAAAAGCGGAACAGGATTTAACGTGTGCGCAAGATGTTCAGTGTGCGTTCGCACACGGGGCCTCGGTTTACAGTCTCATCCGAAAGACTTTTGGGGAGAGTGGAGTCAGCCCTGATGTTAGTTAACTCCAGATACTACATGACCGCAAGCTAACGCAGGAGTGTAGCCCGTTCAAGTGGCAGAGAGTGGTGGAGACCATCACTTCTCACCCCTGCTGCCAGAAACAGTCCTCTCCTGCCCTCTCTCATGGCCATGTTGTTGTCTGGAACAAACACCGTTTGTTTTCTTGGTCTTTGGTTGGTTTTTTTTTGTTTCTATGTCTTCTTTTTGTTGTTGTTTTTGTTGTTGTTGTTATTGTGTTTGTTTTTTGGGGTGGGTGTGGGTGGGTTTGAAATTGGGAGAGGAAGGGGGAGGGACGGGGGGGGGGGGGTGGGGGGGGGGGGGGGGGGCGCAGTATTTTACAGAATTCAGAAACTTGTGTTTGATAATGTTGGTTGTCTTGCTATTATGTTGTTTTTGTTGTTGTTGTTGTTGATGATGATCATGTTGGTGTGCTGCTGCTGTGCTGCTGCCGTTGTTGTGTTGATGTTGTTGTTTGTTGTTGTTGATGATGATTGATGATGATGATGTTATTATTCTCGTTGTTGTGTATTGTTGTTGGTTTTTTGGGGGATAGGGGTGAGGAGATGGGGGTGGGGTGTGTGATGGGGTGGAGGGTAGCTTAGAAATTGGAAGGGAAAATTATTTTAATGAATGAAAGAAACTGTGTTCGATAATGTTGGTAGTCCTGCAATCTTGTTGTTGTTGATGATAATGATGATGTTATTGTTATTGTTGTTGTAGTATTGTAATAATTTAATTGTATTATAATCAATTGCTTTGCATTGTATTATATTGTGAAAGTGTATCATGTAACCGCTAGAGTTGTGCCATCCTGAACAAAATCTGTCTGTATCTGTATTTGTTTCCTTTTGATATATTGTTGCTGTTTTTGTTGTGGTTGTGATTGTTGACGAGTGTTTCGCGTATCTATCGCGTTCGTGGTTTCCATGGAAACGAAATAATAGATGTCTTGGACCCGAATATCTTGTGGTGTTTTGTGTTGTGTGTGTGTGTGTGTGTGTGTGTGTGTGTGTTGTGTGTGTGTGTGTGTGTGTGTGTGTGTGTGTGTGTGTGTGTGTGTGTTTGATTTGATTTGATTTGATTTATTCTTTTATATCGAGGATAATGGAATAAGCACTCATGTGCTTATTTACATCAGTCACCGTGTGTATGTAGTTTTGAAATGTCATCTGTTCCCACCGGCACACAATGGCCTACTCTTACGAAAAGCGGAACAGGATTTAACGTGTGCACAAGGTGTTCTACGTGAGTTCACACACGGGGCCTGCGCAATGCCATTACAATGTTCTGACATTCTGTCAAAATGTCAACAACAGAATGTTCTGACCACTAGGCTATCCGTCCTCCTGTGTACCATTTTTCGTGCGTGTGAATGTAGGCTATATGTGTGTGTGCGTGCGTGCGTGCGTGTGTGCGTGCGTGTGTGTGTGTGTGTGTGTGTGTGTGTGTGTGTGGTGTGTGTGTGTGTGTGTGTGTGTGTGTGTGTGTGTGTGTGTGCGCGTGTGTGTAAAAGATCAATGCTTTAACTACAGTTTCACTCTTTTTTTCATTTATATACAGAATTACAGACTGAAAATGAACGTGAAGAACCTTATAACGAAATAAAAAGTTAATACTGACTTAGCTTTGCTTTTCCTCATTAGCTCTTTTACTTTTCTAAGTTTAATCATAACTTTCAACCCCCATCCAAATCAATTCATCTAATTTATTGTTTAAAGAATAACTACAGTGTGAAGTTTATAGTCTCTATCATGTACTTTTTGTTTTGGAATTTGTTTGTTACACTGGAGAATAAAGTAACCTCTGGATATTATGTCTATGGCCACAGTAATTGGCTGGACCATAAACTACATTGATAAGCGTCATGAGCAAAACTTCCAAACAAGCAAAACACACAAACAAACAAGCAAAAAGCAAACAAAACAAACAAACACACACACAACACAAAACAAACAAATAAACCAAAACACCAAAAACCCAACCTCACCACGATCTCTTTTTCTTTTTCAGAACAGATCAAAGAGGTGGAAAGCTCAACTCATTCACCGCACCCCAGACCTATAAACCTCCTCCCTCCTCCTTACCCACCCACCCACCCATTTTCCCGCCAGCAGCAGCAGCAGCAGCAGCAGCAGTAGCAGTAGCAGTAGCAGCAGCAGCAGCAGCAGCAGCAGCAGCAGCAGCAGCAGCCAGTGTTATCGTCAGCCAATGAACCAGGAGATAGCGGGGGCAGTTTACTTCACCCGGGCAGCAGTGGTAGGTACACAGGAGGCCCAGGTCATCACCCCAATGGACTGACTCCCTCCCCGGTAATGAACTGAACTGGCGGCAATGATGCTGCAGCAGCCCAGAGAGCTTTCTGTCTGCTGCTGTGTGTCATGAGGCCTGCCTGGGCAGAGGGAATGTAAATACCGTGCCTTGTACTGTTTTGAAAATTAGTGTTCTGCTTTTTAGGGGGGGAACTGCTTCTATAACTTATTTTGCTTTATACCCCTCTTCCAAGCAACCAACCAAACCACCAAACCAAAAAACAAACAACAGCGACAGAGCAATTATCCCTACCCCTACACCTCCACCACAAACAGTTCATTTAATTTATCAGGTTTAAAGAATAACGTCAGGTAAACTTAAAGCCTCTATCATATCGCCACCACCAATGACCCTGAACTTTGTTATAGTTTTGTTTATTGTGTTGTTAAATTCCCAGTCTAAAAGAGGACCGTTTGTGGCCAAGATGAAGACTGTAGCACAAGTTACAGTTTAGCAGACATGATTTTTACAATGCTGTATGTATTATCACAAACCCATGTGGACGTCCTGATTTGTTTCTACGTAATTCTTTCACAATGTAATTTTCAGAACTTGGGGAAATAGGCGCTGGGGGGATGATGGAATTCTACCGTTATGTGTGAATGTGTAGAACTTTCAGTGCACACAAAAGCAGTAACAATGTGTCGATAAAATAAAATGTGAACAATTATTTTTTATTCCCTAACAGCTAGAGAAATAGGGAACAAGAAACTCCATATTATAGCCTATTTGCTGCCTTGATAACCTAGAACTCAGTCACTCTGAATTATTCAAGACATGGGTACCACTTCAGTGAAAACGCAATATTTTTTTTCTAACAGTCACCATAAATGGGCAAGAGCGATATTGTTGTTTCTACCAAATGCTACAAACAAAACCCAGTTTATCAGAGCTGGAAGCATAATATTTCAACAAGTGTCCAACAAAATTCCATGAAGGAAAATAATCAACCCATCATTACCACCACCTCAACCACCACCGCCACCACCACAACATACCGGAATCTGTAAGCATAAGGGAATACCAAAGAGCTATTCACAAACATGGCAGACACTGAATAAGCTGGACATCATTCAGCATTGAAGAATCTGACCAATGACGAAGAAGTGTGGGGATCAGCTGACCAATTCGAGGTGACCTTGCACAGCCAAGGCGTGTGTGTTCTGTGGTCAGTGTCCCATCATGGTCGGGGGCAAGGATTACTCACTTCTGGCTGTCGTCTGCTCTTACTGGCTGTGTTTGCTCCTCTGCTGCCACTTTTGGACCTACCGTGCTGGCAGGTATGTTGTTTCCTTCCTTTTGTCAGTAGTAGTAGTAGTAGTAGTAGTAGTAGTAGTAGTAGTAGTAGTAGTAGTAGTAGTAGTAGTAGTAGTAGTAGTAGTGAGTCAGTGGCAGTGGTAGCAATAGTAGTGACTGCTGCAGTAGCATCACATATCATCATCATCATCATCATCATCATCATCATCATCATCATCATCATCATCATCGTCATCGTCGTCGTCGTCGTCGTCGTCGTCATGACGACGACTGATGATGATGATGAATGAGATGAGAGGATGAGGATGAGGAAGATGAATGCTGCTGCTGCTGCTGATAAAGCAGGACGAGGACGACGACGAAATAACAATGAGGATAGAGTATTGATAACGATCATAGCTCGGGTGATGCTGACACTGGTGATGTCTGTGACCAAAAAAATCGTCTGAATTTTCCCCACCAGAAAATGACACTGCAAGACCTACTCTTCGCTCTGTCAGTGTGAAAAAGGACACACAGTAAGGAGACAGATGTATCTTGTGCTGCTTCAGTCTTGCAGGGCGTTATGGCTTCAACATGATTATTTACCTAAAGCGAGGAAAAGTCTGTTTTGTTGGCACAGAAGCAGTGCCAAACGCCTCTATTGCCATGACTTACACCCTCTCATCTGTGCCAATCAAAACATGATATTTCAGCATGCAAAAAGCAAATACAAAAAAAGAAAAAGAAAAAAGAGAAGCAAAAAGGCAAAGAGCCGAAGCCCCACGGTCCAGTAAGTCATTCTGCACTTAGCAAATCTTCTTCTTGTCGAACGCTTAGGCATCAACTATTGTTGTCTGTCATATCAGCGAAAATGGTTCGCGCTGCCGTTATGCGCCTGACAAGTCAGGTCCAGCGATCGGACAACGAGTGGGAGAGAATTGTTGTGTTTTATGTTATATTGTTTATGTTACGGTATTGAAAATAAAAGCGGAGAATGGATCGACAAGAAGCAGAAATAGACCCAAAGAAAGAGGCAACAGGAAGAAAAAAGAACAAGACAAGAGACAAAAGAGAGGGATAGACAAAAGAAAAATTCCTAGCACAGAATTTCCAGGAGTAGGTGGGGATGCTACTTATACAGTTAGTCTCCTCCATGCCAAATACATCACCCTCCCAAACGTCTCTGACAGACTGAGGAGGCAGTGCAGTGCAGTGCAGTGCAGTGCAGTGCAGTGCAGTACCTGTATGCAGTGAAGTGAAGGGAAGTGCCGCCTCATCAATAAGAACTGCAGCAGTCTCTGCTTCCCCTCCCCTCCCATTCCCATGAAGTCTGCTGCCTCTGTCAGTCAGCGTTTCCAATTCATCATAGGTCGTTTTGCCAGGGAAGAAAGGCGGAAATAGATGCTGTGGTCACCAGCTGGCCTCACTCAGTGCTGTGTGGTTAGTGTGGAGTGTGGTCAGTTCCTCACTGAGAGATAGCGGGTTCGGGTCCGTTACAGGCTTTGGAGGATTTTGTTTGTTTGTTTGATTTTGTTTGTTTTGTTTAGTTTTTCTTTTTGGTGGCTTTAGGGTGGTGTGGG
>CM060317.1:45762144-45769644 GCA_030674155.1 Stramonita haemastoma | reverse complement strand
GACTGTACCAGACTGGTGTATCATTGTCTGTGTTTATTTCGGAGACTATGAAGATATGTCCATATCAAAAGAAAGAAAGAAAGAAAGAAAGAAAGGGGTAAATGGCAAGGACGTTGTACGTAGGTTGGTAAACACAGTTGCCTATTAGGCCCAAATCACCAGATTATACCGGACTGATGTATTTTGTGTGTGTTTTATTTCGGAGACTATGAAGATATGTCCATACAAAAAAAAAAAAATGAATGGAAGAAAAGAAAGAAAGAAAGAAAGGGATGATTGGGTTGGAAGCTGTTTGCAGGTTGGTATACACAGTTGCCTATTAGGCCCAAATCACCAGATTGTACAAGACTGATGTAGCCTATCTTTGTCTATTTCGCCTCCGAGAATATGAAGATATGTCCATAACAAAAGAAAGAAAGAAAGATGTAAAGAAACAAAGAAAGAAAGAAACGGATGGATGGATAGGAAGTTGTTTGCAGGTTGGTATACACAGTTGCCTATCAGGCCCAAATCACCAGATTGTACCAGACTGATGTATCTTTGTGTGTGTTTTATTTGGAGACTATGAAGATATGTCCATAACAAAAGAAAGAAGAAAGAAAGAAAGGGATGAATGGTAAGGAAGTTGTATACAGATTGGTATACACAGTTCCTATTAGGCCCAAACCACCAGATTGTACCAGACTGATGTATCTTTGTCTATTTTTTGTTGACGCGAGAATACGAAGATATGTCCATAACAAAAGAAAGAGAGAAATAAATAAATAAAGAAAGAAAGAAAGAAAGTTAGACAGACAGAATAGAAAGGAAGAAAGAAAGGGATGAATGGTAAGGAAGTTGTTTGCAAGTTGGTATGCACAGTTGCCCATTAGGGCCAATTTACCAGATTGTACCAGACTGATGTATCTTTGTTCATTTTTTTTAAAAATTGTTGCGAGAATATGAAGGTATGTTCATAACTTCTTGATAGAAGTAATTACCTCTTCTCTATAGGGATGCCGTGGGACTCTTTCAGTATTCATACAATTTCTACTTCTACTTACTTATATAATAGCATCCCCATTTTCTGGGAATTCAAAACACACAAAAAAATTCCACTTATCTGTCACTGTATCTTTGGCTTTTTAACTCACTACAACAATCCTTCATGCGGTCTCTGTACCTTATTAATTTTTTCACACTGCTTGACCTTCGATGCAACTGCAAATTGTGGCCCATAGTTGTAGAGGAGGAGAAACAGAAAGGAGGAAAGGGTGGGTGGGGGGGGGGGGGGGGGGGGGGGGGGGGGGGAGGAGGGAGAGGAGCATGTGTGTGGTGATTGTGGTTTGCTGTCACTGTGCCAAACAGCTGAACGCCCTCTGCTTTGTGGAAACTATTGATGGGGGCGGGGGTGGGTGGGGGGTTGGAGTTGGTCATTTTAGTGAAAGAGCTCTACAACCAGAGAGAGAGAGAGAGATGAAGAGAGAGGAGAGGGTGAGGGAGAGAGAGGGAGGAGAGAGAGAGAGAGAGAGAGAGAGAGAGAGAGGCGTGCGCGCGCCACACACACACACACACACACACACACACACACACACACACACACACACAAACAAAACACACACAGAGTAGCAGAGACAGACTGGGTGCGTGGGAGTGCATACCTTGTGCGAGCGTGGCATATGTGAGGGAATAAATGAAGACTGTGATTAATGTATTTATACATACCAATTGGAATGACACACATACACACACATTCCGCACTGAGTTTCACAATAACTCTGCATGAGTGTATATGTTGGGAAAACACACACACACACACACACACTACACACTACACACACACACTACACACACACACACACACACACACACACACACACACACCACACACACACACACACCACACACACACACACTACACTCACACACTACACACACACTACACACTACACACACCACACACACACACACCACACACACACCACACACACACACACACACACACCATACACACACACACACACACACACACACACACTCACACACACGCACACACACTCACACGCACTACACACACACACACACTACACACAACTACACACACACACACACACACTACACTACACTACACACACACACACACCACACACACACACACACACACACACACACACACACACACACACACACACACACACACACACACACACACAACACAAACAAAACAAACACACACACACAAACACATAGGCGGATAGCCTAGTGGTCAGAACATTGCGCTCGCAATTTGAAGACCCGGGTTCGAGTCCGGTCGAGGAAATTTTCTTCCTGGAGTGTTAACATCAGTGCTGACTCACTCTCCCCAAAAAGTCTTTCGGATGAGACTTTAAACGAGGCCCCGTGTGCGAACGCACGCAGAACATCTTGCGCACACGTTAAATCCTGTTCCGCTTTTCGTAAGAGTAGGCCATCGTGTGCCGGTGGGAACAGATGACAATATTTACAAAAACTGCAAACACACGGGGACCGGATGAAAAAAAAGCACATGATTGCTTATTCTGTTATCCTCGATATAAAAGAATAAATAAATAAATAAACACTACCCCCCCCCCCCCCACACACACACTGAGTTCTTGATGACATTCTGAAGGAAGGTAAGATTAAAAATCCAGGCTATATATCTCAAGAGCTGAAATGATCGATTGTAGATATAGGGGCGGCATCCACAACATCCACTGGAAACAGTTCAACAACAGCGAAAACATCCTTCATTTTTCATGGCAGATGTGAGAGAGACCTTTCTGGCCATGAGCCACCCATTCATTTTCCTGATTTCAGGCTATATATATATACTAACCAGTCGGGCCAAGAAGTGTTACGGTACAGCAGTTAAAGTATGCAGGAGAGAGAGCAGAAAAGCTACAAGAACTGGGGGGGGGGGGGGTATGGAAAGGAGGGAGGGGGGGCGGTGATGGGTGGTGGTGGTTGTGGTGGTGGTGGTGGTTGTTGGGTGGTGGGGGAAGGTTAGAGGTGGAAAGTTTGGGAGGGCATGCAGAGTGGTTGGGTGGGTGGGTGGGATTGTAGATTCAATTTTCTCAAGTACTAGCAGGCATGAAATTTATGACATACGGATTGTTTTTGATTTAAAAAATATAGGTATTGGTTTTCTTTTCTTTTTCTTTCTTTTCCTTTCATTTGTTTTATTCTTTTCTTTTCTTTTCTATTTCTTTTCCTTTCTTTTGTTTTCTTTCTTTCTTTCTTTCTTTCTTTTTTCTTTCTTTCTTTCTTTCTTTCTTCTTTCTTTTTTCTTTCTTTCTTTCTTTCTTTCTTTCTTTCTTTCTTTCTTTCTTTTGTTTACTTTCTCTCTTTCGTTCTACACTACACTACACTACACTACACTACACTACACTACACTACACTACACTACACTACACTACACTACACTACACTACACTACACTACACTACACTACAAACACTACACAACATACACTACACTACACTACACAACACAACACAACACTACACTACACTACACTACACTACACTACACTACACTACACTACACTACACTACACTACACTACACTACACTACATACACTACACTACACTACACTACACGATGCATGGGCAGGTACATCGGCTTTTTCCATTTGTGGCGAGCGAGTGCCAATGCCTGGCTCTCACCAAAGCTCTTTTGAGTCCGTTCAGTGATGCTGCTGTCACCCATTTCTTTCCCTGTCTGCCTCTTCCTCTGTCTCCTCTCCCTGAAACTTTGCAAGATGACTTTTGAAAGGCAGAATATCTTGCGCACACGTTAAAAACCCTCCGGAAGAGTAGTTCATTGTGTGTGGTGGGAATGGATGATAACATTTACAAAAACTGCATACACACGGAGGACTGGATGTTAAAAAAGCACACTAGTGCTTATTCCATTATTCTCGAATAAAAGAATGAATAAATAAACAAATAAAGAAATGAATAAATAAATAAATAAACCAAGAGATGAATAAACAAAACACAAACAAATAAATGATTGAATATATAAATATATTAGTAAATAAATAATAAATAGATAAATAAATAGATAAATAAATCGATAAATAAATAAAAGCTGCCCTCCTTGATAATGTGACATGCTGTACCTATTCACTGTATTCAATTTTCTCTTTCTTGACAATGGTGAGGAGGAGGTCTTCATATCACAGCGCTGTGGTCTGTCTGAGGATGTTTCGCACTTCCTCATCCGTCATGTGGTTCAGGAAAGAATGCCAGGCATTTTCCTACGACACAGCATACAGCGCATTTCCATTGCTGGAATTCTTTTAGGGCTGTAACCCGCGTGCCGCTAAAGTGAAGGGGTTCCTACATCCTGCCGGAATAATTATAGACAGAACTATGCAGTGCGCGCAGTAAATTGTAGTTTTCTCTTCATCACACTGATGATACTTTTTTCCTTTTCAGATGTTTTCTGTCTATTAGTTCTAAAAAGAAAGGTAAGTAAATGTGTCCCATAATCTATGTGGTCGTAAGGGAGCGAGGCGTCAGAGACCTCAGTTTCTCTAGGGGTCAGCATATTAAGGGCGGCACCTATCTCCTCTCCTTAGATGCTTTACGTACCCTGACCTTGAAGAGTACAGGTACCCAGTTACAGCTGGGTGCACTGGGGGACTGTACTGAAACTAAGGCGCACAAACGGTCACCCATCCAAATGGTAATCATGCTCGATGCTGCTTCACCTTACCTTGGGGAAAGCGAGTGCTCTGGCCAAAGAGAGTACGCCCTACGGAAATTCCGTAGGGGCTACTATCTTTGCTCTGACTACTGAGCCATCCCGTCCTCATTACTAGTTTTAACCATCCTTTAAACTACCTTCGGTAAACTACTAATGGACACACTCTTTGCTATCTCTTACAAACACCGTTTTAAGCTTAACCGAAATATTGGTTTTCTAAACGGATTAATATTCAAGTTTGATCAGACAGCTAGCAACTTACAATTTTTTGTGTGGAAAATTTGATTAGGACAAGAAACATTGCCATGTACATAAATACATACAGAAATAGTGAACATGTATCCACACGTTTGGACTTCATGAAATGGCAGCTAAATAGACCGTTTGTTTACTGGATAAAAGCAGACAAGCAGAATGATTGAATGACTTAATCGGGAAGCGCTGGTCGGCAGGGGGGGGGGGGGGAGGGGGGGGGGGGGGGCAGATGCAAAGCACGAAGGAAGGAGGTAGAGAGGGGAGCGTAGGGGAGGAATGAGGGCTGGTTGAAGGAGAGAGAGAGTAGAGGGGGGGAGAAAGGAATGAAGGAAGATTAATGGAAATTTGGGAGGGAGGGAGAGAGAGAGAGAGAGGAGAGGGAGAGAGAGGAGAAGAGAGAGGAGGGAGAGGATGAGGAGAGAGAGAGCCAGGTGGGGGAGCGGAGAGAGAGGGGAGAGAGAAGGGAGAGCGGAGAGAGAGAGAGGCGAGAAGAGATGGAGGAGGGGGAGAAGAGAGAGAGAAAAGAGAGGAGGGGAGAGATAGATAGATAGATATAGTGTAGTCAATCCTTGCATTTCGCAAAGAACTAATTGCAATAGTTTTCAAACTGGTTGCAATGGGTAGATAAAAATACCACAAACAACATATAAAAAAAGTAGGAAAAAGTAGGTGTCGGAAAGATGCCGTAAATCAATAAACAAACACACTAATAAACGATACTTCCACTCTGAGATGATCGTTTGCTAAAGCTGGCTGCTTCTGGTGCCGCGGCATCCTCCCTTTTTTGGTCAGGCTCCACCCAGTTTTGACCGAGAAAGACCGTGGCTGCAAGAGAAAGGGACCTTCGTGCCAAAGCTGTAATGCTACTTATTTTATTTCGTTTGCATTAATGACTTTTCTTTTGAAATTTAAACACACACTTTAACTGCTTAATTGTTTTTTACGAGATGCATGGTATTGTACTGCGCTGATGTGCCTATTTGACCAGACAGCATCGAAAAAACTGTCCAGTGTGTTGGGCCAGCTCCTACATTATACAGTAATGTAGGAATGTATGTATGGTAAACCATCTTGTCAAAATCGGCTCTTGTGTGCATTGTTTTGTTTTATTTGAAGTGTGTTTGACTTTAATGAACATGGCCAGAGGCCCTGGCATTAAGGAAATAGTCATTGTTTAGAGTTTCAAACCAGGGGTGATTTATATTTTTATTATATATATATATATATTTTAAATATAATATATAAAATATTTAATATATTATATTTTTCCACACTACATAAAAATATACATATATATATTTTATAATATGTGTGTGTGGTGTGTGTGTGTGTGTGTGTGGTGTTGTGTGTGTTTTGTGTGTGTGTGGGGGTTTTGTGTGGGGGGGTTTTGGTGTGTATTTTTTTAACCCAATAATAGATAAAAGAACAGCAAGCTTATATATAATATTTAATATATAATATATATATATATATATATTATATATATATAATTATACCGGGGGATTGTTTGTCCGCATTGGATTGAACAGCCCCAGCACCCTGCACCGCGTGGACAGTGCCCTTAATCTTCGTTCGCGAACCCCAAGCCATGGATTTATATATATATTTTATATCAAAAAGGGTTCTGCAGTCCTTTCTGAGGGAAAAAAAGCATGGTATCAGTGTTGGTGACAGTGTCACATCATCCCTTTCACTTTCGTCCTTTCTTTCTTTCTCTGTTGTGTTTTTGTCTTATTGACAGTGTGCATATGATCTGAATTTTGTGGATCCTATTTACGGCACTAATATCTTTAGTTCTGAATGAAGGGATGAACTTTTTTCAGTTTAACTTAAACCTTGGGTGATGGTGACTTAAAAAAATTTTTTTGTTTATTTTGTTCCTGTCTACAAAATCATGATTTAAAACATTGTTTCGCTGCAATTTTGTTGGGCTTTTTTACCCCAGAATTTACCCAATGGGCCCGATACATTTTTGTCCAGATGAAAAGGGGACTGACTTTTTATGTCGGTTTTGTGTTTTGTGGAGAAAGGATGCTGAGGATAGCCAAGATGTAGTGAAGCAGACTGATAAAGGCGTTTCAGGTCGTGGTACATGGTCGTAAAAATTTTTGGTTTAATCCTGGGTAAAATGAGGAAAATCTGATTTTGATGTTGGGGGGCTGGAACGCTTAATTTAGCATTGTGCAGTTTTTTCTTTCATTGCTTTTTTTCTTTATCTTGGTTTAATGGTAATTTTATTTTTCAAATTCTAAAACAGTACGGTCGAACGCTTTCCAACGTATCCCAAGACCATTTACAAACTGTTTTTTAAAAAAATGGTAAATCTAATTTTTTTGGCGTATAAATCTTTCAAAAAAGTGTTCGACACTTAGATTCTCCCCACTTTTTGAATATGTTTTTAGCTAGCTACTTTTCTATCCAATCATCGCAAACAGCATTATTTGCAATAATTCTTTTTCGGCATTTTTTTGCAAATTTTTGCTAGACCCCCATAGCAAAAGAGTTTAAAAATAAAGATTTTGAAGGGAAAA
>CM060317.1:45745140-45755140 GCA_030674155.1 Stramonita haemastoma | reverse complement strand
CTTTCGAAACGGTTTTTTTTATTATTATTATTATTGTGTTGAAGTCAGCAAAACTTTGAATAGCCTGGGTTTTTTTTCAAAAGGTGAAGAGTGTGCGTTGTCACGACTGTTTTCTGTGGTACTGTGTGAATGTTGAATGTTCACCTGTGCAAAACTACCGTGAATTATCAATTGTCCCAGACTTGTGTGAGTGTGTGACTGACTGTCTGTCTTTGAGGTGGCGGGACACTCAGTTTTTCTGCGTGTATTTTTTTAAGGGGGGGGGGGGGGGGTTCTGTGTGTGCGTGCACACGCAGGCACATGTAGGTGTGCAACGCGGCTGGGATGATCGGTTAGAACGTGAGACTCGTGATTTGAAGATGTCTTAGTGCCCAAGTTCAAGTCCCCTCCGAGCTGGTTGTCAGAGGGAATGTTTCGTCCTGGAGTTAACACTGGCCTCAGCAACTATACTATTCATTGCACTGTATGTCCTTAACAGGATTTTCTCAACTGGGCCAATGGTCCAGAGGTTACCAATCCGTCTGCAAAGCGAGAAGTTGTGTACTTTTGATCTCTGTTTGAATCCAAATTTTTCCCCTATCAGCTAGATTTGAATGGTTGCCTTGGAGCTAGTCTTTTGGATGAGACTATGAATTCAGGTCCAATGTGTAACATACATTCATGCCTAAAAATGCATATACATGTATGTATATATATATATATATATATATATATATATATATATATATATATATATATATATATATATATATATATATATTGTGCGCGTGTCAAAGTCAAAGTTTTATTCCCAGATGGTTCATTGAGTAAGCAATGCATTTGCTTTTTTTTCATCAACACAGCTATCTAGGAACAAAAACATAATAAATAACAACAAAAAACACACCAAAAAACCCAACTTCATCAATGATTGTGTGTGTGTGCGTGCGTACGTGCATGCGTGCACGTGCATGCGTGCGCATGCGCGCATGCGTGCATGTGTGCGCGCATGCGTGCATGTGTGCGCGCATGCATGTGCACGTGCATGTGCATGCATACGCACGTGCACATGCGTAAATAACCCCTCTATACCATACCCATCTTTGCTTCCCCCCCAGCTGGCGGCGGGCACCTCAGCCACCCTTGACATCAACGGGCAGGAGCGGGTACGGCCAGAGCGTGCCCGCAGAGGGCGGGTGGAGAAGGTGTGGCGCTGTGTGCGCTGGGCAGAGGCCTACCCTGACGAGAGCCTGACCATGAACGCCGTGGACCTCACCCCCACCTTCGCCCTCCGGAAACTGGCCGTGCTCTTTGATGGCGGAAAGGTCAGTCAGTGTGTGGGCCTGAATTATAGGATGGTGTCTTCTTGCTTTGTAGGCTTTGAGTGGTGGTGGTGGTGGTGGTGTTGTTGTGTGTATGTGTGTGTGTGCGTACGTGTGTGTGTGTGTGTGTGTGTGTGTGTGTGTGTGTGTGTGTGTGTGTGTGTGTGTGTGTGTGTGTGTGTGTGTGTTGCGTGTGTGTGTGTTGGGGGGGGGGGGGGGGGGGTGAGTTGTGTGTATGTATGTATGTATGTATGTATGTATGTATGTATGTATGTATGTATGTGTGTGTGTGTGTGTGTGTGCATATATCATGCATGTGCGTATGTGTATATGCATATATGTTTGTATGTATGCATGTACATGTATGACAACCGGTTATCATGAGGTAAGCCTTTCAAGCCCATTCATTCGGGGGACAATAGGAAAGGGACTGGACACAAAACACATAAACGATTTAATTAAGAAGAATAACAATTCACTACAGCCCAGATAGTCATCGTGACAAGGATGAGAGAGAGAGGGGTGGAGAGAGAGACAGACAGACAGACTGAGAGAGACAGAGAGAGAAAGAAAGAGATGAGAGACACAGGGAAAGAGAATGAAGAAAGGCAGAAAGGAAGGAAAGAAGAAAAGCGAGAACAAATTATTTTTAACAGAATGAAAGGGGGGGAAAGAAGACAACGAAATGAAAAGAAGGAAAAAAAGAAACTGAAATGTTCATTTCATGTTGTTTATACCCCAACCATCCACAACGGCCAATTCAGAGCTTTCTTCTTTTTTTTTTAATCACAGTAACTCAAATTAATATTAAGTTCAAAATGAACACATACCAATCCATTCAAACTTCCAACACAACCAGCCCTGTAAATACCACACTGAGAGACATAGCACCTTAATCATTTTCTTTCCTTAAAGCAAATAAAAGCAAGCAGTTCAGAGGAAAAGCAATTAACAGATTGAATGAAAGAAAGAAGAAATAAAGAGAAGGAGAGAGAGAGAGAGAGAGAGAGAGAGAGAGAGAGAGAGAGAGAGAGAGAGAGAGAGAGAGAGAGAGAGAGAGAGAGAGAGAGAGAATTATTATAAAGAACTGATTTGAATAAGCGAATAAAATAATACACTATTCAAATGCACGAAATACACAGCCTTTAGCTTGTGATTAACTCAATTCAGAACATTTACAGCATTTTTTTTTGTTTTCTGCAATAAAAATTTCCTGTGATGAAAAATTGTACTGCACTTGTTGACTCAACTGTTCTACTTGTTACGTCTCAAACCCTAGTTGTTGTTTTTTGCTTTTAAGCCCTAGGCTGATGCACTCTGCGTTGTCATTAGGGCATGTGGCCCCCACTTCTCACCCATTTTCTCAAAAAAACGGAATGCACTGTGCATATCCCTAGGCTTAATCCAGCCAAATTTTGTTTCAGTAGACGATGCGTTTTTCAAATAATCCATAATCTTAAATGAGAGATCATGGAAGATAACGAGGCGCCCAACAGAGTAAAAATTCATTTTAATTGAAGGGACGTAACTTTAAGCAAGACTGTTGGCTTTGGTTGACACAAAAATTCTTCGTATAATGAAAACAAGAACAAAGCAGAAAAACATGAAGTATGAATACAGCAAGCATAATATCTATAATATATAAGCACTTGGGACTTTACCACTTGAAACAAAAATCTCCCATTTTCTTCTAATGGTGTATGTTCAATCCTTTTGAAGTCGAATTAGGTGTGACGTCACCCGCAATATCTGATTTTTCTTTTCTCTTTTTTTTTTTTTTTACAAAGAAAACTATACACTTTTCTTTCCTCTAAAAAGGCTTACGTGTATGAACTCTACTTTTTTTTCCTTAGCAGAGATGAGCATTTTCTGTGGATAGGGGGAAAATATTGTTGGTGACGTCACAACTACGGTAATCTCAGAAGGATTGAACATACACTTTTTCCTGTAGCTTTTATTTTCCTGTGTGGTCGGTGACTGGGTCATGTACAATGAACTGACTAAATTTTAATTACGGTGCTCAAGCTCGTGCATTTATACGTTCTTCAAATTGTTCATACTTCATGATGGGTGAACAAACAAAAAAATTGTCGCAATTAATTTCTTCAGTCTGAACCCAATCTGTTTCCCTTTTTTCTCCCTTCTTTCCTTGCTAATGTTGTGTTTGTTTCTTGGTTGTTGTTTTCACGTTTTGTGTGGTTGATTTGTTTTGTTTGTTTGTCGTGTTTGGTTGTTGTTGTTGTTGTTGTTGTTTGGGGGGGGAGGGGTTGGGGGGGTGCTCTTGAGCCTATCTTGATTTGGCGGGAGGGGTGTTTGCTTTTTTTGAAGAGAAGAGGGTTTTGTTTTATTTTGTGGGAAGCACGGGTGGTATATTAAAACAAAGAAACTATTTTTTAAAAATATAAAAAAAGGAAAGGAAAATTCGTCTTGCACCTGTAAAAACTAAGAAACTAAAAAAAAGAAATGAAAAAAAAAATTTCTCTTGCACCTGTAAAACTTACAAAAAAATGTAAAAAAAAAAATGAAAGGAATCCTTCTCTTGCACCTGCTGTGTCAGGTGGCGGAGTGTGCAGGCCTGGTGCGGAGGCTGTCTGCCATCACCCTGGAGTCCATCCTGGGCCAGCTGCCTGTGGACATCCTGCATGACTCCCTGCCCTCCAGCCTGCCTGTACTAGAGGCCATCTATGTCAAGGTGGGTGTGGGGAGGATGTAAGTGTGTGTGGTGTGTGTGTGTGTGTGTGTGTGTGTGTGTGTGTGTGTGTGTGTGTGTGTGTGTGTGTGTGTAAGTGTGTGAGAGTTAAAGTTAAATTAAAGTCTGTCCCGAGCCTAAGGCTCATCAGGCCGGTGCTTATCCCGGTTTCTGTGGCGTTAAGCGACTGAGAGTCATAGACTCGCCCCTGGATAGGACGCCAGTCTATCGCAGGGTTAACCCCCAACACAAGGTTGGTACCCCTTTTACACCTGGATGGGGTGAGAAAATAGCCGTAAAGTGCCTTTTCCAAGGGCACAACGCCATAGCCGAAAGCTGGGATCGAACCCGCAACCTTTAGATTACGAGTCCAACGCCCTAACCACTAGACTACAGCGGCGGCTGAGGGTGAGTGGGTGTAAATGTGTGTGTGTGTGTGTGTGTGTGTGTGTGTGTGTGTGTGTGTGTGTGTGTGTGTGTGTGTGTGTGTGTGTGGTGTGTGTGTGTGTGTGTGAGTGAGTGTAAGTGTGCATGTGTGTGCGAGTGTGTGCGAGTGTGTGTGTGTGTGTGTGTGTGTGTGTGTGTGTGTTTGTGTGTGTGTGTGTGTGTGTGTGTGTGTGTGTGTGTGTGTGTGTGTGTGTGTGTGACTGGGTGGGTGTCTGTCTGTCTCTCTGTCTCTCTGTTTGTCTGCAACAACAAAATTTACTGTATAACCAACAAAAAAAGTCAGTTACAAAAATACGACTTACGACAACAAAATGTGGTAGGGAGAGACACAGACAGACAGACAGGCAGGCAGGCAGGCAGGCAGGCAGGCAGGCAGACACAGATAGACAGACATACGGACAGACAGACAGAGATATACACAGATAGACGCAGAGAGACAGAGACAGAGGCACAGAGAGACAGAGAGAGAGACAGATGAAAGGACAGACTGATGACAAACAGGGATTGACTAGCACAAGACAGAGACAAAAAGACAAATAAATTTAAAGCGAGAAAAAAAAGATAACCTCGAATACAACACACACACACACACACACACACACACACACACACACACACACACACACACACACACACACACACACACACACACACACACACACACACACACGTCCTTCAGATGAGACTATAAACTGATGTCCCGCATTTTGCGCACACATTAAAACCGGTTCCGCTTTTCGGAAGAGTAGGCCATTGTGTGCCGGTGGGAATGAATGACAAAATTTTAGAAAACTTGCATACACACAGGGAATGGATGTAAATAATATATATATATATAAAAGCACATGAGTGCTGATTATGTTATCCTCGACATCAAAGAATTGAAAGAAATAAAAGAATTATAAAAAGAATGTATATCATCATGTCCAGGTTTCGCACACCAGTCCGGGCCACCTCCCTACGGACAAACTCCGCACGGATCAACTCATTCAGCGTCTGGTGGCACTCTTCGCCAAATACCCCCTCCAACGACTTTCTCCTCCGGGACAAGCCTTCACCTCTCCTCATTCTCCTCCTCCTCCTCCACCGTCTCATCCTCTTCATCCTCATCCTCATCATCCTCTTCACTCTCCTCCTCCTCCTGGGTCTGAGGAGAAGAACTGCAACCTGCACATTCCTTGTTGCCGCTCCATCCTACGAGTGATCATGGCCACAGAGCCCAACTTTCGGAGGACTGTGGCGCAGAGAAAGAGAACTTTGGACAAGTGGGATACTACTAATAGTACTATTCGTGCTGTGGTTTTATTGGCTTGGCTTTTTGTTGTGTTCCCGTTGGTCTTTTAGTGCCGTTGTTGTTGGTGGTGGTGTTGGTTGTGTTGATGATGGTGATGTTCGTGATGATGGTTTTGGTGGTGGTGGTGGTGGTGTTGTTGTTTTAGTCTTCTTCTTTTTCTTCTTCTTTTCCTCCCCCTCTTCCTTTTCATCCACCTTTCTTCTTCTTCTTCTTCTTCTTCTTCTTCTTCTTCTTCTTCTTCTTCTTCTTCTTCTTCTTCTTCCTTCTCCTTCTTTCTTCTTCTTCTTCTTCTCTCACCTTTTCCTACTTCTATTCTGCTTTTCTTCTTTTCTTTCTTCTTTTCGCTATCATGGATGCTGTTGTTAAGTTGTTTTGAATAACCAGGCTTTGTTTCATTTCTCTATCCCGAGCCCAGGAATGAAGGCCACTCTCTTCCATTCCTGAGTCTGGGCTTTAAGTATCGGTTATGCCTGATGGATATAAGGGTGGATAATATTTCCATTTTTTCTTCCTTCAGCCTAGCATATGAAGTTGCCAGACTTGTACTTCGCTTTGTGGAAACGGATGACAAAATTTACAAAACTGCATACACACATGGACTTGATGTAAAAAAAAAAAAAAAAAAAAAAAGCATATGGATGCTTATTATGTTATCCTTGAAAAATTATGTTTGTAAATCACTTATAGAAGATGAAGTATGCGCGTTAAACGTCTCGTAGTTTGTAACTGCATTCCATAAGCTGAGGGTGGGGGGGGGGATGAAAATACGACCCTCCAACGTGTTATTGTTGTTGCTGCTGTCGAGCTGTTCTTGTTGTTACACAAGGAAATATCGTATGCTATGATATTTTTTTCTGTATTGAGATTAAAGCGCAGGTAGGTGTAATCGATGCTCAGATTTGTAAGAGAGGAACAGGCAGATATGCAGACAGACAGGGTGGACAGACACTTCCAACCGAAATGAAATAACAGAAAATAACAAAAGATAAGCAGAAATGCAGACAGACGAGAGCAGTATGACAGGCAGACAGACAGACAGACTGACCGACAAAACAAACAAAAATGTACACACAGACAGATCAACAAAAACAGATGGGAAGACATAGATAGATAGATAGATAGATAGATAGATAGATAGATAGATAGATAGATAGATAGATAGATAGATAGATAGATAGATAGATAGATAGATAGATAGATAGATAGAAGAGAGAGAGAGAGAGAGATAGAGAGAGAGATAGAGAGATAAAGAGATAGATAGAGAGACGGACGGACGGATGGACGGACACTCACACACACACACACACACACACACACACACACACACACACACACACACACAACACACACACACCACACACACACACACACATCCACACACATACACACACACACACACACACACACACACACACACACACACACACACACACACACACACACACACACACAACACCAGACCAGCAACAAAATACAGAAACAAAACAAACATTCATAAACACAGAACTAAAAATCCCCCCCACTTTCACTCTACCCCAGATGCTTACGGAGGATGGGGAAGCACGGGATGGTGGGGGGCTCCAGCGGGAAGTCCCTGGTCAGCCTGCACGACGCCCTGCGAGCGGAGTTCGAGCGGCAAGTGGCGCTGTACCGCGGCGCCCTTCAGAAGCTGGAGCAGCTGAGCCTGACCTCCGCCAAGCACGGCAACGGAGAGAAGTCCATCGCCACCCGCCCCGCCCCCACAGAGGCCAGCCACCAACGCCTGATGCAGGTGGGGGAGAATAGTTATGGCCATACCCTGAGAGGATTTTTGTTTAAAATTATTATATTTTGAGAGTGATGAAATAAGCACTCGTGTGCTTTTTTTTTACATCCAGTCCCCGTGTGTGTAGACAGTTTTGTCAATTTGTCATCTGTTCCCACCGGAACACAGTGGCCTACTTTTATGAAAAGCGGAACGGGTTTTAACATGTGCGCGAGATGATCTGCGCGCATTCGCACACGGGCATTGGCTTGTAGTCTCATCCGAAGAACTTTTGGGAGGAGTGGAGTCGAAACTGATGTTAACTCTACAGGAAAAATCCTCTTGAACGAGAATCGAACCCGGGTCAGCAGATCACGAGAGCATCAGTCTGACCACCAGGCTATCCGTCCCCCGATTCGGGGATCTAGAGGTAAAGGCGGTGACACATTAGCCTCTGCAGACATACGGCAGGAGATCGGGAGTTTGAGCCCTTTTTCGAAGCCAAATGTCCACTAGACCCTGAGTGATAGATCCTAAAGGTTCTTCTCTGGATGACGCGATAACCTGATTATGCTCTTTCTCTGTTTCTGGACCATCGAACTGGAATGACCTCCCTCTCTCCCTTCGGCAAAAGCCTGCTTATAACACTTTTAAATCCAGCCTGAAGACATATTTATTCCAAACCTAAGATTTTCACTTGCTTCATCTCATATCTGTCCCTGTCTGTAACAGCCGCAATTCCCCATCACCCTGCCAAAGTGTATAACCTGCCTCTGTGTGTGTATGCGCGCGCGCGCGCGTGTGTGTGTGTGTGTGTGTGTGTGTGTGTGTGTGTGTGGTGTGTGTGTGTGCGTGTGTGTGTGTGTGTGTACATTTGAATTTGTTAAAACTATTACATTGTTATTGGTTGCATGTGTAAGAATAGGTTGACCGCAAGCGCTTTGATTTGTTTTTTGCAAGATATAGAGCTAGAGCTCCGAAGTTCACCAATGGTTGAGATTTTGCGTATGCGGCCTTTTTTACCCAGCGTTAAGGAAGCATAGTAGCTGAAACCTGGGAGTGGTCCCAGGGCCGTCAGACCGCGAGCACAACACAACATTCTAACCAACAGGGTATGCCTCCCTCCCCCCTACCCCCACGATTTCTGTATCTTTTTTTTCCCTTTACTCCCTAGACACGGGAGCGGGATAGCTAAGTGGTCAGTGCTCGCTTTCCCCAAGTCAAGTTAATTAAGCAGCGTCGAGCGTGGTTACCAGTTAGATGGGTGACCGTTTGCACGCCATGGCTTCAGTACAGTCCCCCACAGTTCACCCAGCTGTAAAATGGGTACCTGCCCTCTTTAGGCTCAGGGAAGGTAAAGCAGCGAGGGAGAGGAGATGGGCGCCGCCCTCAATATACTACCCCCCCCCCCCTCTTAGAGAAGCTGAGGTCTCTAATGCCTCGCTCCCCTACGACCGCCTAGGTTAAGGGACACCTTTACCACAGCTGTCAGTTTCCCCTACTTTCACCTCCTCTCAGCTGCTAATTAATCCATCCCATCCCAGCCCAGATGGGGGCCAGCTGGTGTTCATTATAGCAGGAGCTGACCACACATGGACTAGGGAAAAGGAAGGAACGCACTAAATTTAGCACTCTTGACCAGGCCTTACTGAGTGATGCTGGATTTGTGCACTGTGTTACCTTTATACCCTAGTTAGTTAAAGTCTGTCCCGAGCCTAAGGCTAATCAGGCCGGTGCTTATCCCGGTTTCTGTGGCGTTAAGCGACTGAGAGTCATAGACTCCCCCCTGGATAGGACGCCAGTCTATCGCAGGGTTAACCCCCAACACAAGGTTGGTACCCCCTTTTACACCTGGGTGGGGTGAGAAAATAGCCGTAAAGTGCCTTTTCCAAGGGCACAACGCCATAGCCGAAAGCTGGGATCGAACTCGCAACCTTTAGATTACGAGTCCAACGCCCTAACCACTCGACTACAGCAGCGGCTTTATACCCTAGACACCTTAATTAATCTCCCCCTGCTGCTATCTGTGTGCACAGGTGAGCAGGCTGGAGGTGCAGGAGCGGGTGATCAAGAACAAGACGTTGCTGAACAGCGTGGAGCCCGCCTCGGGGAGCCAGGGGCTGCAACGCCTGCTGCGGACGCTGCGTGCCCGCGTGGAGTCGGACAAGATGCTGCTCTTCCACCACACGGAGCTGCGCAAAATGGCGGCGGCCGCGGCAGCCAGCGCCTTCTCTTCCTCTTCATCGTCGTCGTCGTCAACATTAGCCCGCCTGGCTGTGGTGGCCGAGTCTTCCTCGCCCTCTTCTGGTGCTGCTGAGGGCAATGGCTTGGCTTCCGAGGTATATCATCTTGCGCACACGTTAAATTCTATTCCGCTTTTCGTAAGAGTAGGCCATTGTATGCCGGTGGGAACAGATGACAGTATTTACAAAACTGCATACACACGGGGACTGGATGATAAAAAAAGCACATGAGTGCTTATTCCATTATCCTCGATATCAAAGAAAAAAGAAAGGTATTGCTGA
>CM060317.1:45737640-45742640 GCA_030674155.1 Stramonita haemastoma | reverse complement strand
GCATAGGTTATGGGACACCTTTACTTTACCTTTACCTCTACCTCTACCTTTACCTTTACCTTCACCTGTGCCCTGCATGTCCCCAGACCCAGCAGATCGCCTCCACCCTCATCAAGTTCTCCCAAGGCTACGCATCCCTCCTCCGCCTGGCCCGCGAGGTGATAGAGGCCGGGGGCGATGACGCCTCGGACGTGGAAGATGCGCCCCTCTCCGACGACAGCAGCGACGACGACGACGAAGACTTGGAGGGGGGAGTGGGGGGAGGGGCCGGGAGAGGGGGGTGGGGGAGGGCGAGGAGGGGGTGGAGGGGGGACTACCTGTCGGTGAGCGGCACGCTGTCCCTCCTGAAGAGGATGAAGGTGGTCAGTCTCAACGGCATCATTCCCCTCCAGCCTGCCAACGCCACTGTCGCTGCTCCTTCGCCTAACGCTGGTGAGTTTTGTTTTGTTTTTTGTTTTTGTTGTTGTTGTTGTTGGGTTTTTTTGCGGGGGGCTGGAAGTATTTTGTATTTGTATTTTGTACCACTTTCATGTCACAGCAGATTTTTTTTCTCTGCGTGAAATTCGGGCTGCTCTCTCTCTCTCTCTCTCTCTCTCTCTCTCCTCTCTCTCTCTCATCTCTCTCTCTCTCTCTCTCTCTCTCTCTCCTCCCCTCCCTCTCCCTCTCCCTCTCCCTCCCTCCCTCCCTGGGGAGAGCGCGTCGCCACAAGTGCTGCAGCGCCTACCCATTTTTTTTTCTTTTTCTTTTTCCTGTTTGCAACTGTATTTGTTTCTCTATCACAGTGGTATTGGAGGATTTGCTGTTTTAAGTGTGTGGGGGGGGGGGGGGGGGGGGGGGGGGGGGGGGGGGGGGGGGGGGGGGGTGGGGGGGGGGGGGGTGGGTGGGGGTGTGTGTGTGGGGGGTGTGTGTGGTGGTGTGTGTGTGTGGTGTGTGTGTGTGTGTGTGTGTGTGTGTGTGTGTGTGTGTGTGTGTGTTGGGAGATGGGAGATGGGAGGTTGTTGTGTGATGTGTGATGTAAAAAAAAAACCACTTCAAAATACAAAAAACATACATTGAAAATATCATAATGGGCAAAGAACACTGCAGAATGGACATCCTGTGCCCATCCTAGCCTTTACAATATGACCACCACCACTGTATGGGCACAATGTCATAAATCAAAATGAAATCAAGCGAATGTTTATAAAAACTGCTTGAAACAAAAAGCAGGCGAATGTGTGTGTGTGTATGTCTATGTGTGTGTGTGTGTGTGTGTGTGTGTGTGTGTGTGTGTGTGTGTGTGTGTGTGTGTGTGTGTGTGTGTGTGTGTTTCTATGCAGGTAGGTAAATAGATATCTATGAATGTGTCTTAAGAATAAATCTGCATCGGTGCCTGTATTTATGATGCATTACAAATGCACATTTAAGTACACATACTAGCCTACCACTCTTGCATGCCCACGCAGAGAAATCTGCTGTGACATAAAGTGGTATTTATAAATAAAAAATATAACAGAGAGAGACAGAGAGACAGAGACAGAGAGAGAGAGAGAGGGGGTTGAAAAAAGAGAAGATTTAAGGTGAAAAAGAAGGCTCAAAACTCATTACTGGAATTTGCTTCCCTTTTACTTGCAAGGATGAATAAGATAAAGAAAAAGAAACAAGCTGTGACTCCCAAGAGATGTATATATATATATATATATATATATTATATTCTCTCTCTCTCTCTCTCCTCTCTCTCTCTCTCTCTCTCTCTCCTCCTCTCTCTCTCTCTCTCTCTCTCTCTCTCTCTCTCTCTCTCTCTCGTGTCTGTTGCATGTAGTCTATCAGCGTCACAGCTGGGCGTAGTAGGTTAATAAAGCGTTACCAGCTGGTGTGACAATATCACACTATCATCCACAGCAGTGGGGAATGTGCACTGTTGTATACTTGCACTGACATAAAAAGATACACTTGGACACCCAGCACCGCACACACTCACATGCATGCAAGCCCGAAAATATGGGATTCAGAAAAGTATACACACAGGCACCTGTCGTGCTAGCACTCGCTTTCCCCCAAGCCCAGTTAAGCAGCGGTCGAGCGTGGTTACCAGTTGGATGTGTGACCGTTTGCGCGCCTTGGCTTCAGTACAGTTCCCCCCAGTTCACCCAGCTGAAAATGGGTACCTGCCCTCTTTAGGGTCAGGGAAGGTAAAGCAGCGAGGGAGAGGAGATGGGCGCCGCCCTCAACATGCTGGCCATTAGAGAAGTTGAGGTCTCTGACGCCTCGCTCCCCTACGACCACACAGGTTATGGGACACCTTTACCTTTACCTTGTACATATAATTATATGTATATATAGAGAGAGACAGACAGACAGACAGACACAGAGAGAGACAGAGATACAGATACATAGATACACACACATACATATATATATATATATATATATATATATATATATATATATATATATATATATATATATATATATATATATATATATATATCGTGTGCGCGCGCGCACGCACACATACACATACACACACACAAACGCGTGCGCGCGCGCGCATTTTTTCCTTTATGCACCGTGCGCGCTTACGTACTGATATTAAGAAGACCATGTAATTATGATAATGAAAATGTTCAGCCTTTTCGTTTACCTAATAAGAAAGCCACCACCGATAAAGAGTGAGACAATGAGAGTACATAATTATAAATCTCTACTGCACAAACATTCCCTAGTTAAACAAGCTATGGTATCAACATTCTCACATAAATCAGGTTTGTCCTGTACAAATTAAGAAGAAGAAGAAAAAGAAAAAGAAGAAGAATCCAATGACAATGTATAGTGATACTAGATTTTAAAAGATTGTAGAACTGGCGATTAGGAAAAAAAACGTTTTTTGGAGAGGTTTGGGGGGGGGGGGGGGTTTGTGTGTTTTTTTTGCATTTGAGAAGAAGAAGATGGAGGAGAATGAGGAGAAACAAATAAAGAGAACCCCAATACTGCCTCTTCTAAGACCCTCGTCAAATGTCGTCTCACACAGGGCGAGCGCGGCTGAGAAACGAGTGGCTGAATGGCAGAGTGCAGCAGCCACAGCAGCAGACGACACGAGCGGGGTCACGGGTCACAGGAAGCGGGAGGCTGGTTTGCAGACGACGCCCACGATGGAACATGGCGGTAGGTGAAAGTTCTGCTGTTTTTGTGTTTATTGGCCAGGATTTTGGTGTGTGTGTATGTGTGTGTGTGTGTGTGAGTCTGTGTGATGCTGAGAGAGAGAGGGTGAGAGGTGTTGGATAACCCTCGCAATGTATTTTCATTTACAGCAGAGGATTTGTCAGTTGTTCTTTGTCTTGTCTATAGCCAGGCAAGCTTGATCTACTTGTGTGTGTGTGGTGGGGGGGGGGGGAGTGGACAATGCCAAAAAGGCGAAGTCACTCAATTTAACCAACACACAGGAACACCTAGGCTACTCCTCCGATCAATCTTTGCATAGCAATGCCCAAATTTGTGTAGAGACGGTCAACCGTTATGGTGAGGTTGTTTTGAAAGCCCAAAGCAGAGTTTTTCTACACGAATTAACAATCAGGCATCTCCTCTCTCTCCTCTCCTCTCTCTCTCTCTCTCTCTCTCTCTCTCCAAGAGGATGTTGTGAAGTGTTGTACTATATCGTGACCAAGCGCACAGTGCAACTCCCTTAGGCCCCTAGTGCTGAAGTTGTACAACATTTATAACAGCAGTTGAGTAGCCTAGTGCAGGGCCGGGCAAGCAATAGCATGTCTGGCTGGAGTCTTGCAGATAACAATGTGTGTGCTATGTTCACCTGAATCACCTGCAACTGAGACTGAAACCGGGAGGTTGACTTGTGATAAAGGCAACCACTCGATACTGTGATGGATTTGAATCTTGAAACCTGTATTAGGACGAAGTAACGAAGTGTTGCTCAGTTTGCGGTTCAATTAAAACGTATTGTGGTTTGAAGCTCATCTTTGGTTGGAAAAATGATTTTATTTTAAAGGAAAGAAAGAAATAAAAAATAACAAGACAGATTACCATAAACAATGAATAATGTGTGGGTGTTTCTGTTTGTTTTGTTTTTCTTCTTTGGTGGTTAGGTTGATAAACACACTTTCAGACATTGCTAAAAGAGACAGACGGAAAGACAGAGATAGGCAGAATATTTTAAAAATCTGATCCCCTAAGCTAAACTGGTTTGTTTTTGTGTGCGGTGTTTTTGGTTGGTTTTTTGTTGTGTTTTTTTTCTACTTTTTTTGTTTTTGTTTTGCTGTTTGTTTTGTATTTTGTTGGTTTTTTGGTTTGTTCGG
This sequence comes from Stramonita haemastoma, assembly GCA_030674155.1. Lineage (NCBI taxonomy): Eukaryota > Metazoa > Mollusca > Gastropoda > Neogastropoda > Muricidae > Stramonita > Stramonita haemastoma. The sequence continues at coordinate 45,738,351 of CM060317.1, read as the reverse complement.
GTTTTGCAAGTCCCCATTTATAATGTTAAGTATGAAAAGCAGTAATTGTACAGATGACATATTTTCCACTTAACGTCATTTTTTAATTAGAATATGCTGATAGACCGATCATTGTTGCATCATTCATGTTGTTAGAGGCTTATTGGTTTGGGGCGTGGTCTGTCTCTGTCTGTCCGTCTGTCTATTAATTGATTAGCTAAATATTTACAACACACAAAAATTAACAGTGACAACAATAGCATTTGCATACAAAACTATAACAACAATGACAACATCAACGCAACGCAACAACAACCACCACCATCACCACTAACAAACAAAATCAACAACAACAACAAAACACACACACACAACACACAACAACAACACACTCACAACACACAAACACAACACAACAAAACACAACACAAACAAAACAAACACAACACAAAACACACACACACACACAACCACAACAACAACAACAACAACAACACAACACACACACCACAACAAAACACCACCACCACACCACACCACACCCACACCACAAACCACACCACACCACAACACACCACACACAAAACACACACACACACACACACACACACACCCACACACACACACACACACACACACACACACACACACACACACACATTGTGGGCCCATTATCTCTTTGCTTACACACCAGGCGTGTGCGTGGTGCATCTCTTGCCTTTCCACACAGCC
>CM060317.1:45733438-45737540 GCA_030674155.1 Stramonita haemastoma | reverse complement strand
TCACACACACAAACAGGCAAAGACAGACACAGCCCACACAGACAGACACAGACAGACCGACAGATAGACAGCCAGACAGCTAGACCAAAAATCATGAAGAATGACAGGAGACACAGAAAGAGAGAATGACAACCCATAACATTCTAGCACACACTACTGCACTGCCACATCGGACATACTGTATACAAGCCCTGTCACTTAGTTGCTGTGAACAGCGGACACTGCCTTTGGTGGCTAAGGCCAGGTAAAGGGCGGAATGAATACCTTAGGGGTTAGCACCTCGAGAACTTTGTGTGGATATGATTCTAATTTGAATTCTTTTATGTCGAGGATAAGGAATAAGCACTTTGTGTGTGTGTGTGTGTGTGTGTGTGTGTGTGTGTGTGTGTGTGTGTGTGGTGTGTGTGTGTGTGTGTGTGTGTGTGTGTGTGTGTGTGTGTATGTGTGTGTATGTGTGTGTGTGTTGTGTGTCTTTGTGTGTGTATGTGTGTGTGTGTGCTAGTGTGTGTGTATGTGTTTTGTGTGTGAGTGTGTGTGTGTGTTTGTGTGTGTGTGTGTGTGTCTGTGTGTGTGTGTGTGTGTGTGTGTGTGTGTGTGTGTGTGTGTGTGTGTGTGTGTTTTAAAACACCCTGTCTCTATGTACATGCAGTTCTCCCTCTTCCCTAACCTACCCCCTCCCTCTCCTCATCTCTTCACCCTCTCCCTCCCCCTAACTTTCCACTCCTCTCTCCTAACCTACCCATTCCCTCCCCTAACTTTCCCTCCCCTAACTTCTCCCCCTCCCCTGGCCTAACTTACCTCCCCTCTCCCTATTCTATTCCTCCTTTTACCCTGAATTTGGAGAACACTCTCAAACTCGCATTAGTAAAGTGAATGTAAAAAAGAACGCGACGACGTGCTTATTCCATTATCCTCGATGTAAAAGAATAATTAAAAAAAAACCCTATCGTACTGCCCTAACCTCCCTTACACATACCCCCACCATCCCCCTAATCCTCCTTCCCCCCCCACCATGCCCCCTAAAACTTCCTCCCTTACACCTACCCCCACATACTCCCTACCCCTAACCATACTCCTCCTCCTTCCCTACACTTTTGACTTGACTTGACTTCCTTACACCTACCCCACCAACCATACTCCCCCCCTATTCCTCCTCCCCCTTCCTACACCTACTCCCACCATACTCCCCTAAACTCCTCCCTCTTCTCTACGCTACCCCCCTAAACCTCCTCCTCTGTCCCTTCACCTACCCCTTCCTTACACCTACTCCACATCCCCCCCTAAACTCCTCCCCCTTCCCTACACCTACCCCACCATCCAAACCTCCCCCTAAACCCCCATCATACTTCCCTTCTACACACCAAAACCCCCCATATATACTTCCTTCCTACTAGTTGGGCCCTATCATATCTATCCCCAAACCCTCTCCCTCTTAACCATTAGTAGGGTTAAAACCCACTTATAAGTATCTCTCCATTCCTAACTACTGTTTATTGGATAGGAATGTAGGTTATGTGTCTCATTCATAGTAGTAGTGTTTAGGTGTGGTAGGTAATTAATATATTGGCACACAGCGACACTCATCAAGAACTATGCAGTGTGTGGTGAGTAAGTGAGTAGTGGTAGTGAGGTGTGTGTGTGTGTGTGTGTGGGTGTGTTGTGTGTTGTGTGTGGTGTGGGTGTGTGTTGTGTGTGTGTGTGTGTGGTGTGGTTTGTTAGGGTGTGTGTTTGTTAGGTGGTGGTTGTGTTTGTGTTAGTTTAGTGTTAGTGTGTATGTTATGGTGTGTGTTGTTTGTTAGTGTGTTTGTTAATGTGTTGTTAGTGTTTTTGTGTGGGTATGTTATGTTATGTGTTGTGTTAGTGTGTGTGTGTTAGTGTCTAGTGTGTGTTATGTTAGTGGGTGTGTGTGGTGCGCGCGCGCGAACGTGCAACAGCAAGGATACTATTCAGGCTATCTGCATGCTCCACACGTCCGGCCGTTGTATGCAAGACAGCAACAGCTGAATAACTATAATGCCGCATTGTAGGGAACTCTACTGCATGTATTAAACCGCTGTCCTCCTCAACGCTGCAAACTTGTCCAGTACCAGGAAAGAACTTTTTCCACTGTCGTTGCTTTCCTTGCTGGTCTTGGTGGTGGCGGCGGCAGTGATGGTAGTGGTGGTGGTGATGGTGATGGTAGTGGTGATGGTAGTAGTAGGGGTGGTAATGGTGATGATGGTGGTGGTGGTGGCGATGGTAGTAGTAGGGTGGTGATGGTGGTGATGGTGGTGGTGGTGGTGATGGTAGTGGTGGTGGTGATGGCGGTGATGTTGGTGATGGTGGTGATGGTGATGGTGGTGGTGGTGGTGGTGGTGGTGGTGATGGCGGTGATGGTGGTGATGGTGGTGATGGTGATGGTGGTGGTAGTGGTGATGGCGGTGATGGTGGTGATGGTGGTGATGGTGATGGTGGTGGTGGTGGTGGTGGTGGTGATGGTGGTGGTGGTGGTGGTGATTGTAGTGGTGGTGGTGGGGATGGTGGTGGTGATGGTAGTGGTGGTGATGATGGTAGTGGTGGTGGTGATGGTAGTGGTGGTGGCGATGGTAGTAGTAGGGGTGGTGATGGTGGTGATGGTGGTGGTGGTGGTGATGGTAGTGGTGGTGGTGATGGCGGTGATGGTGATGATGGTGGTGGTGGTGGTGGTGGTGATGGTAGTGGTGGTGGTGATGGTAGTGGTGGTGGTGATGGAAGTGGTGGTGGTGATGGTAGTGGTGGTGGTGATGGTAGTGGTGATGGTGGTGATGGTAGTGGTGGTGGTGATGGTAGTGGTGGTGGTGGTGATGGTAGTGGTGGTGGTGATGGTAGTGGTGGTGGTGGTGATGGTAGTGGTGGTGTTGATGGTAGTGGTGGTGGTGGTGGTGGTAGTGGTGGTAGTGGTAATAGTTGCGGTGATGGTACTGGTGGTGGGGGTGATGGTAGTAGTGGTAGTGGTGATGGTGGTTGGTGGTTTTCATAGTGTGTGTCTATGTGTGTGTGTGTGTGTGTGTGTGTGTGTGTGCACGCGCGCGCGCGGGTGTGTGTAGGTAAGAGAGAGAGAGAGAGAGAGAGAGAGAGAGAGAGAGAGAGAGAGAGAGAGAGAGAGAGAGAGAGAGAGAGAGAGAGAGAGAGAGAGAGAGAGAGAGACAGACAGACAGACAGACAGACAGACAGACAGACAGACAGACAGACAGACAGACAGACAGACAGACAGACAGACAGATAGACAGACAGACATAACAAAACATACATACATACATACATACATACATACATACATACATACGTACGTACGTACGTACGTACGTACGTACCTACGCACGCACGCACGCACGCACGCACGCACATACATACATACATACATACATACATACATACATACATACATACATACATACATACATACATACATACATACATACATACATACATACTTACAGACAGACAGACAGACAGACAGACAGACAGACAGACAGACAAACAAACAAACAGAACAAGCGCAAGAGAATACAGAAAGCGAATGCACAAGTATATCAAGGATTTCTCTACTTATCATCGTTGCATATACATACATACAGGACTGATACATGAAGGAAATGCCAAAGTGTGTGGGACCAGTGGCTGGAACACACACACACACACACACACACACACACACACACACACACACACACACACACACACACACACACACAGAGCACACACATACACACACACACAGAGACAGAGACACACTAACACACACACACACACACACACAAATACAGACACACTCACAAGCACAAACACACACACGTACACACACACACACACGCACGCACGCACGCACACACTCACGCACACAAACACACACAAACACACACACACACACTCACACACACACACACACACTCACGCACACACGTACGCACGCACTGACACACCACACACACACACACACACACACAAACAAGAAAGAAACACTCCCACATTCTCTATGTTTTCCTCCTCCTCTTCCTTTTCCTTTTCGTTCTCAATCCTTTTCACACAATGTCCTTATTCTTGAACATCGCCAGTATCAATGTCTTGTATATGATTATATGTC
>CM060317.1:45725938-45728438 GCA_030674155.1 Stramonita haemastoma | reverse complement strand
ATGATACCGTAACTGGGAAAGGCTGTTGATATCTATGGACAATGATACTGTAATTGTGTTGTTGATATCTATAACAGTGATACTGTAACTGTAAAGATTGTTGATATCTATGGACAATGATACTTAAAGGTTGTTATACCTATGGACAATGATACTATAAAGGTTGTTGATATCTATGGACAATGATATTGTAAATGTTGTTGATATCTATGGACAATGATACTGTAACTGTGTTGTTGATATCTATGACAATGATACTGTGACTGTGTTGTTGATATCTATGGACAATGATACTGTTACTGTAAAGGTTGTTGATATCTATGACAATGATACTGTAACTGTTAAAGATTGTTAATATCTATGGACAATAATACTGTAACTGTGTTTCGATACCTATAGACAATGATACTGTAACTGTGAAAGGTTGTTTGTTCTGATTTAAATTGTCCAGAACTATTATTGTCTTTTCGGAAAATGGTTGGCTGGAGGGGTTACCAAAGCAGACTGTTTTCCTGATTCTTACGCAAACGAGATAATCTCTTCTTTACTTTTAGTTTAGTTTTTGTTGTTGTTGTTTTTTTGTTGTTGTTGAAAGATACCACATTCTGCAAAACAATTTCAAAACTGAACACAAACAATTAAGTTGGTTTAAATGTTGTTTTGGGGGTTGGAGTGGGTGTGAGTGAGGGTGATGATGGGGGAGGGTGTCATCAAGTTTTCAAGTCAGCAAAATGAAAATTATGTGAGCTCGATGATCTGCCCCCCTCACTCTTATAATTTTTGTTTTCCTTTGTAGAACTAGGGTTTTAGATTTTAGCTCTCGATGTATTTAAAACAAGGGATTGCTTTTCGTTTGTTGTTGTTGTTTTTGTAATCGTGTCTCGCTGAAGAAAGTGAATAAAATATATCTGGTTTCGGCAGAATTTTTCTGAAAAACAAAGCCCCCAAACAACTATACAACAGGATCTAGAGAAGGAAACAGGTAGTCCTATGTCATCCTCTTTCAAAGCACATCTGGGGCTGGTGACAGATGTCTGGTCATCGATACTTTGCTATTGTGTGATATCTGTGATATGGGATACATTATGATATGAAATGATATGATATGATATATGATATGATATGACATCAGAGAGAGAGAGAGAGAGAGAGAGAGAGAGAGGGGGGGGGGGGGGGGGGGAGGGAGAGAAAACACTGAACGCTGAAAAGTTTTATTGTACATCGGCCTTGGGCCACTATACAAAACATGTTTGGGGCAGGGGGACGGTAGACATCACAGCAAAACACATTTTAATCCATTTCGCATTTCCAATTCTGCAAGAAAACAGAATCACACCAATGTCTTCTAGTTATCATCATCATCCCCATCATCATCTCCATCAGCATCTTCATTATCTATAGCAGCGGCTGCAGCAAGTATATATATCAACATCACCGTGATCACTTTCATCATCTACGCCATCATCATCAATATAGTCTTCTTCATCATCTGCGCTATCATAATTTTCTTCAACCTGTATAATCATCATAGTCACGATCATCATCTTCATTATCGACATTATGGTCATGATCATCATTCTCATCATCTACACCATCGTTTCCATCGTCATCTTCTACATTATACATTATTGTCACCATCGTCATCTTTGGTATCTTCATCATAGTCACCGTAAAAACTATTACATGATCTATCTATCTATCCCTTTGTCTGGCGACCGTGGGGGCACCCATGAAGACTTGACAACCAGTTCTCTCCATTCCTCTCTCTGTTCTGCTTTTTCTAGGGTTTTGTTGAGTTCTGGGCCTGTCCAATCGCTGATGTTGTCCTCCCATCTCTTCCTTGGTCTGCCTCTTTTCCTTCCTCCTTGGACAGTGCCTTGCAGTATTGTGTTTGCAAGTCCTTTTGATCTGTGTACAGGCCTGTACCATTGAAGTTTACGCCTCTTTACGATTGATAGAAGGTTTTCGTAGGGATCAGTGGTTTGCTGGATTCTGTTATGGACCTCTTCGTTGCTTATGTGGTCTCTGTAAGAGATGCTAAGGAGTCTCCAGAAGCCTCTCATCTCTACTGCCTGTATCTTCTCTTCAAATCTGCAGTCAGGGTCCATGATTCACAGGCATACAGGAATATCATATGATACAGAGGGTAAAACTGATGAAGGAGGTGATGGTGAAATGATGGTGGCGGATGTGATGTGGATGTTGAAGATGATGATGATTGATGATGATCGAGAGGGTGAAAAAGACGATACAGGTGAGGTGTATGGCGACGATGTGGATGTTGTACATGGTAACAGCGATGGCGATGTAGATTCGAAAATGATTTTGGTGATGACAAATGTAGATGTTAAACATGATGATAGCAAGGATGATGCAGATGTTATAAGGTGGTGTGATGATGAAACAGATATTGATGATGATAACAATGATGTTCATGATGATTATATATATATATATCAGAAAATATATTTTATACTCTGTGTGTGTGTGTATGTATGTG
>CM060317.1:45700938-45708438 GCA_030674155.1 Stramonita haemastoma | reverse complement strand
TTTGTAACTGTAAGTGACCTTTTCAGACATGGTAACGCCTGCCAGGTGTTGTAACTAATGTGCCACATTCATTTCCTTTCATCTGAATGACTCCAATCAACTTTCTCTGTTAACGACAAGTGTGTAGGGTAATAATTCATGATCAAAATAATGTATTACAGTTTTTAACCCCAAAAGAGAAACTGCTATTATAAAGATAACAGTTACTTGAATTAGTTGTGAAATAAAACTCGTCATATAAACGAAACTTTTTGTTGTGTTTTTTTAAATACTAGCAATTTATGGTAAAAAGAAAAAAAATCATTTTGAAAAGAACTCGATTTGAGAAGTGATAATGAAAATAAGCCATACTGAAATATATACTTTCATGATGAATATCACTGTTAGTAAAAACAGTACTTTAGTTTTCATGGTGAAAGTAGCCCATTTACTCAAGACTATACCATTATCAAGATATAAAAGAAACCTAGGATGCTTTTCGTCATGTATAAAGACAAGTCAGAAACAATAAACAAAGACTGATTCCGAAAAATAAAACAAAACATGATATAGTATAAAAAAAAGAAGAAGACAAAAGTAAGCTTTACCACAAAAAGAATACACTGTCACAGTTAAAACGATCGATTGCAAACATCATACTTTAATGATAAAACCATCTTCGTGGTGAACGACTTACGACAGCCAAAACTTGCCATACCTACCTAAACAAGTACTCTTTTAGCAATAAAAACCCTAATACAACAAGCCTTCTATTATTCTCGATATAAAAGAATAAAATAAATAAATAAATGACTAAATTTAGACACAAATGACGTCCCATACAATCTTCAGTCTGTGGTATCATCATCGTCCTACGCTGGTCCTGAAGACAAAGCCATCTCAGTGTCCACGTGGCGGCGGTCCCTGTTGATAGGGGAGTGAGGCGGGCCAGTCTTTCCTGCCGCCCGCCCACCTTCTAGGGTTACTCAGGGGGTGCAGTTCCACGCCAGTCCCCGGTATAACTGGGGTTCTATTCTTGTCATCATCCCTTTGACCTCTTTTTTTTTGGGGGGGGGTTCTGATTTCATTCTCTATATGTCAGAATCGATGTTGTGATTTACTGTGGAGGGTTTTTTTTTGTGTGTGTGTGTTTGTTTTTTTTAACACCCTCTCTCAAGACGTAGAAGTGTCAGGTTGTGTGACGGAGAAAAGTTTGTTGGTGACTTGGGTGTAAAGTGAGTGTTTCATAGTTGTTGTCAAGTGTGCCTGTAAGTGCCTTGTAAGTTGCAGTGAAGTATTTCAGATTGTATGTATGAAGTGAGTTTTTGATTTTTTTTTTAAAAAGGAGTTTAAAGTTCTAGTAAAATCTTTCAGGCCATTTCAAATGTTCCAAATTTTGTGAAGTGAGACTTTAAAAATGATTTGAGGATTGAAAAAAAACCCAAACTCTAGTGTAATCTGGAGAACTGATAATGATTGTAGTCGTTTGTCTTGTATGCAATAAACAATATAATACAATCAAGAGTTCGAAACTGTTGTAAAAGGCTTTGAGAAATGGACCAGAATGGGTTTCTGTGTAAAGTTTGTAGATGGTTGTGAAGAGCTTGAAGTCTGATTGTGAATCAGTAACAGCATCAGAATCAGTAACAGTATCAGTAACAGAATCAGTAACGGTATCAGAATCAGTAGCAGTATCAGAACCAATATCAGAATCAGTCTCAGTGCCAGACTGGTGTCAGCTCAACCGGCAGAGTCAGTATCAGGTTGTTTGAACCCTGTGCCAGACATGAAGCCCAGCAGTGCCAGTCCCTGAGCTCAGGACTATCTATACAAGCAGACTTCTTCTTTTTAGACAGTGTGAGGTAAGTTTGAGAATATCTGTAAGTTAGCACCAGACCATGTGTTATCATTGTCACTGGAGTGTGTAATGTCTAAATGTGCCATGCATTCCAATTTTTGTTTTCCTTCAATCCTCGGTTAGAGCTCCGAGGTTCACCAATGGTGAAAATTTTGTGGAAACTACCATTTTTTTGCCATCCATTAATGTAGCTGCATTCCGACTTGTCTATACACGACACCAATGTCCATGCACTAAAAAGACCAAAATGTTGTCATCTATCAGGTCTTACCGACACGAAAAGGCCTACTCTGTCAAAAGGTAGAAGGTGTGCGTGAACTGTTCTGCCTGCGTTCGCACACGAGACCTCAGTTTATAGTCTCATCCGGAGGACTTTCAGGGAAGTGGACTCAGTACTGATACACAAAATCACCTCGAACGGATGCATCAGTGATGGCTGGAGCTCAACACTCCAACCATCAGGTTATCCCGCCCCCATCAGAATAATAGTAAGTGCCAGCGCCAGATTGTATAATGTCAGTACCAGAAGATGAGAAAGTCCTGTATCAATAGGTGCCGAATTCTAGGTTAACAGTGTTTTAAGTCCGTGTGTAAGTATCAGGATGTGTGATATCCGTATCAGACTATATGACGTCAGTGTCTTCTGTGTAAATTTAGTATTATGAAATGTAATGTGAGTATCACATTGTGTAGTGTCAGTCTCCAGACATTATGCAGTTTTAACATCGCACAGACTGTGTACTATCAGTATGGGATTGTAGTGTCTGTGCCAGAATCTGTAACGTCAGTGTTGCACTTTTCCATGTCTGTGTCAGACCGTGTGTGTCAGTCAGGCTCAGGACAAAAGCTACAGGTGTCAGGTATAGATATATATAAGCTAAGTGGCTAAGACCTACATGAATTAATACTTGTGTTATTATGCTTAGAAACACAATGTTGGAATTGTCTTCAGACATAACAAGTAGCACACTCTTAGCATTACAAACTATACTCTCTCTAGAGGAGAAACAAAATAATCATCTGAAGTCGGAGTAGGGATGCCTATCATGATGAGATACTTTAAAACAGTCCTACTCGCACACTTCCCACCCAGTGTGCGCTAAAGGTCTCACAGTGCTTCTCAGGTGTGATGAGTGACAGACTGACAGTGACCTCGAAATGTTAAGCTGGGAAACGCCCTTACAACATAATTACATTGTAATTTTTAGCATCAGATTGTGTTGCAGTCAGCATGAAAAGCGAGGTTTTTCATTTCATTGCATGCTGTTTATCGCCTCACCGACCACAAAGGCCACATCAGGGCTGTCACCTTATATTAATACCAACATCAGCAACTCTAATAACATTAAAAAAAACAACAACACAGCCCAACACCATCTAACCCTTTCAAATATATATATATATATATATATATATATATATATATTATATATATATATATATATGTATATATATATATATACACACACCGTCAATCTGCAAAGAAAATGTAGATGACAAAGTACCTGAGCTATTTCATGCCATAAAAACCAAGAAAACCAGGTTGTGCCGAGGACGCCAGCCATTCCGCTTGATTTGTCATCCCCAAGTTACCAAAGAGCGTAAAAAGGACAACGGACAATTCAGTGCACAAAAAAAAATACGTAAGAAAACCGCCACATAGGCAAATACCACTGCAGAATGGACATCCTGTGCCCATCCCAGTGTTGACAATATCACTACCTTGTTGTCAGACCAACAGCAACACATGCGAAATGTCACATAATGTATCAAAAGAAAACATTTGTTAGCTTAATTTTGCTTGAAAAAGGCAGGAGACTAGACTGAAGTAAACGGTAAAGGTAAAGGTGTCCCATAACCTATGTGGTCGTAGGAGAGCGAGGCGTCAGAGACCTCAGTTTCTCTAGGAGCCAGCATGTTGAGGGCGGCGCTAGTCTCCTCTCCCTCGATGCTTTACCTTCCCTGACCCTAAAGAGGGCAGGTACCCATTTACAGCTGGGTGAACTGGGGGACTGTACTGAAGCCAATTGGTAACCACTCTCGATGATGCTTAACCTTGGCCGGGGGAATGCGAGTGATTAGGCCACTGAGCTATCCCGTCCCCATAGCCGTGGTTCCTAGCACATATTAATTCAATAGCTCATGTATGCTGCCGATATTCTTCTAAAGGAAGTTCTCTACCTTCAGTGAAAAGGTGGTTGTTATTATAATTGCTGTTATTGCAAATGTTGTTGTTGCTGTGTGTGTGTGTGTGTGTTTCCTCTGACGCAAGTGTCTCTGTACTTTATTTGTACGAGAGAGAGAGAGAGAGAGAGAGAGAGAGAGAGAGAGAGAGAGAGAGAGAGAGAGAGAGAGAGAGAGAGGGGGGGGGGGGGCAGACAGACAGACAGACAGACAGACAGACAAGGAGAACGTGTCAGCGTACATTCTGCACGCATGCGTGCGCGTATACATTGCACACAAGGACGGGTCTGTTTCAAAAACCCTGGATAAGTGTTTGCATGTGTACACGTGCGGGGGCATGTGTGTGTGTGTATGTGTGTGTGTGTATGTGTGTGTGTGTTGTGTGGTGTGTGTATGTGTGTGTGTGTGCGTGCGTGCGTGTGTGTGCGTGCGTGTGTGTGTATGTGTGTATGTGTATGTGTGTGCGTGCGTGTATATGTGTGTGCGTACGTCTGTGTGTGTGTGCATGTATGTGCGTGCGTGCGTGTGCGTGTGTATTTTCTCTCGCCACGCGTTTGTTGCTCAGTACAACTGGGACATAGTGTAGTCCGTCATTTGGCCAAGAGACGTGTCTTACGTCAATGTTTGGGGACTTTGTGCATGAGCGCGTGTGTAGTTGAAGTACGCACTTCCGGATTCATCCGCACTCTAGTAGTGGAGTACCGCCATCAGTTTAGTGTCTCCCAGATTACAACTAGGCCCTGCTACTTCACCAGCTGTGTTATTTCTTAAGGAACAAATCCGTGTGTGTTTAGTATTTAGACTGCTCTGGCAGATCTCTCTCTCTCTTTAAGTTGAACAGAAAAAGTGTGCCTGTGTCTAGTAGTAGTAGTAGTAGTAGTCTCAGAGGGAAGAAACTGTCAATTTTTTTTGTTTTTTTACAATCTTCGGTTTCTTGTTTAGCCTGCCAGGATCGGAATCCGTTTTTGGTAAGTGGGTGCTATTTTTCTTCTTCTTTTTATGTGATTGTCATTCATTCATTCATTCATTCAGTCAGTCAGTCAGTCAGTCAGTCAGTCGGTCGGTCGGTCGGTCGGTCGGTCGGTCGGTCGGTCAGTCAGTCAGTCGGTCAGTCAGTCAGTCAGTCAGTCAGTCAGTCAGTCAGTCAGTCAGTCAGTCAGTCAGCCTGATAGTTGGCTTGTTGATTAAGTTGCTTTCTTCTTGTTCTTCTTCTTGTTCTTCTTGTTCATCATCATCATCATCATCATCTTCATCATCATCATCATCATCATCATCATCATCATCGATCATTATCATTGATCATCATCGATCATCATCATCATCATCATCATCATCATCATCATCATCTTCTTCTTCTTCTTCTTCTTCTTCTTCTTCTGCTCAATATTATGATTACTGCTGACTTTGACTTATTGCAGGATTAAATTGTATTCGGTATTATGATAACAATCACATCATGTATACTGTATGTATAGAACCTTGAGCATAGTTTATTGTTTTATGCAATATTTGGTGTTATGATAACAATTGCATCATGTATACTGTAATGTATAGAACCTTCAGTATAGTTTATCATTTTACACCATTTCAAGCACAAAGACTGTATTATACAGGTTGTGCTCTTGAATTGAGAGCTCAGTTATTTGTATAGAACGGGAAGATCCTAGCAAAGATTCATATGTATACGTTATCGTTACAACCACCAACAAACCAACCAAGAAACCAACCAAGCAACCAGCCAACTAACTAACTAACCAACCTACCAACCAACCAACCAACCATCCAATCAACCAACCAACTAATCATTATCATTGCATTCTCCTCATTACCATCAGCATCATTCTGGATTAATTAGAGCTGTTTTACCAAAACTTTAAGTGTTTCTTTTTTTTGCGTGTTTTTTTGTTAAGCCATAATTGTTTCTCTGATATCTTGTGGACAGAATGTTGTGTACTGTTGATAGATATTTTCTACACATCTTTCTCTGATATCTTGTGGACAGAGTGTTTTACTGTTGATAGATATTTTCTACACATCTTTCTCTGATATCTTGTGGACAGAGTGTTGTATACTGTTGATAGATATTTTCTACACATCTTTCTCTGATATCTTGTGGACAGAGTGTTGTATACTGTTGATAGATATTTTCTACACATCTTTCTCTAATATCTTGTGGACAGAGTGTTGTATACTATTGATGGCTATTTTCTACACACATCTTTCTCTGATATCTTGTGGACAGAGTGTTTTACTGTTGATAGATATTTTCTACACATCTTTCTCTGATATCTTGTGGATAAAGTGTACTGTTGATAGATATTTTCTACACATCTTTCTCTGATATCTTGTGGATAAAGTGTACTGTTGATAGATATTTTCTACACATCTTTCTCTGATATCTTGTGGATAAAGTGTACTGTTGATAGATATTTTCTACACATCTTTCTCTGATATCTTGTGGATAAAGTGTTGTGTACTGTTGATAGATATTTTCTACACATCTTTCTCTGATATCTTGTGGATAAAGTGTTGTGTACTGTTGATAGATATTTTCTACACATCTTTCTCTGATATCTTGTGGATAAAGTGTTGTGTACTGTTTTATAGATATTTTCTACACATCTTTCTCTAACATCTTGCGGATAAAGTGTTTTACTGTTGATAGATATTTTCTACACATCTTTCTCTAACATCTTGCGGATAAAGTGTTTTACTGTTGATAGATATTTTCTACGTATCTTTCTCTGATATCTTGCGGATAAAGTGTTTTACTGTTGATAGATATTTCCTACACATCTTTCTCTGATATCTTGTGGACAGAGTGTTTTACTGTTGATAGATATTTTCTACACATCTTTCTCTAAATCTTGCGGATAAAGTGTTTTACTGTTGATAGATATTTCCTACACATCTTTCTCTGATATCTTGTGGACAGAGTGTTTTACTGTTGATAGATATTTTCTACACACATCTTTCTCTGATATCTTGTGGACAGAGTGTTTTACTGTTGATAGATATTTTCTACACATCTTTCTCTGATATCTTGGGATAAAGTGTTTTACTGTTGATAGATATTTTCTACACATCTTTCTCTAATATCTTGTGGACAGAGTGTTGTATACTATTGATGGATTTTTCTACACACATCTTTCTCTGATATCTTGTGGACAGAGTGTTGTATACTATTGATGGATATTTTCTACACACATCTTTCTCTGATATCTTGTGGATAAAGTGTTGTACTGTTGATAGATATTTTCTACACATCTTTCTCTATATCTTGTGGATAAAGTGTTTGTACTGTTGATAGATATTTTCTACAATCTTTCTCTGATATCTTGTGGACAGAGTGTTTTACTGTTGATAGATATTTTCTACTATCTTTCTCTGATATCTTGTGGATAAGTGTTGTACTGTTGATAGATATTTTCTACACATCTTTCTCTGATATCTTGTGGAAAGTGTTTTACTGTTGATAG
>CM060317.1:45693438-45695938 GCA_030674155.1 Stramonita haemastoma | reverse complement strand
AGGAAAGCCAGTTGCTGTGCATGTAATACTATGTATGCCGGTGTCTTGTATTGTTATGTTTTTATGACGAGAGTTTAAAGGAGTTTGCCCTAGAGGGTTAAGGAAATGTAAGTGAGTAAGTGAGTCACAGAGAAGGGATAGAGAGAGAGAGAGTAGAGAGAGAGGAGAGAGAGAGAGAGAGAGAGGAGAGAGAGAGAGAGAGAGAGAGAGAGAGAGAGAGGTGTTTTGTGGTGTGTGATGTGGTGTGTGTGTATGTCAGTGTGTGTGTGCGTGCATGCGTGCGCGTGTATATGACTCTGTGTGTGTACGTGTGTATGTGCGCACGCGTAGTTGTGTGTGTGTGCGCGTGCGTGCGCGCGCGCGTGTGCTTACGCGTGCGCGCGCGCGTGTGTGTGCGTGCATGTGTGTGTATGTGTGTGACTGTGTGTGTATGTGTACGTCTGTGTGTGCTTATGCGCACATGTGTGTGTATATGTGTGTGTATATATATGTGTGTATGCGTATGTGTGCATGCATACAATAGTATGTGTATGCGTGCGTGCATACTTGTGTGTGTTCTTTACTTTAATCTAACATCTCTTTGCTCAAAGTGTATTTTTTTAAGATGCAAGGACACAAGGAAATCTAGTTTACAGCAAGAAACGCAGCTGGTAGGAAGAAAAGAGTTTATAAGAAGGAAAGAGTTGACAGCATGGAAAGACAGTTGACGCTTTGTCAGATAGTTAATAGCCAAAACAAGAGAGTTTTCAGCAAGAAAAGTAAAGAGTTGACAGCATGGAAAGTCAGTGGACAGCAATGCAAGATAGTTAATAGCCCCCAAAAAGAGAGTTTTCAGCCAAAGAAATAAAACAGTTAATAGCAAGGAAAGCAAATGGGAACAAGATCTTAAAGCAACGAAAGGTAGTGAATGATAAGAAAAGACTGTTAACCGTAAGAAAAAAAGAGTTTACACCAAGAAAAATGGCTTGCGGGGCAAAAAGGTAGTTTACAGCGAGGAAAGAGAGTTTACAGCTTGAAGAAATTCCGTGTGCAAACACACAGAGAACATCTTGCACACACGTTAAAACCCGTTCCGCTTTTATGAAGAGTAGGCCATTGTATGCCGGTGGGAACGGATGACAACATTTTCAAAACTGTATACACACAGCAACTGGGTGTAAAAAACACACGATTGCTTATCTCATTATCTTCGAAATAAAAGAGTGAATGAATAAATAAACAAAGAAAATAAAGAAAAGGTAGTTTACTGCGAGAAAACAGTTTACAGCAAGGGAAGATAGTTTTACAACAAGAAGTCAGATCTTACAGCCAGGAAAGATAAAGAACAAGAAGAAAAAGCCAAGCCAATTCAATCATGTTGTTTATAGTCCCGCCGACCACACAGGTCATATCGGGGCTGTCATCTAATAAACCTAAAACTCAGATTTAAACTGTGCAACTATATACAGATTAAAACGGGGTATAAAACCAACAGGAGGAAAAGGCAGTTGACAGCAAGACAAAAGAGTTTACAGCATGGAAAGGCAGCTGACAGCAAGACAAGAGAGTTGACAGCATGGAAAGGCAGCTGACAGCAAGACAAGAGAGTTGACAGCATGGAAAGGCAGTGTACAGCATGGAAAGATAGTTGACAGCAAGACAGAGAGTTGACAGCATGGAAAGGCAGTTGACAGCAAGAGAGTTGACAGCATGGAAAGGCAGTGTACAGATGGAAAGATAGTTACAGCAAGACAAGAGAGTTGACAGCATGGAAAGGCAGTGTACAGCATGGAAAGATAGTTGACAGCAAGACAGAGAGTTGACAGCATGGAAAGGCAGATGACAGCAAGACAGAGAGTTTACAGCTGGAAAGGCAGCTGTACAATGGAAGATAGTTGACCGCAGGAAAGGTAGTTGACAGAAGACAAGAGAGGTTACCAGCAGGGAAAGGTAGTTGACTGCAAGACAAGAGAGGTTACAGCAGGAAAGGTAGTTTACAGCATGCAAGACAAGAGAGTTTACAGCATGGAAAGGCAGTTGACTGCAAGACAAGAGAGTTTACAGCATGGAAAGGTAGCTGACAGCAAGACAAGAGAGTTTACAGCAAAGGAAAGGTAGCTGACAGCAAGACAAGAAGAGTTTACAGCATGGAAAGGTAGCTGACAGCAAGACAAGAGAGTTTACAGCATGGAAAGCAGTTGACAGCAAGACAAGAGAGTTTACAGCAGGAGAGGTAGTGACAGCAAGACAAGAGAGTTTAACAGCAGGAAAGGTAGTTGACAGCATGCAAGACAAGAGAGTTGACAGCATGGAAAGGTAGTGACAGCATGCAGACAAGAGAGTTTACAGCAGGGAAAGGTAGTTGACAGCATACAAGACAAGGGAGTTTACAGCATGGAAAGGTAGTTGACAAGCAAAAAAGAGAGTTTACAGCATGGAAAGGTAGTTGCAGCAAAAAAATATAGTTTTTCAACATGAAAAAAAAGTTTGGACAGGGAAGATAGTTTTCAGCAAGCAAAGA
>CM060317.1:45655938-45665938 GCA_030674155.1 Stramonita haemastoma | reverse complement strand
CACAAGGAAAGAGCAGCCCGAATTTTGCGCAGAGACATCTGCCGTGACTAAAAGTGGTATACAATGGGCGCCACCCTTAATAATTATGTTGGCCCTTTGGAGAAGCCGAGGTCTCTGACACCTCACTCCCCATCGACCACATAGGTTAATATGGGGAGCACCTCTTTACCTTTTCACTCCTTTTAACCTCATCGTTGGGGACGGGATAGCTCAGTGGTCAGAGCCCTCGCTTTCCCCCCAGCCATTGTTTTTTTAAGCAGCGTCGAGCGTGGTTACCAATTGGATGGGTGACCGTTTACGCGCCTTGGCTTCAGTACACTTCCTCAGTTCAACCCAGCTGTAAATGGGTACCTGCCCTCTTTGGGGTCAGGAAGGTAAAACAGCGAAGGAGAGGAGGAGATGGACGCCGCCCTCAATATACTGTCCCCTAGAGAAGCTGATGAGGTCTCTGATGCCTCGCTCTCCTACGACCACATAGGTTATGGGACACCTTTACCTTTACCTAACTTCATCGTCTCTGTCTCTGTCTCTCACCACCCAGGGGGATTCCGGAGGCCCCTTGTTCATCCAGGACACAGACGGGCAGCACGTGCAGCTGGGAGTTTTGTCTTGGGGCTACTGTGAGGCACAGCCCGGTGTCCCTTCTTTCTTCACCTACCTGCCGCGCTTTGTGCCCTGGATAGAACGGGTCACTGCTGGCTGAAGCGGTGGTACCCATAGTCAGTGAATTGATGTGAAGGTTTGGAGAACGATGGTAAACATGTTGTTGTTGTAGTAGGCGTACGTTAGGGAAAGTGAGAGATTGTGTGTGTGAGCATTGCTGGTAGGTAGGCAGTCATTTAAGTTAAGATATGATATGTACGCAAGCATACTTGTACGAATTTGCTTTGTGTGCACAATGTACACACAGACACATGTACAGACCCCACAGACAGACAAAGATACACACACATATTCTCTTCTCTCTCTCTCTCACATCACACACACATTAACAACATATATACATGCGCATACTCACACTCACACACATACACACACACACACGCACACACACACACGCCACACACACACACACACACACACACACAAGCACACACACAAGCATCATTATTCTTTATTTTTCTGCAAGTGTGTGTATGTGTGTGTATGTCTGTGTCTTTGTCTGTCTGTCTGTCTCTGTAATTATCTGTCTGACTCTTTGTGTCTTTCTGTCCAGATGTTGCTGTATGTCTCTGTAGTTATCTGACTGTGTGTGCTATGTATGGATGTCTGTCTCTGTAGTTATCTATCCGACTGTGTGTGTCTTTCTGTCTATCTGTGTCTGTATGTCTGTAGTTATCTATGTATGTCTGTCTCTCTGTGTCTGTTTTTGCACTGTCGTTATCTGTCTGACTCTCTGTGTCTTTCTGTCTCTCTTTGCCCGTCTCTCTAGTTATCTATCTGACTCTCTGTGTCTTTCTGTGTCTTTCTGTCTCTCTGTGTCTGTCGGTCTCTGTAGTCATCTGTCTGACTCTCTGTATCTTTCTGTCTCTCTGTGTCTGTCTCTGTAGTTATCTATCTGACTCTCTGTGTCTTTCTGTCTCTGTGTGTGTGTCTGTCTCTGTAGTTATTGTCTGACTCTCTGATCGTTTCTCATTTCTTACCTCAGCAAAAAATGCAATCAGGTCTTTGATCACGCGCGGGTTATCATTTGGAGAAAACCTCATAAGTATTTTTTTTTCATTTTGTGCATACTATTTCATACTTTTAATCTTTATAACTTTACATATTCCCTTCTGAAAATAATGCTCTGTATAAAAAGTCACATACATGAACAAAGGAGGCAAATGCTATTATGATATATTATCATTTGTTGTTGAAATGGATATGTAAATAAAGAGTGTGATTATTGTCGTGGGGTTGTTGTTATCTTTTTATGTGGTGGTGGTGGTGGTGGGGGTAAACATTCTGGAACAGTCGGATTTTGACTGACAGACAAACATCTTTCATGCTTATAAAAATCAAAGTACTGGAATAGACTTAAGGCAAATCCTTTAATTGCAATACTCTATATGACAATGTTTATAAATTTGGATTTATATCTTTCAATCAAAAAACACACCCAAACTTTTCGGGGCTTTTTATGAGAGAGAGAGAGAGAGAGAGAGGAGAGAGAGAGAGAGAGAGAGAGAGAGAGAGAGAGAGAGAGAGAGAGAGAGAGAGAGAGAGACAGAGAGAGAGGAGACAGAGACAGAGACAGAGACAGAGAGAGCGCGCTTATGATCGTTTTAATCTTGAACTTTCACTTGGCGATATCTAAACATAATCATGATCCGAGTAAATAAACACCACTAAACAGTTCGTTCAATGTCCATTTTGGAATCCATCCAGGTCATTTTTCACTATTCCTACTTCCTTTTGGTCGGCATCACCCTTTTGGCTTATACTGACCGAAAATAGCAAAGAACAGCGTCCCTGAAGAGTTGGAATCGCCTTTTTTCAAAAATCGTAGGCTGCCAGGAAGTGTGTGTGCGCATGCGTTGGCGGAAGACCTTGGGCATACCATCAGTCAGCTGAAGGCGGGTGGCTCCATTGGTGATGGTCAGAACATCCTGACAGTTGAAGACGTTGACAAACTCTGCATAAAATAAGAGTTGGTGAGTTGAGAACAGAGTATTCATTTCTTGATGTTGTCATACTATAAATGACTGAATCTACGAATTTCAAAGCGTGTCATCCCACCCGCCATGATGTTAGTTTGGCTTTTGGCATAAGCTTTTTTTGGCGTTTCTTCGATTTACCAATTTGAGCTAAACTCTTTGTTATCTAAAAAAAACCACTACAAGAAATTCACGTGTGTTACAAGCTTAGGTAAAAACAACACACATATAAACATGAAAAAAATATAAAATAGTACAAATTAATAACACAGTCACAGAGAACAACTTCCCACAGACTTAGTTTATAGGTGGTGGTAGCTGATGGTACTAGGACTTCAGTCTTCAAGACCTCTTCAGGCACATTTGAACAATGTTGACAGTTGAAGCTTCAGAAAACGTCATCTCTCAGTGACAAACGCTTGCTTCGTTGGAAAGGGGGAAAACGACATACAGATTGCAGAACGACTGTTTTTAATTGTGTATGAATTGGTGCAGACGCTATAGCCGAGTTATTAAGACTGTTCGACTTCAAACCCATGGATCCATGAAGTTGTGGGATCGAATCTGGCGGCGTCTGGTGAATTAATAGTGGGGATTTTCTCGATCTCCCAGGTCAATTTCAAGTGCAGACCTGCCAGTGCCTTAATTTCCCCTGTGTATATACACATGCACAGCATCAAATATGCACGTTAAAGATTCCGTAATTTATGCCCGTCTTTTAATTGGGTTACGGAAAAACTAACATACCCAGCATACCTTCCCAAAGTCGGAATGCGGCTACCTTCATAATGGGCCCAAACGGTTGCATAGGCAACATCTCACCGTTGGTGAAGCTCAGAGCTGTAGCTGAGGATTGAAGACTTGGGGAAGAGACTGTGTAACAAGCATAAACACTAGACTACGAACGTGTGTGTTAAGAGTCCGTGCATGGTTAGGAAGGGATGATGTAACTGATTGATTGTAAACTGATTGATGTGAGTGTTTTGACATGTATCCAATCGTCTTGTATCTATTTTTATGACTGAAAGAGTTGTTGTTGTATATTTTTTTTATTTTTTAGTGGAGGTTGTTTAAGATTTTGTAAAAAAACTTTCTATCAACCGATATAATTATATCATTGCATGTTGTGTGTGTTGTTCAATGTCATTTGTACCAATTAGGAATTTTTAAAATTGGAAAATAGCAAGGTAGTCTCGAGCTTTTGCCCACCCGTGCTCCCACGAAAGCTTCACTATAAAGCTTGTAACAAGAGCTACACCAGTAACACTATAGGAGTGATCATGTTGATGCCTGTAAAAGAAGGTAAAGGTGTTCCCATAACCTATGCGGTTGTTGGAGTGTAAGGTGTCCGAGACCTTAGCTTCTCTACGGGCCAGCATATTGAGGGCGGCGCCCATCGCCTCTTCCTCACTGCTTGGCCTTCTCTGACCCTAAAAAAAGGCAGGTACCCATTGACAGCTGGGTGAACTAGGAAACTGTACTGAAGCCAAGGCGCGCAAACGGTCACTCATTCGCGAGGCGACCAAGCTCATCGCGCTTAACCTTAGCTTGGGGACAGCGAGTGCTCTAACCACTGAGCTATCCCATCCCTGTTGATGACAACTTTTCTCATCTGAAAAGCAGTACACAAAATATGAAAATTGCAAACTGTAAAATGACGTAGATATTATTTGGATAATGTGACTTATCTGATGATGTAATTAGCGCAATGCTGGAACAACTGGCAGCAGGATACCAACAGTGGCATTTTATGGATTCTTTCACATTTTATTCTTCGATCTAATAAAAGCAAATCAGTATTGCGCTTGTACATCCCAAACACACACACACACACACACACACACACACACACACACACACACACACACGCACACACACACACACGCTCTCTCTCTCTCTCTCTCCATCCCTCCCTCCCCTTCTGTCTGTCTGTCTGTCTGTCTGTCTGTCTGTCTGTCTGTCTGTCTGTCTGTCTCTGTCTGTCTCTCTCTGTCTCTCTCTCTCTCTCTCCATCTATCTGTCTCCCTGTCTCTTTTCCACTGTCTCTATCTCTCACCAGTTCCAGACGGAAACCTTTGAAATCCAGTGATGGTTTTATCCACTGAGCCACGTCTGCCCACGTTCGTTACCGCCACCAGCAGCTGTGGCATCGGAAGACAGTTAAAACACATAATCGTAATTATAGAAACAACAAATAACATTCAAAATTTAAAATATTACCCAAACAGCATTCTTAATTTTTTACATTACATCAGTCTCTATTAGCATTTGAATAGAACGATAACTATGATTAAAAATTCCAACAAAAAGAACTTCAGAGTGTTGTTTACTTTATCTCCTCCTTTCCTTGATGGACGCTAGGTATCGCCCAGTGGTTAAAACCGTTTGACTTCAATCCTGTGGGTGCATTAAGTCCTTAGTTTGAGTCTCAGTGACGTCTAGTGAATTAAGGGTGGGGACTTTTACGATCTTCCAGGTTAATTTCAAGTACAAACCTGCCAGTGCCTCCATTCCCTTCGTATATATACAAATGGAGAAAATAAAACTTTTACGATAAAGATCCCGTAATTCATATCAGCGTTTGGTGGGTTACGGAAACACAAACGTACCCAGCATGCACCCATTACAATGAAATGAGCTGCACTTTAGTCGCAATGTGTTGGCTGAGGCCAGCGGGAATGCCTCCTGAAAAGTTATGTTGTTGCTGTTGTTATTGTTGTTGTTGTTATGCGTTTCCCATTTTAACACTCTGGGGGGTCACCCAAAACGTGCACTATGACTCATCATCCCTCCTGAGAATCACCGTGAAATTGAAAATGCACACTGGTTGAGAAGTTTGCGTGTATGACTGTTTTCAAGTACCTGGCCATATAGGCAGCCATACTCTGACTTCAGAGGTGTGAAACGTTATAAGAACAGGAGAAGAAGAGACATGACCTACCCTGCTCAGTAAGGGAACGCAGAGAGAGAGAGAGAGAGAGAGGAGAGAGAGAGAGAGAGAGAGAGAGAGAGAGAGAGAGAGAGAGAAGAGAGAGAGGAGAGAGAGAGAGAGAGATGAGAGAGAGAGAGAGAGAGAGAGAGAGAGGGTTATCATATATCCCGAAAACATTTCTGAAGAAGAAAATAGCAGACAGTCACAGAATTTTTAATAACCCCAAATAGCATCATACTGTACTTTAAAAAAAAAAACAAAACCCGATATATAACCCACGCATCCCGCTCTGACTCAAAACCACTAGACCGTGCATGGACGTATGTATGTATACAAGCTCATCTACTCTACCCATCTCGTTCTGTTTTTCAACACAGAGAAGATAACATTAATGTTCCGCAGATGTCGTCAGTCAGCCATACCTCAGATTTATCGCCCCTGGCGAAGACCAAGGTGTCCTCATCCACGTACAGCTCCACCTGGTTCCGGTCAGCGAAGTTCACTCCCTTGGATGTCTTCCGGATGTTCGTCATGGACTGGATGAACTGTAAGCAGACAGACAGAAAGAGGATCAGATGGAGGGTGAACGTTGTTCCTCACACACAGGGTGAAGGGCAGAATGCTGTCAGGTGAACGATCCCTGACCCACAGCACAGCTTTTGGAGAGGAACGTGCATGTATATTATCATACGGTTTGGCCCAGTCCAAAAGCTGTGTCAGTTAGTGATGTCAGTCAAGGCTTACACTGAAACTGTTCTTATGTTGTAAAATAATGTATCGAGATTGCCTTCAAGCCATGACAAGCTCTTGACATGAGAACCTGCACTCTCCTTTGAAGGAAAACTAATCCTCTAAAGTCGGAGTATGGTTCCTATAAATTATGGCCAGGTACTTGAAAACAGTCATCTACACAAACTTCTCAATCAGTGTGCAATTTCAATCTCACAGTGATTCCCAGGTGGGATGAGCGAGTCAGAGCATACGTTCTGGTTTACCCTGAGAGTGTTAAGTTGGGGAACGCACAACACCAGCAACAACAGACGGTTCAATGATACAGGCTAGGCTAGAAACACCTAGTCACAGGCATGGATTGTTGGAGGATGGATATCAATGGTAAAGATGTACGAGAAGATGTACCCATTTACACACACACACACACACATTTTCTTTTGCCTGAATAGGATTGGTTAACTTTATACATACACACAGAAGAACGAAGCCAGAACAGGACTCGTTGCCCTATACAGAAACATCTAATTTTGGGGATAATGTCTCAACACGGCACTAGTGTGTATGCGTTTCTGGAACTGCTGTCATACATTCCTACCGGCACACAATGGCCTACTCTTTCGAAACGTGGAACGGGTTTTAACGGGTGTGCAAGATGTTTTGCGTGTGTTTGTACACAGAACCTCAGTTTATAGTCTCATCCGAAAAGATTTTTTTTTTTGGGGGGGGGGGGGGGGGGGGGGCAGCAGAGTCGGCACTGATGTTGACTCCAGGGGAAACAAAATCTCCTTGAACGGGCGTCTCAGTGGTAGCTGAAACCTTGGATCGATCCCTGGCCGTCAGATCGTGAGCACACTACTCTAACCACCAGGCTACCCCGTTCCCCTTCCACCAATGTGAAATGGCTGGTTAGTTAAGCGCTTTTATTGTTTTTACAAGGTATAGTGCTATATGAATTCCATTTATTATTATTATTATTATTATTATTATTATTATTATTATTATATTATTATTATCATCATCATCATCATCATCATCATCATCATCATCATCATCATCATCATCATCATCATTATTATTATTATTTATTATATTATCATTATTATTATTATTATTATATATATATTATTTATTATTATTATTATTATTTATTAATTATTTATTATTATTATTTCATCATCATCATCAGTAGTAGTAGTAGTAGTGGTGGTGGTAGTAGTAGTAATAGTAGTAGTAGTAGTAGTAGTAGTAGTAGTAGTAGTAGTAGTAGTAGTAGTAGTAGTAGTAGTAGTTACCCTGTACATAGAGGTGGAGGTGGAGTAATATGGCCACAGGGATTCCCTGTTCTTGGGGTCCCCCTCTCCGTGGAAAGCCTGTTCCGTCCCGTAGTAGATCACTGGAATACCCTGCAACAACAGTCTGTGTCAGGAGGGCGAAGTATAAAGCAGAGAGAGAGAGTGAGAGAGGAGGAGGAGGGAGGGAGGGAGGAGAGGGAGGAGAAGAGAGAGAGGAGAGAGAGAGAGAGAGAGAGAGAGAGAGGAGAGAGAGAGAGAGAGAGAGAGGAGGAGAGAGAGAGAGAGAGAGAGAGAGAGAGATATTCGTAGACTGCTAAGGAAATCCAAACAGACCCAGTCAGAGAGATATTAGCGGCCAGAAAGAAGCAGAAAAGGGACATAATTATCGGAAGGGAAGAAGAGGGAGGTAAGGAGAAAAAAGAAAAAAAAGTAACAAATTGATATTCTCTTTTACTGGGAACATAAACATTAAAGAACATTTTGGTATTATTCAAAAATCAACAAGGTAGCAACCATCAACAACCATCAGCTAGCAAGCAGCAAGCAAGAAGGCAAGCAATCAACAACCAATCAACCACCAGCCATTCACCGACAAGCAACCAAAACAGAGAAAAAAGAGCGCAGCAATAGCAGCAGCAGTAGAAGCAGAAGCAGCAACAGCAGCAGCAGCAACAGCATTCTAAGGACTACAGTAGGTCGCGAAGGAGATTTTGTGTACATGATACTTTTAAACTGGTCTGATGTCCAAGCAGTAAGCTTACGATTCATCA
This sequence comes from Stramonita haemastoma, assembly GCA_030674155.1. Classification (NCBI taxonomy): domain Eukaryota; kingdom Metazoa; phylum Mollusca; class Gastropoda; order Neogastropoda; family Muricidae; genus Stramonita; species Stramonita haemastoma. The sequence goes on along the minus strand of CM060317.1, from coordinate 45,657,573 downwards.
TTCAAAAGAAAAATCTAAACTAGCTATGCAAAATGGAGTACAGTATTTATAGCAAATTCTTTGTGAAAGGTCAACTCTTGCAAGATATTTGAACCCGGGTCAGTAGATGATCACGAAAGCATCACTCTGACCACCAGGCTATCCCGTCCCCATAGACAGAAGACAGAACAGACAGACAGACAGACAGACAGACAGATAGACAGACAGAACAGACAGAACAGACAGGACAGGCAGACAGAGGTTCCCGTTCGAGGAGATTTTTCTCCTGGAGTTAACATCAGTGCTGACTCCACCCTCCCCCAAAGTCCTTCGGATGAGACTGTAAACCGAGGCCCCATGTGCCAACGCACGCAGATTATCTTGCGCACACAATAAACCCTGTTCCGCTTTTTGTAAGAGTAGGCCATCGTGGAAACAGATGACATTTACAAAAATGCATACATACGGGGACTGGCTGTAAAAAAGCACGAGTGCTTATCCCATTATCCTCGATATAAAAGAAGAAAATAAATAAATAAATAAACAAATCAACAAACAAACAAACAAAAAAATAAATAGATAATAAATAAATAATAAAATAGATAAATAAATAAGTAGCGCCTGTAAGCAGAGCTCGGCACTGACCTCGCCAAAGAGGACGTAAGCCAGGGCATTGGAGAGCAGCACGGTGTCGTCCTGGAGGCTGAGGAAGCGGGGAAAGTCGTGATTGTCCACGAACAGGCCCAGCACTGACGTGTCCGTGAAACACCGCCTCTGGGGGAAGCATGGGGAATAGTGGGGAATAATGGGAAATGATGGGGAATGCTGGGGAATCATGGGGAATGATGGAGAATCATGGGGAATCATGGGTAAATATAGGGAATAACGGGGAATAATGGGTAATAATGGGGAATAGCGGGCAATAATGGGCAATGATGGGGAATCATGGAGAATCATGGGGAATAATGGGCAACAAAGGGGAATAATGGGCAATAAGGCGTGGTCAAATTTTTATGGACAATAAAGGGCAATACTGGGTAAATATAGGGAATACTGGGTAAATATAGGGAATACTGGGTAAATATAGGGAATACTGGGTAAATATAGGGAATACTGGGTAAATATAGGGAATACTGGGTAAATATAGGGAATACTGGGTAAATATAGGGAATACTGGGTAAATATAGGCAATACTGGGTAAATATAGGCAATACTGGGTAAATATAGGGAATACTGGGTAAATATAAGCAATACTGGGTAAATATAGGCAATAGTGGGTAAATATAGGCAATAGTGGGAAATAATGGGGAAATATAGGCAATAATGGCAAATAATGGGCAAATACAGGCAATAGTGGGCAATGATGGGCAAATATAGGCAATAATGGGTAAATACAGGCAATAGTGGGCAATGATGGGCAAATATAGGCAATAATGGGTAAATATAGGCAATAGTGGGCAATAATGGGGAAATATAGGCAATAATGGCAAATAATGGGCAATGATGGGCAAGTATATGCAGTAATGGGCAATAATGGGAAAACATAGGCAATAATGGGCAAATATAAGCAATAGTTGGCAATAATCGGGGAAATGGGCAAATATAGGCAATAATTGGTAAGTATAGGCAATAGTGGGCAATAATGCGCAGATAGGC
>CM060317.1:45638438-45650938 GCA_030674155.1 Stramonita haemastoma | reverse complement strand
TGGGTGGATGGATAGGTAGGTAGGTAGGAGTGGTCTGGGTGTATAGATAGATGGATAAATGGATGGCTGGATAGATCGACGGACGGAGGGACTGATGGACGGACGGATGAATAAATGGACGGATATACAGACGGAAGAACGGACAGAATGATGGACTGACTGATGGACGGACGGACAAATGAACGGATGGATGAATGGATGGGTCAGTAGGTGGGTAAGTGGGTGGATAGATAGATAGATGGATGGTTGAACATAATGGATGGATGACAGAGAGAGAACACTGAACACTGAAATTGCTTGATGTACATTGGGCTCAGGCCACAATACACTTTCTGGGGCAAAAATGGAAAGATGCAAACAAAAAGAAAAGAAATAGAACTTCTCGTAAACTTTGATAAGGCTTTGCCATGATGACAGAGAGAGAGAGAGAGAGAGAGAGAGAGAGAGAGAGAGAGAGAGAGAGAGAGAGAGAGAGAGAGAGAGAGAGAGAGAGAGACAGACAGACAGACAGACAGACAGACAGACAGACAGACAGACAGAATTGAACCCCCTCTCACCCAGGGACTGGATGTAAGGCAAACGCTCCTTGATGCCTGTGAAACTTCCCCCACAGTAGCTCCTCAGATCCGAACACTGGCTGGATGGGGCTTGGCCACTGGGCCCAAAGCGATCTGTCAGCAGCTGACAGCAGGCACAGTGAAGTTATTTTTCTTCATTTTAACACTACAACATCTTTACTTCATACCACACCGTCATCAGTACGCTACAACACCTTTATACCACACCGTCATCGTACGCTACAACACCTTTATACCACACCGTCATCAGTACGCTACAACACCTTTACCTCATACCACACCGTCATCAGTACGCTACAACACCTTTATACCACACCGTCATCAGTACGCTACAACACCTTTACTTCATACCACACCGTCATCAGTACGCTACAACACCTTTACTTCATACCACACCGTCATCAGTACGCTACAACACCTTTACTTCATACCACACCGTCAGTACGCTACAACATCTTTACTTCATACCACACCGTCATCAGTACGCTACAACATCTTTACTTCATACCACACCGTCATCAGTACGCTACAACATCTTTACTTCATACCACACCGTCATCAGTACGCTACAACACCTTTACTTCATACCACACCGTCATCAGTACGCTACAACACCTTTACTTCATACCACACCGTCAGTACGCTACAACATCTTTACTTCATACCATACTGTCAGTACGCTACAACACCTTTACTTCACACCACACCGTCATCAGTACGCTACAACACCTTTACTTCATACCACACCGTCAGTACGCTACAACACCTTTACTTCATACCACACCGTCATCAGTACGCTACAACATCTTTACTTCATACCACACCGTCAGTACGCTACAACACCTTTACTTCATACCACACCGTCATCAGTACGCTACAACACCTTTACTTCATACCACACCGTCATCAGTACGCTACAACATCTTTACTTCATACCATACTGTCAGTACGCTACAACACCTTTACTTCATACCACACCGTCAGTACGCTACAACACCTTTACTTCATACCACACCGTCAGTACGCTACAACATCTTTACTTCATACCATACTGTCAGTACGCTACAACACCTTTACTTCATACCACACCGTCATCAGTACGCTACAACATCTTTACTTCATACCATACTGTCAGTACGCTACAACACCTTTACTTCATACCACACCGTCAGTACGCTACAACACCTTTACTTCATACCACACCGTCAGTACGCTACAACATCTTACTTCATACCATACTGTCAGTACGCTACAACACCTTTACTTCACACCACACCGTCATCAGTACGCTACAACACCTTTACTTCATACCACACCGTCATCAGTACGCTACAACACCTTTACTTCACACCACACCGTCATCAGTACGCTACATCTTTGCTTTATACCACGCCGTCAGTACGCTACAACACCTTTACTTTATACCACACCGTCATCAGTACGCTACAACACCTTTACTTCATACCACACCGTCATCAGTACACTACTACACCTTTACTTCATACCACACCGTCATCAGTACGCTACAACACCTTTACTTCATACCACACCGTCAGTACGCTACAACACCTTTACTTCATACCACACCGTCATCAGTACGCTACAACACCTTTACTTCATACCATACCGTCAGTACGCTACAACACCTTTACTTCATACCACACCGTCATCAGTACGCTACAACACCTTTACTTCATACCATACCGTCAGTACGCTACAACACCTTTACTTCATACCACACCGTCATCAGTACGCTACAACACCTTTACTTCATACCACACCGTCATCAGTACGCTACAACACCTTTACTTCATACCACACCGTCATCAGTACGCTACAATACCTTTACTTCATACCACACCGTCAGTACGCTACAACACCTTTACTTCATACCACACCGTCAGTACGCTACAACACCTTTACTTCATACCACACCGTCAGTACGCTACAACACCTTTACTTCATACCACACCGTCATCAGTACGCTACAACACCTTTACTTTATACCACACCGTCAGTGCGCTACAACACCTTTACTTCATACCACATCGTCAGTACACTACATCTTTACTTTATACCACACCGTCATCAGTACGCTACAACACCTTTACTTCATACCACACCGTCATCAGTACGCTACAACACCTTTACTTCATACCACACCGTCATCAGTACGCTACAACACCTTTACTTCATACCACGCCGTCAGTACGCTACAACACCTTTACTTCATACCACACCGTCATCAGTACGCTACAACACCTTTACTTCATACCACACCGTCATCAGTACGCTACAACACCTTTACTTCATACCACACCGTCATCAGTACGCTACAACACCTTTACTTCATACCAACACCGTCATCAGTACGCTACAACACCTTTACTTCATACCACACCGTCATCAGTACGCTACAACACCTTTACTTCATACCACACCGTCATCAGTACGCTACAACACCTTTACTTCATACCACGCCGTCAGTACGCTACAACACCTTTACTTCATACCACGCCGTCAGTACGCTACAAACACCTTTACTTCATACGCCACAACACATTTACCTCTGATCAATATTTAATTTTAAGTAAGATTATATCAGGGAACGTAAGAGAAATTTATCCGCTGGGAGAGAGAGAGAGAGAGAGATGAGAGAGAGAGGAGAGAGAGAGAGAGAGAGAGAGAGAGAGAGAGAGAGAGAGGAGAGAGAGAGAGAGAGAGAGAGAGGAATGACCGACTGACTGACTGACTGACTGAATGAATAACCTTTATTTTTCAAGGGTGACAGATAAGCATTCACACACATTTTTTTTCCATTTGGCCCTTGCCCTGATTAGGACTATCAAAATAAAAGCAAAACTCCTTCAAAAGCAAGAACAACCCCCCTCCTCCACAAGACAACAAATCAAAAAACTCACCCCAAACCAAACAAACCAACCAAAACAAAAAAAATAGAATAGCAACCCCCTCCCCCCTAAAAAACCACCACCACCACGAGCAACAAAAGTTCAACCTATGATTTAAAGAGAGAGAGAAGAGAGAGAGAGAGAGAGGAGAAGAGAGAGAGAGAGAAGGAGAGATTGAGAGAGGAGAGAGAGAGAGAGGAGAGAGAGTTGAATAATCTTTATTTTCAAGGGTAACAGAGTAAGCATTTAGATACTTTTTTTTCATCCGGAGAGAGAGAGAGAACAATAACATGGACAGTACAGTACAAATGCCTTTCTAACTCATACAACCTTTTTGTTTTTCTTCCACCAGTTATGCTCAAAGACTGGCGTCCTTCCTCCCTACCTGATAGATGATCCTAGATTTCCATTCTTCTGTCGTCCTTGCAGATGTAGCTGCCAGAAGCAGACTGAAAAGGATAAAGACCGACTGCATGCCACTCGTTGTTGGTGATCCTGCACACAAACACTTTGTGTCCTCTGTGTGTGTGTGTGTGTGTCACTGCACTATTTTAATGACAATCTTAACACAAGAAAGTTTATCGGTGCTACAGGATTACAATGTCCCCCCCCCCACTTTATGTGACCGAAGCTCTGTATAAATGAGAAATGTCTTGGATACAGCTATATACACTTCTTGGGGTTTCCAGAGTATTTCTCTTCGTTTTCTTTTAATGTACTATCTGTTGAAGTTTTGTTTCAGGGTTTTTGTTTGTTTCTTTGGTTTTTTTCTTTGCTTGTGTTTTTCTTTGTATGTGTGTCTTTTTTCTAGTTTTGATTGAATTTGATTTCATTTAGGTTTCTTTCTTTCTTTTTAATCTGCGTTTTTAAAAAAAACAAACTCTTTCTGTCTTCATTGCTTTCTTTCTTTCTTTAAAAAAATCTGTTTCCTCCTCCTCCCTCCCCCCTCCCCTCCCCCCCCCCCCCTCTCCTCTCCTCTCTCTCTCTCTCTCTCTCTCTCTCTCTCTCTCTCTCTCTCTCTCTCTCTCTCTCTTCTCTCTCTCTCTCTCTCTCTCTCTCTCTCTCTCTCATCGAACATGATAATATGTTGTTACACAGCTTATGATGGAGTTTCTCTATGTATGATATTGTTCCTCTAAAGTCGGGGTATGGCTGCACCTATGGCGAGATATTTGAAAACAGTCATACACACAAACTTCTCATTCAGTGTGCAGCTTCAGTCTCACAGTGATTCCCAGGTGGGATGAGTGAGTCAGAGTGCACAATCTCGGTGATCATCAGAGTGTAAAGCTGAGGAAGGTATAACAACAACATTAAATTTTAGACTTTGGTACTTTGCGTATGATATTATCATTAACTGACAACAATTTTTAGCCTGGGACAAGGGACTCAATATGACTTGATGTAGTGCAAGGGGTACAATGCAGTACGACGCATTAGGATTTAACACAGCGCAATACGAAACTACAATGTGGTGCAATGCATTAATTGTGCAGTGAATTACTATTTTTGAACGTAATTAGTCTTTAAAGGACGCGCGCGCGGGAGTGGACGTAAAAAAGCAGAAGAGTGCTTATCCCATTATCCTCGATATGAACCCCCCAAAAAAAACACACACACACAGCACCATGATTAGTTGTCTGTCCTTTATACTATCAAAATTACCGGTTGAAATAAATTTAAGGTAGGGCAGTTTTTGTTACATTGCACCATAACTATGCGGACTGTAGAGTGGCTTTTTCCGAACCGGATTTCTCAGCATTGTTGACACTGTGTATGGGTCAAAGTGTCCTCATGACATACCGTCTAGTTATCTAAACACATCTTTACTTGTCAACACAACTATTGCTGAGTTTCAAACCGCGTCGTCTTCTTCTTTTTTTTTCTCCTTGTGTTCAATCCTCCTGAAGTTGGTTAGATAAATTTATATGATGTCACTAGCAATGTCCCAGGTTTTCCTCTGTGGGAGAGAAAGCTTATACTATAGCTCAGGTACACACGTAGAGATAACACAATGTACACTTGTTTGTTTGTTTGTTTTTTCAGTGGAAGGGAAATGTAGAGTAAACATTTTCCTGTTGCAAATATAAGGATATTACCAGTGACGTCACACATGACCGGACTTCCAGAGGATTAAACATACACCTTCACTTAACGGGGACAAAACAACTCGGTTGTTAGAACCTTGGATTTGCCATTTAAAGGTCACAGTGTCAGACATGGAATTCTCTCCTCCCCCCACAACCCCCGTGGGGGTCAACTAAAGTCTAGGCCCTTCTTTTTGCGCAAGTCATCCGAATAGCGATATAAACCCATGCTATGTGGGCAGATGCATTCATTCAAATCTTGCACCACCACACACACACACACACACACACACATGCTGCTGCTGTTGCTGGTTGCTTGGTTTTATTATTAAAAAAACCCACTTATTTATTTATTTATTTATTTTATATCGAGGATAATGGAATGAGCACTCATGTGCTTTAAAAAAAAATCCAGTCCCCGTATGTATGTAGTTTTGTAAATTTTGTCATCTGTTCCGGCCACCGGCACACTATGGCCTACTCTTACGAAAAGCAGTAAGGGATTTAACGTGTGCGCAAGATGTTCTGCGCGCGTTCACACAGGGGGCCTCGGTTTACAGTCTCACCAGAAAGACTTTGGGGACTTTTTTGTGAGTAAGATGCTCTGCTCTTCTCTACTTGCTGTGGTTGTATTGAGAACCTGGTTTACAGTCCCTCTCCTCTGAAGGGCTTTTAGAAAGGGGTGATGGGTCGAGGGTTGGGAGTGAGTATGATGATTTCTATCTTCTACTTATGGGGGATTTCAACCCTCGAATAGCAAGTTATAACTGTAGTATTTCAAATTATGACAATGATTTTGAGTCAGAACATTGCGCTCGCAATTTGACGACCTTAGTTCGATTCCCGTTATTGGGGATTTTTTCTCTTGGAGTTGACTCCACTCTCCCTAAAAGTCTTTCGGATGCGACTGTAATCCGAGGCCCTGTGTGCAAACGCACGCAGAACATCTTGCGCATATGTTAGATCCTGTTCCGCTTTTCAAAAGAGTAGGCCATTGTGTGCCGGTGGGAACATAATTATGACAATATTTACAAAATTGCATACACTTGAAGACTTGATGTAAAAAAGCACATGAGTGTTTATTTCATTATCATCGATATAAAAGAATCTCTGTCTGTCTGTCTGTCTGTCTGTCTGTCTGTCTGTCTGTCTCTCCTGTGTTACCGTTAGTTTATGACTTTGGCAACCGAACCATTACAGTAAATCGACCCAAACATGGAGACACGACAGTTAAAGGGAGAGAAACTTGCAAACTGAAGGCACTGAATAGGCCTATGTCATACTGTTGCTTCCCTTTAGTCGCAAAACTCTGGAAAGGGGAGAATTAAATTTTTGTGCATCCTCAAAAGAGACTTTTTGAAATGACAAGAACGGTTCCTTGACCATCACCCCCATCCCCACAACAAAAAGAAAAGAAAAAACCAAAAGACAACTACCACCAAAAGAAAAACTAAACAAAACAATTAAAAAACAAAAACAACATCGCCATTCACCCCCCCCCCGCTCCCTAAATAAAACCACCAGCAACCCTAACCCTCTTCCATACCTCCCCTCCCCAACCAAACAGATAGAAAATAATTCTAATTGGTCGGCGTCAGCAGATACCATGCCTTGGGAAGAAGGGAGAAAATGTGTTCTAGGATTTTGTTACGCCAAAAACGAGCACACACACACACAACACACAATTAGTATGCTTATGTAATTGTTACAGTATTTTGGTTGATGGTTTTTTCGTGTGGGACTTTAGGGGTAGGTTGGTTGTTCTGGTTGGTGGGAGAACGGTTAAGGCAGAAGGTACAGGCAAAAACTGTTGTGGAGGGATGGGGTGTGTGGCCACAGCCTTTTTCAAGGAAGATGGGGCAGAGGAGGGAGTGTTTAGAAAAAAGAAGGGATGTGTGCAGAAAGGAGTACAGTGAATGTGAATTGGTTTGGAAGGTGAGGGAGACAGTGAGTGAGGAGGTGAATGTTTGTGTGTGTGTGTGTGTGTGTGTGTGTGTGTGTGTGTGTGTGTTGTGTGTGTGTGTGGATGGAGGTGTTAATGTAGGTGGATAAGATTTAAAAAAATGTTTTAAAATCGTCTTGTAGTTTATGTGAACTGGCTTCAAAAGTTTGTGTTGCCGGTATTATCTTTGATGTTGGTGGAACCAGTGTTTTAGTGGATGGATTCATATTTTAATTTTTTCTTTTCTTTTTTTAAAATAGAATTTTAGTTTAAATAAACGTGAAAGACTTTGATGGGTTGTTTGGTATGGGCAATTTTTTCTGTTTATTACTAATCACAATCTTGAGTTATTCTCTAATATTGGCTGAATTGCATAGTTTTACAGTAAGTCCCATAATAATGCTTGATGAGCAAGCGTGAGTTGATCTGCTTAAAATGTCTGTTAAACTGTTTAGATCGGCTATGGTTTTCTGTTAATTACCTGTGTTCTGTGTGATTAGACTAGGGAGTAAAATGAATTATTAGATCGATGGGTTTATCGTGTAGCCAGCTAGAGCACCAAGAGACCATGCTGTACGGCCCACGAGAGGAGCTGGAAAGGACACCCCATTATTTTCCCCAGACAAATCTGACGGTGTAAAGCGAATGAGAAAAGGAAAAAAAAAGAAGTACCTAGAGTTAACATCAGTGCCGACTCCACTCCCCCGAAAATTCTTCGGATGAGCATAAACCGAGGTCTCGTGTGCGTACGCACGCAGAACATCTTGCGCACACGTTAAAACCTGTTCCGCTCTTTGGAAGAGTAGGCCATTGTGTGCCGGTGGGAACGGATGACAAAATGTACAAAACTACATACACACGGGGACTGGATGTAGAAAAGCACACGTGAGCTTATTCCATTATCCTCGGAAGAAAAATACATAAAAAATAATTTTAAGAGTACATAGGTATAATCCACTTTCCTTTCTACATGCCAGACATGAACCATGACATCAAATCGAAAAAGAATCCTATTATGAAAAATAGTACTGTTGCAAGACGCAAAAAAAACTATCACTTACTCTGAGCAAATCTCCAATGAACAAGAGCGGCAAGTCATCTGGTTATGTATTTATTGAACAACAGTGTCCCTGCTGTATCTGTGACAGCGAAAGACAAATTAAAAATAGAAATGTTTACTAATTTCTTTCTTGACTGATTACACCAACATTGATTTCGCTTATTAATGTTTAGTGGTGTTTAATCATCACACACGAATAATTTCAAGTAATTTTTTTAACCCGAGTACAATTACAATTCAGTTTAGCATCTTACTTCTGGGCTGACTGTAATTAAAATAAAAAGGCAAACGATAGTGCTAGTGTTGTAGTGTTGGTGAACAAACCTTTTTTTTCATTCTAACAAAAGGCGCAAGTCAAAAACACAAAATTCCTTCTCTCATCTTTGTTGTTGTTGTTGTGCGTTTCCCCAGCTTAACACCATGAGGATCACCCAGAACGTGCACTCTTGACTCACTCATCCCACCTGGGCATCACTGTGAGATTGAAATTGCATACTGAATGAGAATTTTGCGTGTATGACTGTTTTAGAGTACCTCGCCATATAGACAGCCATACTCCGACTTCAGAGGAATGTTTTTCTCCTTTAAAGGAGAGTGCAAGTTGTTAGTTATGCTAAGAGCTTGTCATGGCTGAAGGCAATCTCAACACAAATTTTAAACATAACAATATTTTATTATAGGACCTTGGCAAATAGCTGACGCCAATAACTAACACAGCTTTTGGCCTGGGCCAATCTTCCAAAGTTGATCCACGCAAAGCCTTTGGTCTTTCTTTTCTTCTCCTGTTGAGAGGAACAATAATTGGTTGAATTAGCAATCGCCTTTTAAATTAAACTAATCGTCAGGTTCACGTTCACACGATCTCATTTGATGTCATTACCAATCAGGCTAAAAGGTCTGTCTTCATCATTGTCCTCACAACGTCCGTCTCTCTCTCTCTCTCTCCTCTCTCTCCTCCTCCTCTCTCTCTCTCTCTCTCCTCTCTCTCTCCTCTCTCTCCTCTCCTCCTCTCTCTCTCTCTCTCCAGTGGTAGTAAAATGCAAAAAGGGGGGGGGGGGGGGGAGGGGGGGATGGGAGGGAGGGAGGTGGTGGGGATGGAGCTGGCAGGCGGAGATGGGGGCTGGGGGAGAGGGTTGGGGTGGGGCTGGGGGTAGGGGTTTCCATTCGTGTAATTACAATGCTGTCGCTGACACATCCTGTCAGGTTTCCATTTCAAGGACAGGAAGTCCCTTTTAACCCCGGAAATTCTGGCACGTGCTGGAAGTTCATCAGAAGACAGGACAAGAATTCCCATTCTTTGGGATGCTTTTGTCTTTTTTTTTTTTTTAATTCCCTCCGTCTCTTTTTTTCTTCGTTTTTTTTTTCTCTTTCGTTGTCTGTCTTTTTTTTCTGTCTTTTTTGTTGAGTTTGTTGGTCTTTTTTTTTTTTTTTACCTTTCTTATTTTGTTTTCTTGTTTTTCTTTTTTCTCTTTTCCTTTTCTTTTTGTCTGTCTGTTTTTTTTTTCTGTCTTTCCTCCCTCCCTTGCATTCTTCCTTCCTTCTTTCCTTCCTTCTTTCTCCCCTTCCTTTCTTTTTTCCTTCCTTTCCTTCCTTCCTTCCTTCCTTCCTTCCTTCCTTCCTTCCTTCCTTCCTTCCTTCCTTCCTTTTCTTTCTTCCTTCCTTCCTTCTTTCCTCCCCCCTCCCCCCTCCCTCCTTTCTTTCTTTCTCTTTCTCTTTTCGGCTTTTCTGTTTTTTTTTGTCCAGGTCGCTTTCTACTTCTTTTTTTTTAACTTGGGTAAGTTTTTGCAAAGAGGAGTGGGGGTGGTAGGGCAGTGCATTTGAAGGGAGATAGGAAGAAGTGGACATGCAAAGCATCAGGAGAAAACACAGGGCATAGAGAGCCCTATGCCCTGAAATCAAATCCCTCCTGCATTCTTCAGTTATTAGTTCATGCGCTTTCAAATCAACATGGCTGAAAACATTTGGTAATCTGGATATTAAATTAATAATCTTTATTTCTGTTATTTTGTTGTTGTTGCAAAGACTGATTTAATTTATCCCTTAATATGTCCAGCCACTCAAACTCTTTGATCCGAATGAATATCTATCTATCTATCTATCTATCTATCTATCTATCTATCTATCTATCTATCTATCTATCTATCTATCTATCTATCTATCTATCTATCTATCTATCTATCTACTTTTTATTTTATTTATTCTATTCTTTTTCATCGAGGATAATGGAATAAGCACTCATGTGCTTTTTTAAATTATTTTTTTACATCCAGTCCCTGTATGAATGCAGTTTTGTAAATGATGTCATCTGTTCCCACCGGCACACAATGGTCTGTCTTACGAAAGGCGGAACAGGATTTAACGAGTGCGCAAGATGTTCTGCGTGCGTTCACACACGGGGCCTCGGTTTATAGTCTCATCCGAAGGACTTTTGGGGGAGGGTGGAGTCGGCACCGATGTTAACTCCAGGTGAAAAATCCCCTCGAACGGGAATCAAACCCAGGTCGTCCAATTGCGAGCGGAATGTTCTGACCACTAGGTTATCCCGTTACTTGTGTGTGCGCGTGCGTGCATGCATGCGCGCACGTGCATGCACGTGTGTGTAATCTCTTTTTCTGGCATGCATACATATTTAAAAAACCACAGCAGCAGCAAGAACAACAACAACAAAACATTACCTGCAGAAGCAGCAGCAAAAACAACAACAACAACAACCACAACAACAACAGCAATTTGAACAACACAGCAAGAACGATGATGACAACAAACAACAGCAATCGAGGCAAACAGGCAAAGCAAAACAAAGACCAAGGATACAGGGCTTGCTTTGAAACATTATGATACGAAATCGGTCTGGAGGGAACAAGTGACTGGAAGGAAAAAAAAAGATAAAACAGTGGACAGTTGTCCACTTTAACATTTGTCAATAACGCATGCTGAGTCGTGAACTGGCTGGTGTCCTAAAAGCGGTGGTTGTCTTAGAGTGGACGGGCTCAACAGAGATGCTCACTTCTCCTCGGGTCTGGAGACTTTCTTAGGAAGCTGACCTTCTCCTTTCCTTCATCGGGTGGGCTGCCAATGCAACAGACTGGAAATGGCAAGGAAAAGGATTCCACATCTGACATTATACTATTTCTTTTGTGAAATGTTACTTTTGTAAAACAACACATAATATTATTTTCCGGGAACCGTAGAAAATACTCGTTTTCCGTTCGAAGTACGCCTTGACTGCATTTTCATTTACGTAATTTCTCTTATGGCCATCGTTTTGAGTTGTACTTTTACGTGAGTTGATAGACACCGATGTGCTGAGCGGCACAGAAATAACTTCCACTCATGTTCGGACTGGGTTCGCGCGCAGTTGAAGTCCTCAGTCTAGTTAATTACAAGAAGCCATTTCACGACACTAGAAACGCATGTTCGCATTTAACCACAGGTGCACACACATCATCATGATGGGGAGACGGGATAGCCTGGTAGTCAGAGTGATGCACTCGTGATCTGCTGACCCGGGTTTGAATCTGGTTCAATAGGTTTTTTCCTCTGGAGTTAACATCAGTGCCGACTCCACTCTCCCAAAAGCCCTTCGGATGAGACTACAAACCAAGGTCCCGTGTGCGAACACACGCAGAACATCTTGCGCACACGCGAAAACCTGTTCCACTTTTCCTGAAGAGTAGGCAATTGTTTGATGGTTGGTACGGATAACAAAATTTACAAAATTGCATGCACATGAGGGCTGGTTGTAAAAAAAAAAGGGCACATGAGTTCTTGTTCCATTATTCTTGAAATAAAAAAAGGAATAAATAAAAAAAATGTACGTCAGTTCATCTGATGGGATCGTAATCTAATAGCAAGGGCCAATGTCTGGCAACTGGTTTCGTTGGTTATAGTTATTAAAGACACTAGTATTATTTCATTTTCCTC
>CM060317.1:45614108-45616495 GCA_030674155.1 Stramonita haemastoma | reverse complement strand
GCCAAACAGCTGAACGCCCTTGCTTTGTGGAAACTATTGATGGGGGCGGGGGGGGGGGGAGTTGGTCATTTCAGTGAAAGAGCTTTACAAGCAGAGAGAGGAGAGAGAGAGAGAGAGAGAGAGAGAGAGAGAGAGAGAGAGAGAGGAGAAGAGAGAGAGAGAGAGAGAGAGAGAGGCGTGCGCGCGCGCACGCACACACACACACACAAACACACACACACAGAGTAGCAGAGACAGACTGGGTGCGTGGGAGTGCATACCTTGTGCGAGCGTGGCATATGTGAGGGAATAAATGAAGACTGTGATTAATGTATTTATACATACCAATTGGAATGACACACATACACACACATTCCGCACTGAGTTTCACAATAACTCTGCATGAGTGTATCTGTTGGGAAAACACACACACACACACATACACACTACACACTACACACACTACACACACACACACACAACACACACACACACACACACTACACTCACACACACACACACTCACACACACACACTACACTCACCCACTAACACTACACACACACTCACACACACACACACACACACACACACACACACACACACACACACACACACACACACACACACACACACACACACACACACACACACACACACACACACTACACACTACACACACAACTACACACACACACACACTACACACACACACACACACACACACACACACACACACACACACACACACACACACACACACACACACACACTACACACACACACTAACAACACACACAAACAAACACACATAACACCCACCCCCCCCCCCCCCCCCCCCCCACCCCCCCCCCACACACACACACACAGAGTTCTTGATGACATTCTGAAGGAAGGTAAGATTAAAAATCCAGGCTATCTATCTCAAGAGCTGAAATGATCGTTGTAGATATAGGGCCGGCATCCACACACATCCACTGGAAACAGTTCAACAACAGCGAAAACATCCTTCATTTTTCATGGCAGATGTGAGAGAGACCTTTCTGGCTATGAGCCACCCATTCATTTTCCTGATTTCAGGCTATATATATATATATACTAACCAGTCGGGCCAAGAAGTGTTACGGTACAGCAGTTAAAGTATGCAGGAGATAGAGCAGAAACAGCTACAAGAACTGGGGGGGGGGGGGGGGGGGGTATGGAAAGGAGGAGGGGGGCGGTGATGGTGGTGGTGGTGGTTGTGGTGGTGGTTGTGGTGGTGGGGGAAGGTTTAGAGGTGGAAATTTTGGGAGGCGAGGGCATGCAGAGTGGGTAGGTGGGTGGGTGGGATTGTAGATTCAATTTTCTCAAGTACTAGCAGGCATGAAATTTATGACATACGGATTTGTTTTTGTTTTAAAAAATATAGGTATTGGTTTTCTTTTCTTTTTCTTTCTTTTCCTTTCTTTTGTTTGTTTGTTTTCTTTCTTTCTTTCTTTCTATTCTTTCTTTCTTTCTTTCTTTCTTTCTTTCTTTCTTTCTTTCTTTCTTTCTTTCTTTCTTCTTTCTTTCTTTCTTTCTTTCTTAGCTTTCTTTCTTTCTTTCTTTCTTTCTTTCTTTCTTTCTTTCTTTCTTTCTTTCTTTCTTTCTTTCTTTCTTTCTTTCTCTCTTTCTTTTCGTTCCTTCAAGGTTCTCCCCCGACCCCTTTCTCCCCTCTCTTGATTCCCCCAACCCTTTCATCTTCAATCTCTTTTACCGTACTAGTTCTACTACACTACACTACACTACACTACACTACACTACACTACACTACACTACACTACACTACACTACACTACACTACACTACACTACACTACACTACACTACACTACACTACACCGGCTCGCACCGCACCGCACCGCACTACACTACACTACACTACACTACACTACACTACACTACACTACACTACACTACACTACACTACACTACACTACACTACACCGCCTCGCACCGCACCGCACCGCACCGCACCGCACCGCGCTACACTACACTACACTACACTACGCTACGCTACACTACACTACACTACACTACACTACACTACACTACACTACACTACACTACACTACACTACACTACACTACACTACGCTACGCTGCACTACACTGCACTACACTACACTACACTACACTACACTACACTACGCTACGCTACACTACACTACACTACGCTACGCTACGCTACGCTACACTACGCTGCGCTACGCTGCGCTGCACTACACTACGCTACACTACGCTACACTACGCTACGCTACGCTACACCACAAGGGGAGATGCATGGGCACGAACACCAGCTCTTCTCATTGGTGGCGAGCGAGTGCCAATGCCTGGCTCTTACTAAAGCTCTTTTGAGTCCACTCATTTATTTTTATTTATTCATTTATTT
>CM060317.1:45591608-45604108 GCA_030674155.1 Stramonita haemastoma | reverse complement strand
TCGGCACTTTTTTTTTGCAAATATTGACTAGACTAATAGATAGAGATAGAGATAGAGATACAGAGAGAGAGAGGAGAGAGAGAGAGGAGAGAGAGAGAGAGAGAGAGGAAGAGAGAGAGAGAGAGAGAAAGAGAAGAGAAAGAGAGACAGAGACACGAGAGAGACGGAGAGAAGGAGAGACGAGACGAGGAGAGGAGGGAGGAGAGAGAGAGAGGAGGAGGAGAGGAGAGAGAGAGAGAGAGAGAGAGAGAGAGAGAGAGGAGAGAGAGAGAGAGAGAGAGAGGGAGAGAGAGGGGAGAGGAGAGAGAGAGAGAGAGAGAGAGAGAGAGAGAGGGGGGGGGGGGAGAGACAGACAGAGACAGAGAGACTGACTCATTTTCTCCAGCATACATTCATTAATTGTCGCAGTCTCTGCTCTTTCGTCAATCTTCCAGCCCCACAGCCTCCGCCCCCTTCCTCCTCCCCCCGTCCCTCCCCTCCTCCCCACCACCCTGCCCCGTTCTCTGGACTGCATTCCTATCGTTCTGCTATTTCTCTCCTCTCATTATCCTCTCTGTGAGGGAAATCAGGAAGATTTTCAGGTATGTTGGAATCCAGTGAAGTTTCTGACCCGAGGCACCACAATAACCACCCCCACCCCCACCCCACCCCCCACCCACACGCACGCACACACACACACACACACACACACACACACACACACACACACACACACACACACACACACACACACACACACACATACATACACACTCACTCACTCACTCACACACACACACATACACACACACACAGAGTCACACACAGAGTCATCCACACACACACATACACACACACAAACACATTGCACACACATACACACACAGTCACACACACACACACACACACACACACACACACACACACACACACACACACACACACACACACACACACACACACCTGGGCAGTGGTAACGACTAGACTAGACTGTGAAGACTCTCTGACCAGCTTACCCCCAATCCTTCAGTCTCTTTGTCTTCTCTGTCTTATCACACTCTCCCCCTATCTTTCCTTGACGTTGCCACCCACCTCCCTGTCACATTTGGGGTAATTTTATTCTCTTTCCCCCTCTCTCATTCTTTCTTTATTTTTGGGGGGTGGGGTTGGGGGTGGTGGCGGTGATGGTGTGTGTTTTCTTCTTTTTCTAAAGACATTTTTAGGTACAATATCTTATTTCTCCTTCACCCCAACTCTGTCTACACGCACGCACGCACGCACGTACGCACGCACGCAAGCGCGCGGGCATGCACGCACACACGCACGCTTGCACGCACGCACGCACGCACGCACGCACACACACAGATGTATGTGGGCTAAATGTATGTTCCATCCCAGAATACAGTTTGTTGTCTTGTCCAAAAGACTAGCACAAAGACCACCATTCAAGGTCCTGCGGATGGGGGAGGGAAATGCTCGAGTTCAAGCGGGAGTTGAACCTGCAACTTCTCACTGTCTAGACGGAGGTGATACTCCCTGGACCACTGATCCACCAAGCACTCAGGTTATCTTACGAGTCTCTTAGTTTTGTTGTTGTTGTTGAATTTTTTTTTTGTTTAAGTGTCTATTGAAAATAAATTTTTATTTTACACATTTTGCTGCAGTATTTCATTTTCATGGTCCGGGGTTTCTTTCTCTCTCTAAATATCTTATGCATTTTGCTGCAATAATATTTCATTTTCATGGCTTGGGGTTTCTTTCTCTCTCTAAATATCTTATGCATCTTGCTGCAATAATATTTCATTTTCATGGCTTGGGGTTTCTCTTTCGCTCTCTAAAATCCACAATACGGATCCATATTTTATTTGCGGTGTGTGTGTGTGTGTGTGTGTGTGTGTGTGTGTGTGTGTGTGTGTGTGTGTGTGTGTGTGTGTGTGTGTGTGTGTGTGTGTGTGTGTGTGTGCGCGTGCGTGCGTGCGTGTGTGCGTGTGTGTGTGTGTGTGTGTGTGTGGTGTGTGTGTGTGTGTTTATGTGTTTGTGTGTGCTTGCGTGCGTGCGTGCGTGCGCACGCGCGCACGCGCTCTCGAGATTTTTTGTTTGTTTGTTAGTTCTACGGCTAGAACTCCGCGATCCTAAGTTCACCAATGGTGAGCTTTTAGCGTATGCGACCGCTGTTGCCCACCGTTAGGGTAGCTGCATTCCGACTTAGGGATGAAGTAGTTGCATTGAAGAAGAAGGGGCATATGTATCTGATGACATTGCTTGCAGAATCTTGTGGTTCATGGGGATGTTGTTAACCAAGATTTCATACCAGTGTCTGAGAAAGACTACAAGAATCAGGCCAGGCCTCTGATCCTTCAGGTCGCTGCATGCTTTACACTGATTTATACCACCTGGTAGACTATTGGTGAGGAAAGTCGGTCTATCTATCTATCTATCTATCTATCTATCTATCTATCTATCTATCTATCTATCTATCTATCTATCTATCTATCTATCTATCTATCTATCTATCTCTATCTATCTATCTATCTTCTCTCTCTATCTCTCTATCTATCTATCTATCTTTCTATCTCTGTCTGTCTGTCTGTCTGTCTGTCTGTCTGTCTGTCTGTCTATCTATCTATCCCTTAGTCTGGCCACTGTGGGGGAACCTATGAAGACTTGACAACCAGTTCCCTCCATTCCTTTCTCTGTTCTGCCTTTCTCAGGATTTTGTTGAGTTCTAGGCCTGTCCATTCGCTGATGTTGTCCTCCCATCTCTACTATTGGTCTGCCTCTTTTTCTTCCTCCTTGGACAGTGCCTTGCAGTAGTATCTTTGCTAGTCCTTTTGATCTTGTGACATGCCCGTACCATTAAAGTTTACGCTTCTTTACAATTGATAGAAGATTTTCGTAGGGACCAATGGTTTGCTGGATTCTGAGGAAAGTCACGAGTCCTAAAATTAACGTGCATGCATACTAACTAGCCAGTGCTACACAACCCTCTGTATGAAAACAGAAGATCAAATAGGCCTCTGTTAAAGGGATAGCAGATTTTTATGATCCTGGTTTGGTGGTTGGCAGAAAGAGGAATAATGTTTAACACTCACCTCACCCCAGACCCCAAGTTACTGACGCAGTGGGTTATGCAATGGCTGAAGCTGCTGCTCTGTTAGTTTCTTGGCAGACTTGGTGTCGTGCACGTGTATGTTTTTGTGTTGTGTAGTATTGTATTGTGTTGTATCAAATTATATAGAATTCCATTGTGTTTGTATTATTTTGGGTTACGTTGTGTTACATTGTATTGCATGGTGCTGTATGGTATGGTATGGTATGGTATGGTATTGTGTTGCATTGTATTGTATTATTTTATATTGCATTGCATTGTATTGTATTGCATCGTATCATAATATAAACACTTTTAATGAAAGAAGATTTTTCTGTGAAGTTTAGTACTGCTCTTTCCTATAGCTTTTTTTTCCCGAGGAACATCTAATAATAATAATAATGATAATACATGGAATCCATATAGCGCTATATCTTGTAAAAAACAAATCAAAGCGCTTGCATTCGGCCTATACAACACACAATCAATCAATAACCATTTATAGCTTTAGCAAAGTCGAATGTACACACACACACACACACACGCACGCGCAACACACACACACACACACACACACACACACACACACACACACACACACACACACGCGCGCGCGCGCGCGCGCGCGCACCTATAAAGGTTATACACTTTGGCAGGTAGATGTTGAAGGCAGGGACAGATAAGAGATGGAAACAGAAGGAGAAAAATCTGTCTCGTCTCTCTCGTCTCTCATCTCTCTCGTTTCCCGTAGGACTTTTTTGTTTAGACATGCACATTAAATGCAAGTTGGACACAGGAGGGACCTCATTTCATCACCTCAACCGAAAGACTAGCGTCCAGACCACCATTCCTGGTCTAGTAGATGAGGGGAAAAACAGATGCAGGCAGGATTCAAAGCAGAGACTGTTGGTTTTTAAAACAAGCAGATTCCACAGTGGAGTATGTTTCACATAATGGCATGTTCTTTGGTAAAGTAAACATTGAAAATGTCATACATACAAACCCTACAAATGGCCTGTATGTAAACAGGGCTGTGTGAAAAAGCCATGCTTTCTTTTCAAGTCCTCTTGAGAAACACAGCAGTTCCACTTCTCTTGAAATATTCACACAATAGTTTTCGTTTTCGTTTTCGTTTTTCGAGCGAGAGAGAGGAGAGAGAGAGAGAGAGAGAGAGAGAGAGAGAGAGAGAGAGAGAGAGGAGAGAGAGAGAGAAGAGAGAGAAGAGAGAGACAGAGACAGAGACAGAGACAGAGACAGACAGACAGACAGACAGACAAGACAGAGAGAGAGAGAGAGAGAGAGAGAGAGAGAGAGAGAGAGAGAGAGAGAGAGAGAGAGAGTAGAGAGAGAGAGAGAGAGGAAGAGAGAGAGAGAGAGAGAGAGATGCACACACACACACAACACACGCACCCCCCCCCCAACACACACACACACACACACACACACACACACACACACACACACACACACACACACACACACACACACACACAACACAGACCATACACACACCCGAAACACGCACACAAATGACGAAGCACACAATAAAGCAAGGCAAAATTCTTTTATTCGAGGATAATAGATAAGCACTCGTGTGCTTTTTACATCCAGTCCCAAGCAATGGAAAACAAGAGATCAAGCCACGTAACAACAACAACAACAACAACAACAACAACAACAACAACAACAACAACAACAGCAACAACTCAAAGTAAGGTGATACAGTCAAACATTCAAACAAAGCAATCTGTTGAGCATAAAACTAAGTCAAGTGGGCAGATGAGCGAAATTACCTGGAACAAAACAACACACAACCTGCAGTGGGAGGGGGCGGCAGCGAGGAGGAATGAATGGAAAAGCATTGTTGACACGAACGATGGTGAGGAGGCAAGAGGTCTGTATACTAAGGGACTGAGGGGGGAAAGAGAAGGGGAGGAGGGGGAGACGGAAGGAGGAAGGAGGAAGGAGGGAGCAACGAGTTTGATGGATTTCTGGGGGGGTTAGGATGAAGAGACGTAGTAAGGTACAGGCTGCACTTAAGGGTTAGATTCTGGCAGTTTTCCTCTTATTTTTATATATCTCTCAGATTCGTACTTCACGTATTAAGGCATCCATAGAAAAAAAAAAAAACCCACTTTTTTTTTTCGGAAAGACTGGCCCCTGACTCAAAACTCAGGATAATAGGAACAAATTTGGTAAGTTTTAACTTAAATTTGTTTTCCAGCAAACACTGTAACCCTTCAGTGCTTTGTCTGCTTACTGTCTCACCACACTATGCATGCGTGGGGTGAACTCTGGAGGAACACAAGCAGTCCTCATTTGATGATCATTTCCCACTTTCTCATCCGTGCCTTTTGTTGATCTATGCTCCCCCCCAAACAAACAAACAACCCCCCCCCCCCCCAAAGCACACAGTGCATCTTTTTATACTTTCAAAAAATCGGTGAAAACCAGCAAACCTGTTTCTGACAGGCACTCTATAGAAGATACTATTTGACCCCATAACCTAACTCTTATGTGTAGCCTGTAGATAAGGGGACTGGTATTTTACTTTATGTATTTATTCTTTTATATATAGGATTATGGAATAAGCACTCATGAACTTTTTTTTTTTTTTTTTTACATCCAGTCCCCATGTTTAGCAGTTTTGTAAATCTTGTCATCTCTTCCTACCGGCACACGATGGCTTACTCTTAAGAAAAGCGAAACAGGATTTAACGTGTGCGCAAGACGCAGGCCTCTGTTTATAGTCTGAAAGGTGTGTAAGTAAGCCGGTGTTCCGTCAGGTGAAAAACAGCAAGTAGGACGAGACAAGAAAGGTGTTGGTGTGCAGGGGGTGAGGAGAGGGGGTGGGGGGTAAGTGGGGTGGGGTGGGGATGCAATGGTGGGGTGAGGAAACTAGAGAGGGTGGGGGTGGGGGGTTAGGTCAAAATGTGAGGGTTAGCGAGAATTAGATGATCACGATGTCTGTCTGTCTGTCTGTCTGTCTGTCTGGGGGAGCAAAGAGCTTGCCAGAAGGAGGCACAATGCCAGACAAGACAGATGTGGATATGGGGGACCTGTTGCACGTAATGTACATGCATACTACGCTCATAGAACACACCTAGAGTCACACAAAAAGAGATTGCACACGGCACGTGCACACAAAGAACACTGATAGAGACAGAGAGACACAGAGAGGGAGGGAGAGAGAGAGAGAGAGAGAGAGAGAGAGAGAGAGAGGAGAGAGAGAGAGAGAGAGAGAGAGAGAGAGAGAGAGAGAGAGAAGAGAGAGAGAGAGAGAGAGAGAGAGAGAGAGAGAGAGAGTACACATATGCTGAGACACAGACATAAAAAAACCAATCACAACACAGAAATACATACAGCAGACAGCAGACAGTAGACAGACAGACAGACAGACAGATACACACACACACACACACCACACACACCCACACACGCTATTATAATAATAAACCCTGCTCCTACTACTACCCACCCACTCACTACTAGATCTATATACTATATAGCCAGCCAGCAGACAGACAACTGCTGATGTGGATGGAGTGTGGCCTCTCTCACTCACTACACAAACAGCAAGTCGGTTCCAGCGCTTTGAAGTGCTTCAAGGTCTACACAATCTCCCTCTCCCTCCCTCTCTCCCATACCCCTCTCCCTCGTCCTTACCTGCTCCCTTGCCCCCTTTCTCTCCCCCCTCCTCCCTCTTTCTTTACATCCACCCCCATCGTCTCAGCGTCTCATCTCTTCTTGCACGCTTCTTGTCTAATCGGTATAGAGCGTAGTATAGTAGGTACTAAAACTGAAGAGAAATACAGATTGGGAGGGGGGAGGAGGATGTGTAAAGCAGTATACGCACACACATGCGCGCACACATACACACACACACACACACGCGCGCGCGCAGAGAAGAGGAGAGAGAGAGAGAGAGAGAGAGAGAGAGAGAGAGAGAGAGAGAGAGAGAGAGAGAGAGAGAGAGAGAGAGAGAGAGAGAGAGAGAAGAGAGAGAGAGAGAGCAGAGAGACAGACAGACAGCAGGCAGACAGACAGACAGACAGACAGACAGACAGACGGTAACATTCGAAAGAACTTGCGTTCGTGCATATTCACGGACTTGTGAGTGTGTATGCGTGTGTGTGCGTGCGTGTGTGTGTGTGTGTGTGTGTGTGTGTGTGTGTGCGTGTGTGTGTATGTGTGTGTGTATGTGTGTGTGTATGTGTGTGTATGTGTGTGTGTGTGTGAGAGAGAGGGAGAGAGGGAGAGAGACAGAGACAGAGACAGAGAGATAGAGAGATTTGGCTGAGACATATCACACAAAGATATGTATAGATAGGTAAAAAGGACATAGTTACATGTACATGTATTCCTCCTATCTGCACCCCGCTTACAACAACTGTTCTTCACAGCCCCCAGTTCTGGGCAGATTTTCAGAAATGGCTGTATAAGCCTACCATCTCGCCCTTAGGGATTCGTATCCCTGCTGATCTCCAGAAGGCAGACATCGATTTGGGCCTTAAACTTAATTTTTCTCCACTCTTCAAAAAAAAAAACATCCTTCAGGTGAGATTATAAATCGGTCTCGTATGTCAACACACGCTAGACATCTTGTGCACAGGTTAAAACTTGTCGTGGAAGGGTAGTAGGCCCTTTGTGACAGCGGAAAGGGATGACGATGTGCGGTGTAGGTCCAGTGTGGATTCTGAAAGACAGAACAGCAGCATGCTGTCTGCCTCCAGCCCTCTTCCATGTACACGCAGGCACTCACGTGCACGAACACTACACACACACACTCAACACACACACACACACAAACACACACACAACACACACACACACACACCAAACACACAAACACACCACATACACAAACACACACATAAAACCATCACACACACACAACCACATCACACACACATACACATCACACACACACAAACACACACTCACACGCACACCTAAACTACATACCACACACACACACACACACACACACACACACACACACACACACACACACACACAACCACAACACACACACACACCACACACACACACACACACACAATCGGTGGATCGGTGGTCTAGGTGGTCACGCGCCTTGCCTAGAAAGCAAAAAGTTCGGGTCGGAGTGTGTGGGGTTCGTACCCCGTTTGGACCCAAAACTTTTTCCCCATCCATTAGACCATGAGTGGTGGTCTGGGCGCTAGTCTTTCGGATGAGACGATAAACCGAGGTCCCGTGTGTTACACATTACTATTTAGCGCACGTAAAAGAACCCACGGCAACAAGGGGGTTGTCCCTGGCAAATTCTGTAGAAAAAAGCCACTCTGGTAGGGAAACAAATACACTTGCATGCAGGAAAAAGAAAAAAAAAAGGGTAGGCGCTGCACATGTGGCGACGCGCTCTCCCGGGAAGAGCAGCCCGAATTTCACGCAGAGAAATCTGCCGTGACATAAAGTGGTACAAAATACAAATACAAAAAAAAAATACAAACACACAAACACACTCACACACACACACACACACACACACACACACCTAACACCTACACCCACACACACACACACCTGACCCCCCTCACACACACACACCACACACACACACCCTAACTCCCCTCCCCCCCCACAACATACATACACCCCCCCTACACACACACACACAGACACACACACACACACACACACACACACAAACCAACACACACACACACACACCCCCTCCCCCCCCCCCCCCACAAACACAAACACAAACACAAACACAACACTTCCTTCCGTCTGATATCACTTACACTATGTAGTGAAACGGACGTTAAACCGAAGAACTAACTAACTCACTAACTCACTAACACACTGGTAGACAGGCAAAACGATTCCCCAAGAACTCCTGCTGATTCAGTTTACGATAATCCAGCCCTCTCTCTCTTGTCTTTCTTTATTTCCCCCCCGTCCCCCTCCCTCTCTCTTATACTACCTACCCCCCCGTCTCTCTTTTCTTTCGCTGCTATCTCACTATAACACCTTCATCTTCTGTCGTGTCCTTAAGTGGGTTCCTGTCGTTAACTGAATTTAGATTTTCTCAAGCGCGAACCCCTGGTCAAAAAGTTAGTGGATGTTATTTTTTTTGTTAAAACCCGCTTTTAAAACATATCGTTTTACATCTATAATGTTGAAAACACAGCCAAAATTACGGCGAGAAAAAGATATGGAAAAATAATAGCTACGCAGAGACTGTGAATGTAAAACGAGTTCTTCCCCTTATCAAGTACAGGGGCGGGATAGTCTGTTGGTCAGAGTGATGTGATCGTGATCTGTTGACTGGGGTTCGAATCTCGTTCATGAGGATATTTCCTCTGGAGTTAACATAAGTGCGACTCAACTCCCCTTCCAAAAGTCCTTTGGATGAGACTAGAAACCGAGGTCCCATGTTCGAACGCACGCAGAACATTTTGCGCACACGTTAAAACCCGTTCCGCTTTTCGGTAGAGTAGGCCATTGTGTACTGGTGGGAACGGATGACAACCATTTACAAAACTGCACACACTCGGGGACTGGATGTAAAAAGGCACACCATGCTTTATTCCATTATTCTGGAAATAAAAGGATAAAGATAACAATTAAAAAAAAAAGTACAGTAAACAGTATTTCACAAGGAGTTTCCACAAGAAGTTACCTGACCAGGGGGAGTTCTTATTCTGATGATGATAGCCCCTTTACTTTCTTGTTTTTTTTTGTTGTTCTGTTATGTTCTTTGTTTGTTCTTGTTTTTGTTTGTTTGTTTGTTTCGTTTTGTTTTGTTTTCTTGTCTTGTTCTTGTTCTTGTTCTTGTCTTTTCTTCTTCTTCTTCTTCTTCTTCTTCTTCTTCTTCTTCTTCTTCTTCTTCTTCTTTCTTCCACTTTACGACAGCAGCCATTAACGACACAACATTCCTTCCGTCTTAATCTCCCTCCGACATCCATCCATCCTCCACCGTCTTTTTTCCTAGTCTGTGTTGTCTTTTTTGACTAACTATCTGTTTTGTCTTTTTACATCACTGTCTGCCTCCGACTGTCTGTTTTTCGTCCGTCTGTTTGGTGTCTTTCTGTCCTGTCTGTCTTTCTATGTCTGTCTTCTGTCGATCTGTCTGTTGTCTGTCTGTGTCTGTCTGTCTTCGTCTGTCTTCCTGTTCGACTGTCTGTCTGTCTTTCTGTCTGACGTCTGTCTTTCTGTTCGACTGTCTGTCTTTCTGTCTGACAGTCTGTCTTTCTGTCGACTGTCTGTCTGTCTTCTGTCCGATTTTTACTCTGTATGTCCTTTCCTCTTAAAATTGAAAAAAAGGTAGTAGAAGAAAACAAATGCAGGAAACTAGTTAACTTGTTATTATCTTTATTAATTTGATAAGCAATCACCCCCCCCCCCAGAAACAAACACTCACCCCCACCTCAACCACAAAACAAATCACAAAATCTAAACAAAACAGAAACGAAACAAAATATAACAGAACTCCTCCGCCCCAAAACGAAAAGAAAACCAAAACAAACAAAACTACCCCCACCCCCAACAACAAAACAAAACACACAAAACAACAACAAACAAATAACTCAGAAAAAAACCAAAGCAAAACAAAAACAAACGAAAAACAAAAAACCCTATAATATAGTGGAAGAAATATTCCAATACTCTCTCTCTCTCTCTCTCTCTCATTCTCTCTCTCTCTCTCTCCTCTCTCTCTCTCTCTCTCTCTCTCTCTCTCTCTCTCTCTCTCTCTCTCTCTCTCTCTCTTCTGTCTTCTTCTTCTTCTTCTTCTCTCTTCTTCTCTTCTTCTGTCTTCTATACTATACCCTCCTCTCCCCACTTCTTCTCATGTCATCTTTTCTCTTTCTTCTGCTCTGCTGCTGCTGCAGCTCTCTATTATTAGCTACATCTCTTTGAAACTCCCGATTCACCGGACGATGGTAAAGATTAGGCAGGGGGGTGAACCATGCGGCGGCATGCAGGCAGGCAGGCAGACAGGCAGGCAGGCAGGCAGGCAGGCAGGCAGGCAGGCAGGCTGATGGATAGACAGACAGACAGACAGACAGACAGACGACTACAGTACATACAACAGATACATACAGACATACGTACAGTACATACAACATGACAACATACATACAACATACATACATACATCTACATACATACATACATACATACATTCATAACAAAATCTATGAATACTAATTTAATTTAACATACAATAATACTTTTACATTTACCAACATACATACATACAATTTTACTGACAATCATAAACATACTAGACCTTCCAGTCTAATACCCTATGACAGACAAAACGAAGCAACAACATACATACATACATACATACTACAACATACACAGATACACACATACACACATAAAACATACGAACATACATACATACAAGATACAGAATAATAGACAAACAGACAGACAGACAACAGACAAAGACAGAAAAAAGTAACTGAAGTATATTGTTTTCCTAATCGAAAGTTGATATATTTACGATTTTTAACACCTACTACAAATGCAGAACAATGTTTTAAAAAAAAGTGGACCTAAAAAAAGTGACATTATCCTGAAAAAGACTTTAAAGTACAGAAGATCTGAAATTGTTGTCATGGTCATCGTTCGTTGTTGTTGATGATATGATTAATGGTGATGATGTTGGAAGTGGTGAAAGATGGAGTGTTTGTGTCTGTGTTGTATTTCATGTAACCCTACTCAAATCATAGGTGTGCTGCTGTGGCGAACATACCCTGCTGACAAAGCACATACTTTGATCCTCTTTCGTTTATCAGCCAGTGGATTGAGTCATAAGTCGTGGTGAGTGAAGTGAACGAGTGAGCCAATCAATCAATCAATCAATCAACAACCTCAGCCATACACCAATCAACCAATCAACAACAACAACAACCTCCGTCTCAATCAATCAATATCAACAAAACCGATCTAGGACCAATCCAACCCATTATCCACACCAACACAACACAATCAATCCAATCAATCAATCAATCAATCAATCAATAATCGATGATCATCAATCAATCAATCAATTTTATCATCATTCAATTCATATCATCAGTCAGTCAGTCAGTCAGTCAGTCAGTCAGTCAGTCAGTAGTTCAGTCGTTCCCTCTTCACTTCCCTCTCTGTAATAATTAATGCCATACTCACACACACAAAAAATGTGGACAGTGTGAGACACCTGTAAGCTAAGGAAAAGACAAGCGTTAAAAAAACAAAACACACAAAACAACAAGCAGAACCAGGGTACGGAACAGCCTGCTGGTTAGAGCGTTGTGCTCGGGATCTGACGACTCGGGATTGATCCTAGGTGTTCAGCTTCCACCAGATGCCCGTTCAAGGAGGATTACCCCCCACCTGAAATTAACATCAGTGCCGACTTCATTCCCTCAAAGTCCTTCCGTAAAAGTAA
>CM060317.1:45556957-45561957 GCA_030674155.1 Stramonita haemastoma | reverse complement strand
TACCAGAGACAAAATTGTTGTCGTGGTTTTTTTTTTTAATTACGTGAGGTAAATAATTATGAGTAACACACGGGACCTCAGTTTGGCGTCTCATCCGAAAGACTAGCACCCAGACAACCAACCACTCATGCTCTAATCGATGGAGGAAAAGTTTGGGGCCCAAACGGGGGTCAAACCATTGCACACTTGTGATCCGGACTTTTCGCTTTCTAGGCAGGTGGATTATCACAAGACCACCAATCCAGCCAGTTTAAACCCTGTACATACCCCACCACACTGACAGTGACTTACTAGTTTGCTGTCTCCGTATGTGGTTTGTCTTTCAGTCTGTTTGTCTGTTTGTCTGTCTAGATGTATGTTTTTGTCTGTTTGTCTGTCTGTGTCTGTTTAAATGGCTATATTTTATCAAGTCTGTGTTTGTCTGTCTGCATGTATGTGTCGCTAGCTGTTAGTTTTTTTTAATGTCTCTTTTTACCTATTGTTTTTTTGTACCTCTTTCTTTGCTGGCTGGCTTTTAAAAAATATATTATTTTTTGCTTCTTGGCTTTTTCTGCACGATTTGTTTTCAGATATGTTTAAAATCTTAAAACACAATCCATGTGTGCATGCATCGCGCACGAATGTTCATCACGTATATGGTTGAGTGTACATGCACATGCACACACACACACACACACACACACAACACACACACACACACACACACACACACACACACACACACACACACACACACACACACACACACACACACACACACACACACGTGCGCGCGCGCGCACACACACACACACCTCTCTCTATCTCACTCTTCTTTCACATACTGAGAGAGAGACAGAGACAGAGACACAGAGACAGAAACAGACAGACAGACAGAGACAGAGAGAGAAAGCAACATAGACGATTCTCTTTGATGTGATCCCTGAAGCCATTGCAGGCTGGGTTTTTTTTCTATAGCAGTGAAAGACAGCAGAAACAGTTTCAGGAAAAAGCAAGCCACTATACGATACCAGTTTGTGTCTGAGGGTCGGTTTTTAACCCCGCCACATAATATACATTAGGCTTGTTTACTCGTTTATTGTCTCTGTCTGTAGTCTGTCTGCTTGTTTGTCTGTTTATTTCGCTGTGTGTGTATGTCTGTCTGTCTGTCTGTCTGTCTGTCTGTCTGTCTGTCTGTCTGTCTGTCTTTATCGATGTGTCTATCATTTTGTCCGTCTACATGCCTGTCTCCGAGTTAACTCCTCTGGAGATCTCTATGTGTCTCTTTTTCTATTTTGGTCTAGTTTGATTCTTTGTTTCTGCCTGTGTGTCTGTCTGCTCATTTGTGAGGCAAGGTGATGGCCGTGATACGATCTCTGCTGTTAGTGGGGGTATAATCATATAAACTTCATATGTACATCGGATTAATTTGGATTTGATCTGTCTGTTTATGTATCTGCTTATGTATCTGTCTGTCTGTCTGTCTGTCTGTCTGTCTGTCTGTCTGTCTGTCTGTCTGTCTGTCTGTCTGTCTGTCTGTCTGTCTGTCTATCTATCTATCTATCTATCTATCTATCTATCTATCTATCTATCTATCTATCTATCTACCTGTCTGTCTGTCTGTCTGTCTGTCTGTCTGTCTGTCCGTCCGTCCGTCCGTCCGTCCGTCCGTCCGTCCGTTCGTCCGTCTGCCTGCCTGTCTGTCTGTCTGTCTGTCTATCTATCTGTCTGTCTGTCTCTCTCTTATTTTATTTATTTATTTATTTATTTATTATTATTATTTTTTTTATACTGTTTTTATTTTTATTTCATATATAATTTTTTACTTAATATGAACTACACATTCCTCAATCTCTCTATCTGTTACCTCACCCTCTTACCCCCCTTCTCTCTCTCTCTCTCTCTCTCTCTCTCTCTCTCTCTCTCTCCTCTCTCTCTCTCTCTCTCTCCTCTCTCTCTCTCTCTCTCTCTCTCTGGTCTCGAAAGCATAAAGAGAAGCAGGCAAGTGTTGTGTGTGAAAGTGACTGTGTCCTCAGTGCCTCGAGTCTGCCTGACAGTGGAGTAGAACAGGGGAATACAGCATGTGTAGATACACAGGGAATAGACCTACCAACAACACACACACAGGACATCAACACAAAAACATCAGTTAAGTTGCCATCATCGGTTGATTTAGAACCTCCCTGTATGTCTGATTGTAGTGACTGTGCTGATATGTGTGTTTTGCAGCCTGAGGTGAACAATGATAATATTGTTGGTGCATTCGACACAAGAAATGTCAAACAGTACGTGGCTACTCTAACTGATCGATCCGTACAGAGAAGGCTAAGAGACAGACAAAGAAATACACACTTTAGAAAATCCGTGCTACATCATTCAGACGGTGAAGATATTGTGACGTGTGAGTCAGACGACATTGTGATCCAGTGCGCATGCCAACCAGACACTGAGCCAGTATGTGTGTACTGGTTTGTCAAACAGCAAGAGAAAAACATGCTAAAAGAGGAACGTGTCAAACTCGCCAGTTTGCGGAATGGGAAGCGTATCCAGAACACACTACACACGGAGACCCTATCGTGTGCTTCAAGGGACTTAGCGACACTTAGAGACCTATTACAGCAGTCTCTTGGCTAGGCCTAGCCTAGACCTAAGGGTGTGTTTGTGACAAAGACTGGACGAAAGAAAGGCTCGGAATGCCGTAACATATCTGGACAGTAAAGAGTTTGTGTCTCGATGTACATTACTAATCAATGCTGTGGTTTCCATGGCTTGGAGTAGCGTCGTGTGTCAGCTTAAAGCAATTATCGTTATCGTTATTCGGCAACCCCCTTCATGTATGGGCCAATGGCCTTTTTTCATGAATAAACCTTTCGAGTTCGAGTTCGAGTTCGAGTTCTCTCTCTCTCTCTCTCTCTCTTTCTTTCTTTCTTTCTTTCTTTCTCCCTCTCACTCTCTGTGTACTGCATCTCCTCGTCTGTTTGTGTGGGTTGTTCTCCGTGGCTGATAAGCTTCGTTTGTCTTATTTGGATGTCAGATTGGTTCTTTGCCTTTATTCAGTTTTACATGTACATTCCATTTCTGTCTTCATATGTATATACATTACACTATTTAAAAAAAAGATTTTTAACTCTGTTCAGTAAGACAGACATAGAAACTCATAAACACAGAAACACATACAGACGCACACCCACACAGACACAAACACATACGCTTGCGCTTGCGCGCGCGCACACACACACACACACACACACACACACACACACACACACACACACACACACACACACCACACACACACACACACAAACACACGATGACAATACGAACGGATGACAAAATTTACAAAACTGCATACACATGTGGCCTCTATGTAAAATAGCACATAAGCGCTTATTCCATTATCCTCGAAATAAAAGAATAAAAGACCACACACACACACACACACACACACACACACACACACACACACACACACACACACACACACACACACACAAACGCACGCACGCGCGCACGCACGCACGCACGCGCGCACACACACACACACATACACACACACATACACACACACACACACACGAACACATGCACGCACGCACGCACACACACATAATGTTTATGGCGCTAAATTATTTTTCAAATATTTCTCTTGCGACTTTCATTGTCGATTTTTGTGTTGATTCAAAATCAGTTTTACTGGCTTTAAAACATTGGGACTCTAAACTGAGAAATGATGTTATTTTTGAAACCAAGTTCCTTATGCATTCTCTTGTTTCTAAAGGCATTGGGATAAAATTTTGCTGGGTGCCATCACATTTTGCGGTCTTTACTGGAACGAATTGGCAGATTCTCTGGCAAAACGCGGTGCTTCAGAATGTACAAGTGACATAATGATTAATAGTATAGGTCTACGTTTATCATCATTTGAAATTATTTCAATTCTTGCAAACTCTGTATATTCAAACTTTTTTTTAGATTTCACTTAAATCGTTTGTGTTGCCCACGGAATACAGAAATTATAATTCATTAGTTACGTCTAAATGCTTGGAAAACTAAATATTCAAAAAATGTTTTCTGCACTTGTTCTGCTATTATATCAGTCCATCATATATTGTTTGATTGCCCTGTACTCATTGCCTCGTATAAAAGCAAAGGGATAGATCTAAGGGAAAAATATGGAAATATCCAAAGTGTTCTGTATGATTCCGAGTCGCATGTCCTAGTATCAGTTGCAGAAAGTATTTGCCAGTCACCGGTAGGTCAGTTACTATAAATGACATTGTATAAACTTATCATCATCCGTTATATTCTTTATCCTTTCACTTTTTCCCCTCATCCCCTTTTTAGTGCATTCTTAACGTGAATGTACCATTGTCTAAATCACCTTGTAGTGAACGGACATTAAACCAATGAGAAGAAACACATACACACACACTCATCTGTACTATCTGAAAATAAAAGTTTGACCTTTCTTGACATCTGCAAACAACACTGATACAAAAAAATAATGGTATACAAATAAACCAAGCAGCACAGACAACATTTTGGCTCTTTATCAGAACTGTTTTTTCCTGGGCATGATAGATATAGAATAAATGAACCTTTGATTCAACGTATTTTTCATGGTGATATTAGACGAGAAGAAAAATGGACTACTAACAGCTGAAGTCAAATAAAAAATAACAACATTGAGCATCAACTTACAAGAATCTACCAAAAGGTGACACCATTGTTATTCTTTATGCTGTCTACAACATACGAATATCTTTATTACACAAAATGTCACTGACATAAAATACTCGGGAAAAACCGCAAAGTTTGTCTTCTCTATAGTGTGGTGTGGTGTCAACTATGATGGGCCATTGCGGTCGGCTGAGCTGTAAATGACATTGTTATCAACCAATAAATGGCTATAGTTCCAGTCCTTCGCTCTCTAAAACCAAAGTCTGAGTAGATCATTGCTCTTTTACCAAACGACATCCTTTAGCTTCACAAATCACAGATTAAATTCACACACAGGG
>CM060317.1:45540648-45545648 GCA_030674155.1 Stramonita haemastoma | reverse complement strand
CATAAGTCTCTAGGAGGTCATCTGCTAACAAGCTGCTAGACCATTTAAACGCTTTTTTTTTTACTCACTTCGAAAAGCAGGATTTTTCAGAGGAAATAAATGGCCTAAAACAATCTCTACTTTTTGAGAATAACGCCATTGTTGATGAAAAAGTTTTCTGTAAGCACCTCAAGGCAATAAACATTAACAGATCTCCTGGACCAGATGGTTTGTGCGGTAGAACCCTTAAGTTCTGTGTTACTGATCTTGCCAGCGTTTTTCAGCACCTATTCCAAGCCTCACTGGATACTTACCAGATACCAGTTATTAGGAAGACTTTCAATATAAAATCTCTTCCAAAAAAACTCAATCCCTCTCGACCTAATGATTTTAGACCTGTAGCTCTCCCACCTCTCATGATGAAAACGTTTTAGCTCTAAATACGCCTCGTCATACCGATTGGCGAACTCTGTGAGGGATGGACCATGGTCTAAGACTGATCCAGATAAAAGAGACAACAGAGTGCTGTCGTCGGCAAATTTGACAAAAAAGGAATGTTTGCAGTTGCCTCTGCAATAATGTGTGTAAAGGTTTACAGAAGGGGCGAGAGAACGCAACCTTTGGAGAACCAGTACAGGTAAATCTAACTGATAAAGACATTTTGTTGTGTGGCAGGGCGGTAATTAGATTACTTCCCTTGCGATCGGAACTGCCAATCGCAGCGTCGTGGGTGTAACGTTTGGATCCACACCTGTGAATTGTGCGACGTTCTGTATCGTTGGGGGGTGGTCGAAAGCCGTCCTCTGCATGCACTTTGCCCGTAGCGGTAAAATGTAGTATTTATGCAGCCTCTTTTTAGAGGCCACATTCCCACTGTCTGACCGTGTTGTCGTCGCCGAGAAGTTGTACAGAGTCGCGGCAGATCAAATATCTGCACTCTGTTACAAAGTGGCGCTGCGAGCAGGATGGAAAGAACTTAGGGCTACTGATCTGAGCGTCAAGTACGCTGGTCAGTACCCACTGTGCCTCGGGACGCGGCACAAAGTCAGCGGTGGTGGATGTGGCAGGGCGGTAATTAGATTACTTCCCTTGCGTTCGGAACTGCCAATCGCAGCGACGTGGGTGTAACGTTTGGATCCACACCTGTGAATTGTGCGACGTTCTGTATCGTTGGGGGGTGGTCGAAAGCCGTCCTCTGCATGCACTTTGCCCGTAGCGGTAAAATGTAGTATTTATGCAGCCTCTTTGTAGAGGCCACATTCCCACTGTCTGACCGTGCTGTCGTTGCCGAGAAGTTGTACAGAGTCGCGGCAGATCAAATATCTGCACTCTGTTACAGTTGGAAGAAACGCACTGTGGTCTGTTTGTTAAAAATTCAATCAGCCAACACACAAGTTGTTTGTCTATGTCAAATTTTGAACGTATTTTGTTAACAAGAGCACAAGGCTGCATTGTATTGAAAGCTGAGCTTAAG
Source organism: Stramonita haemastoma (assembly GCA_030674155.1). NCBI lineage: Eukaryota > Metazoa > Mollusca > Gastropoda > Neogastropoda > Muricidae > Stramonita > Stramonita haemastoma. The sequence continues at coordinate 45,544,195 of CM060317.1, read as the reverse complement.
TCAGCAAACAAAATTCTGGCATGAGAGTCAGGGGTTTTCAGGTGGCTGTACAACTTGTTCAAAATGAATAGTTTGGCATCTTCGACATCCCGTCCTGGCATGTGTGCAAATTGAAGTGGGTCACGGTCTTTCTCTGTAATGGAAAGAAAGAAAAATGTTATGATCTTTTCTAATGTTTTCATCACAACAGATTGGAGAGCTACAGGTCTAACATCATTAAGCAGAAAGGATTGTAGCATAAAGGGAGGTACCGACACCCCATCCTCTTCAACCTTGCATTCTGGCAGACCCCTTGGAATCTGTTTGCGTTGGAAACCTGTCCATGTGAAAAAGGCACACTTCCACATGAAGCGTTTGAAAATTGGGCGAGGTAAAAATTGTGTGAACCCTCAGCTTTAATCACTCCCACACATGCTCATGCCCATATCATGATCTTTACCTTCCTATTGAGCGTTGGTGTACTGAAGGCTGCATGTGCTGTCCATCTGAGATAGAATAGCACCATTTACACACTCTCCCGTTGAACCTGACACCTCGAGCAGCTTAAGACCTACGTTTAGTGTGAGAGACAATCCATTTAGGGCCTCTTTTATCCTGAGCACCCCGGTCTTTCAGGTAGGGAGGCTGATGTGTCAGCCCTGTAAGTTTAAGGTAATGAAGGACCTGTTTGGCATCTGTTTCACCTGGTCTTCCAGAGCATAGTTCCAGAAGGCTGGTGTGTCATCCCCTTAGGCAACAGCCTGTATCAGGCAACAACAGATCCGATCATGGGCTATTTCCCACATACATTGCTTAAGCTTTGTTTTCGGTGATGTGTGAATGCCCTCACTAATGGCAACTTTAGCGTTTAACACATCGACAGCTTTGACAAATGGCAGTTTTTCACAGTCCATGAATCTCACTTCACACATTCAGAAGATCGTCATCTCGTCAGAATAATCCGCTTAGTGCTTTTCGGACTTTCGAGAGCTTTCCCATAACCTTGGCAAACACACGGGGGGTTGTTGGTGTTGCCACCCCTTCTAGACTGTGAGAATCGTGTTGCATGAGACTATGACCAGGACATTGACTTGGCTCGGTGTGTGGATTGGAAGACAGAAAACTAAGGAGAGAGGGCAATGGAATTAGGGTAGGGGGTGGGATGGAAGGAAGGACAAGGGTAAGACGAGAAGGGAAGAATAAAGTAAGGAAGAGAGGAACTGGGAAGAAAACAAAGAGAGAGGCAAGAAAGAAAGCATTTGCCGTCATGAATTTTGTCACTTTAAAGAGGATAGTGAAATATTTATTTTTAATGGAGATGAATCGGGGTAGAGGAATTTTAATGTGTGCGTTACATGTTCTACGAGCGTTTGCACACGGGACCTCGGTTGAGAGAGAGACAGAGACAGAGACAGACAGACAGACACAGACAGACACAGACAGACACAGAGAGAGAGATAGAGAGAGACAGATAGGGAGACAGAGAAACACAGAGAGAGAATATGTGTGTGTGTATTTATATGTGTGTGCTTATGCGCGCGTAAAACTAAGGAGATACTTAGGCTCCATCCTAACAAAAGATGGCACATCAAACAATGAAGTGAAAGCTCGCATTGCAACAGCAACATCTGCTCTAGTCAGACTCGAGAAGATCATCAGAAGCAACAACATCAGCTTCTGCACCAAATACCACCTTTACAAATCCCTCGTGATATCTATCCTCCTATATGGCTGTGAATCATGGACTCTGACAGCAGAGTTAGAGAGGAGAATCCAAGCATTCGAGAACAAGTGCCACAGAAGACTCCTCAAAATATCATACAAAGAACACAAGACCAATAACTATGTGAAAGAAGAAATCAAAAAGCGTGTGGGCCCCCAAGAGCCTTTGCTCTCCACCATAAAGAGGAGAAAGCTGATGTGGTTTGGTCACACCACAAGACACAACACCCTAGCAAAAACCATCCTGCAAGGAACAGTCGAGGGCAAGAGAAGAAGAGGCCGCCAAAAGAAATCATGGGTTGACAACATCAAAGACTGGACCGCCCAACCCCTGCAACACCTCCTACTAGCCACACAGGATCGTGAAGCATGGAAAAAGATCTCTGTTGCGTCTTCTCTCATGTCCCCCCTACGTCCTTTGGGACATGGGACTGACTGAGTGAGTGAGTGAGCTTATGCGCGCGTGCGTGTGCACGAGCCTGTGTGTGTGCACACGCGAGTATATGATTATGCTTGTGTGTGTGTCAGAGAAAATCGAAATTTTGTCAATTGTGAAGTTGGGTCTCAAAATATCCTAAGTAATGAGAATCATGATGTTTGTTGGCATTAAGTAAAATTCATTAATAGCAAAATGATAAAATAATTTCATTTTGAAATGATGCGTCAACTTCACTTAGTCTACATAAGCGCATTTACTTGAACTGGTTAAGTAATTGCTCATGGCTTTTATTTTTCACTATCCCACCCTTCCCTTTCATGTATTTGGTTACTCTCATACCCATACCATTAACCTTTCTCTCTGCTTGTCTGTTTCTCATCTTCATTTAGTGAGTTGACTTTTATTTTCTTATGAAACATCCTTCGTGATGTATCCTAATTTCCGGGCTTTGGGTGTCCAATTTCCGTAAAACGTTGGTAATAAAATCCACAGAGGCATCAGGTGATAGAGACTTTCTCTATGAAATACCAAATCAGGGTTTTGTTTTGGCTATGAAGACATAAGATGCCAAAGCTAATAGATAAAAAGACCCTTGACACATCAAACTGATTTTTTTAGGTAAAAAGGTAAACGTTGTTGTTATTGTGAGTTATATTTTTTATTGCTAGCTTGCTTGGAATGTTTTTTCTTTAAGAAAAGCTTTGGCAACAACAACAACAACAAGAACACACACGCGCGCACACACACACACACACACACACACACACACACACACACACACACACACACACACACACACACACACACACACACACACACTTTATTCCTCACCCGACCTCATGCATGTATGTGTGTGCGCAAATCAATGTGCATTCTGAAGGTCGTGCATACGCCTGTGCATACAATGTAAATACCCTCTGTATTTAAAAAAAAAGCAGCAAACAGATCCAACGTTTGACTTAAAAAAAACATATTTCTCTTGATCTCGCTGTGTGAATTTAGCTTGTATTGGTATGTGAATACCCTTTACTCAGTACATCAACAGTGTGTGTAAACATAACAACAGCTCTGACTAACGGCAATTTTCCACAGTCCATGAATCTGACTTCAAACAGCCAGGAGATCGCCCTCTCCTCAGACTAATCCTCTTACAGCCTATCTTTCAAGAGCTTTCCCATAACCTTGGCCAACGCACAGGGGGTGTTGGTGTTGCGACCCCTTGCAGACTGTGAGAATCGTGTTGCATGAGACTATGACCAGGACATTGACTTGGCGATAATCGGTGTTTGTATTTTAGGTCTTTTTTTTTTTTCGTGTACAGGAGCATATAGAAAGGTGAAGGAAAAAATTAAAGAAACTTGTTAACATAAAAACAAGAAAATAGACATAACATACAAAAAGAAAGAA
>CM060317.1:45525648-45535648 GCA_030674155.1 Stramonita haemastoma | reverse complement strand
CCCCACCCCCCCCCCTCCCATCCTAATCCCCACCCCCCCTCCCATCCTAATCCCCACCCCCCACTCCCCCTTCCCCACCCCCCACTCCCCATCCCCCCTCCCTCCCCACCCATCCCCCCACCCACCCCATCCCCCCTTCCCTCCCCACCCACCCATCCCCCCTTCCCTCCCCACCCATCCCCCCTTCCCTCCCCACCCATCCCCCCTCCCTCCCCACCCATCCCCTCAGTTCCTAACTCAAAGCTCAACTTCTTGTCTTCAAACTTTTAAAACCTATCTATTACACTAACAATTCCACAATTTAAAGGTGTCATTTTCTATATATCTCTTCACAAACGGAAAATAAAACCTGACTTTTCAAATTTTGCTCCACCTCACACTTGTTTCAGATAGCTATACAGCACAGTCCACAATTTTACGTAAGAACTGATGCTTCATTTCCATCACATACAGACTTTTCTCTGGAATTCTCAGTGACTTCAAACAATAAAAAGGAATCTCACTCTTCATAATAGCCTTTCAAGGGGAGGTAATATTGCCTTAAAAATGTTTTATCAGACACATAGAATGAGTCGAAATCTCAAAAAATTGATGCACTTGAGCAACGTTCATCTGCAGTATAACTTCACTTTCTCTTTTCATTTCAAAAATTAAAATGCCAGAAGATTTCCAACCAAACATTAAGATTTTACACCCATTTCTCAGTAATCATCAACAGCTTGTTCAAATTGGGCCTAGGAGATCAACCTTATCACCCTTGAAATATGGAATACAACAGAGATCAATTCTAGGACCACTTCTTTTCTCTATCTCTAATAATAACAATCTACCTCTGCACATTCATTGTTTATATCAAATATTTGTTGATGATATATCAATTCAATGTAACAACAGTGGTCCAAACCAGCTTGTGAGTGATATGCAAGCAGATATCGATATACTTATTGAACAGACAGAACTCAATCATATGTCTCTTATTTCAAACAAAACAAAGTGTATGTTTTATAACCACTCGGCAAAAAAGACAGACATTGCATCCTCCAATGGCACCACCACAAAATGAGTTTATCACAAAATGACAAACGAATAGCACTAAAACCTGACAACATTTTTTAAACTGCATCAATTTCTTTAAAATACGCAATGTACACAAGTGAATGACAAAAAATGAATTTTCAAGAGATACCTGCATACCTTATGAACTTTGAGAGACAGGAGAACTTTTTGAGATTTACATTTCATGAGCCTTCAAAATTTATAACTGGACAAGGGTTGAAGAAAATGCTGAGGATTAAAATCTTGTTGTAAATTTAGAAAGTGGGGACAATCCATCATAAAATAAAATTCGTCCCCTAAAACAGATATAATTATTGGAAATGTCCATCCTCAATTGGAGGCTTGTGACAACTACATCAATTTTTTTAAAAAGCGTAAACATATATATCTGGTAGACATGTTATATATTTTTCCTTACCCAAATTGATCTTAAAATTTCTATAATAAAGGCGTCTTCTATTATCCCACAGCTTTCTTCTCCATTCATTAACAAAATTTTCTATTAAGGCTTTCAGATGTGAAATTTTAACATTGATATGTGAACTTTTAAATAAAGGGTAAATGTAAAGATAAAGGTGTCCCATAACCTGTGTGGTCGAAGAGGAGCAAGGCGTCAGAGACCTCAGTTTCTCTAGAGGCCAGCATGTTGAGGGCAGCGCTCATCTCTCCTCCTTTGCTGCTTTACCTTCCATGACCTTAAAGAGGGCAGGTACCCATTTACAGCTGGGTGGACTGGGGAAACTGTATTGTAGCCAAGGCACACAAAGGGTCACCCAACCAATTGACAACCATGCTCCACGCTGCTTAACTTGACTGGAGAAAGTGAGTGCTCTGACCACTGAGCAATCCTGTCCCCTTGAAAAAAATTAAAACCTGAACATAAATGTCTCTCCTGATTTGTACTAAAATATTTTTTAATCATATTTAGACATGCTGATTGAATCTAGTATTTGTCAAGTAAATCTTTCATCATCTGGAAAACACTTGATGGTAGCTTTTCACACTGGAAGTCGAGCAGCTGCATCCAGAAACGCATCATTCGAACAGAGACCAAACTAGACAAGGGATATCTGCCAGTTTCTCCATATACTAACCCTCTTAGTCTGGAACCCTAGATTTGCTGGGATTGAATAATTTCCCCCTCTGAATCCCGATTTTCTGGGATTTACACACAATAGATTTCCATCAGGCTGTGACCATCACTAATTGTGACTCTCCATCACATAAGGAGTTGCTTTGCACCAGAAGTCAATTTTTAGTTATTGATAAGTTATTAATTTGCAATAAAATGGCTATAGAATACAAAAAACAGATTGAAAATCGGACCACTCTGTGCAAAGTTATTACAAATTGAAATGATAGACTGCAGGATGGGACAAAATGAGAAACAGGCAAGTTTATTTTTGTAACAGGTTGTCGGAATGAGGGCTTGTGTATTTTCAAAACACATTTAAAACCTAAAGGAATAAAAATTATGCCTTAATACTTCATTACAAGGTAGAATAACAGATATAGTTTAGTAATCAGTCAAAATCTCAAAATTGACAACTTGACCCCCACTTGCCTTTAATGGCTCCTAGTGCAAAATTGGGTAATGTGCTAAGCGACTCATTTCGTGGTGGAGCGTCACAATTGCTACCACATGTCAAAGCTCTATCAGGTTAGAAGTAGAAGCCCTGCTGAGAATCTGGAAGTAGTTGTAGCTGCTGGTATGCACTTAGAAGGAGGAAAAGGCTAGCAAGCATAGGTGCCTGACCTGATTTCGAGATGGAATGCAAAATCTAGGTGCAGTTTGTGTTAAGAGAATCTGAATGCAAAAGGGTTAAAGGAAAACTATATTTTAAACCTTTTACTGACACTTTTGAAATTATTGCTATATGTGATGCTCCACCACTAAATGAGGGGATTAGCACATAACCCACTTTTACACTAGGAGCCATTTTAGGCAGGTGGGGTTAAAGTTGTCCATTTTGAGAGTTTGATGGATTATAAAAACTATAGCCCTTATTCTACTTCTAGTGAAATACAAAGGCATCTTTTGTTTCCCTTTGTCTTTAAGCGTGTTTTGAAAATATCCAAGCCCTCATTCTGACCACCTATTAGGATGCTAAACTTGTCAATTTTTCATTTTGTCATTTCCTGCCATCTATCATTTCAATTTGTAATAACTTTTGATAGAATTGTTCTATTTCCAATTTGTCTTTTGTACTGTATAGCAATTTTATTGCAAATCAATAACATGCCAATAACTAAAAATTGACCTCTGGTGCAATGCGACTCCTTCTGTTGTGGAGTGTCACATATTTTCATATCCCCAAATTTCACATCTATACAACAAAACAGGTACAACAATTTTATCAAATAAATCAAGTGCCACATAATTATGTATTTAGTTCTTTTTGCTGTGCGGTCCTTATCAAGCTAAACATCACTTTAGCAGCTTTATCATAAGCATTTTTCCATGCATTACATTTTCATATGCCCATAATTTCACATCAATACAATAAAATACGCACAACAATTTTATGTGTACGTAGTTTGTTTTGCCGTGCAGTCCTTATCAATTAAACATGACTTAAGTAGCTTTATCATAAGCTTTTATCTTGCATTTTAAAAACTACAACTGCTACTGAAGTTCATTCCTAAATATTTAAAACTGTTAAGAACTTCAAGCACTTTTCTGCTATTTTACATAATTATTACGCTTCTCTGCTATTTTCTATAATTATTATGAGATCTATTGTGGCCGAATATCATGATTTTGGTTTTCACTAGATTCACAACAAGTTTTTCATGGGAACAGTAAGTATTCCAAATGTCTAAAGCATCTTGTAACCCTTCTTTGTAGTGGAGAATAAAATGGTATCACCGTCATGAAGTAAAAGTTTAACATAACTGGTTAACATTTTGCCATGAGATGAAAGTTGAATATGCAGTGTTTAGCAATTTGTGATAAATATTGTTCCAAATCATTCAGGAAGTTTGTGTGTACTACTTGATATGAATATTACTTCCCCTTCACAGGGTACGTATCCCTTGAAAGAGTTCCATCCCTTTTAATTGTTTGGAGTTGCTTTGTAGTCCTGATAAAACCTTTCATCCATATGGAAATGAAGCAGTAGTTTTGATAAGAAATTGTAGACTGAATGTTGACCTGTGTAAAATAAGTACAAGGCTGAAGTAAATGATTGTAGACGGACATGTTTTTCGATTTGTGAATATATAGTAAAAGACACCTTTGGAATTTGAAGTTGTTGGTTTAATGATAAGTTGTAAAAATTAGAAAGCAAGAAGTCAAGCTGAGAGTTAGAAATTGCAGATCCGTGGGGGATCTGCCCCTAACTTCTAATCCTCCAAGCTTTGGAGTGATGTGTTGTCTATCTTCCTATGTTTGTGCCAGGGAGAAGCATAGGAGAAGGGAAGGATAGGGATGAGATTGGAGCAAAGTGAGGAGGACAGGATGAGGAGGGGATGAAGTGGAGTGGATGGGAGGGGGGAAGGTGGAGGAGGGGGACAGAAAGGAGGGGGTGTAGGGAGAGGGGGAAGGAGGGGGGGGGGGGGGGGAGAGGGCAAGGGGGGGGGGAGGAGGGGGGCAAGGGGGGGAGGGGGGGGGGGGGAGAGGTGGGGGTGGGGGAGGGAGGGGGAGGAGGGGGAGAGGATGGAGGGGGGAGGAGGAGAGATGGGGAGGGGGGTGAGGGAAGGAGAGTGGGGGGGATGGGTGGGGGAGGGGAGGATGGTGGGGAGGGGGGGGATGGTGGGGAGGGGGGGGGATGGTGGGAGGGGTGGGGAGAGTGGGTGGGTGGGGGAGTGGTGTGGGGGTGGGGTGGAGGGGAAGGATGGGTGGAGTCAAGTCAAGTCAAAAAGACTTTAGTCATCCCTGAAGGGCAATTACAATACTGACAGGCATATTGCTACAAATTCATAATCAAACACACGAAGGAGCTACATTTCTTTTTGTTCAAACATTATATAACTTCAAATAAAATGTCACAAACACTCACACTCTATGCGCGCGCGCTTGCACACACGCAAACACACGCATACACACACACCAATGTTTAGATACAATGTTCTAAAAAAACCATTGACTAGAAAAGACATATGATCACCATTAGTTACACATTATACGCACGCGTTCACACCCGCACATATACAAAGCCAAAAATAAGACATACTTATTTTATGGGTACATATGCATGTATGTGCACGCCTGTATGCATTGGCTACATACATAACAGTGGCAGATAAGTAATTCAGAGAAGCGTATACACACACACACACACACACACACACACACACACACACACACACACACACAAAAGCAAACAAACAAACAAACAAACAAACAAAAACAAACAACCTCAGTCAGTGTTATTATGAGTTTAGAACTCGGATAGCTACTGGCACATAGGAATTCCTTTTTCTGTTTGTTTTGCTGTTGTGGCATTGAAAACGACGTCCTGAAGGTAACAATTGAAATTCTGAAAACAGAGCGTGGGAGGAATGGGCCAAAATGGCTCTTGCTTTACGTACAAGCTGCTGATTACAAAACGACCTGAGGTCTCTTTGTTCTTCTCCGATAATTTTAGAGCAGATTCTCACAATTCTCTGAGACCATTCTTGTTCTTAATGCTAAGGTTATTGTACCAGCAAATGAAAGCAAAACTTAAAACGCTCTCTATATAAGACTTGTAGAACAAAGAAAGAATCTTTTTGTCGACAAAAAATGAGTTAAGCTTCCTCAGAAAATACACACGTTGTTGCCCCTTTTTGACAATGGCGTCAGTGTTAGCATCCCAATTTAGCTTGTGGTCAAAAACAGTTCCCAGATATTTGTATTTCAAAACGTTTTCAACTTCTTCACTATGGATGATGGTATTCTCAGAAGTGTGCTCCGATCTTCTGAAATCAATAGGAAGGTCTTTAGTTTTAGAAACATTTAGCTCCAGATAGGCCTCATCACACCAATCTACGAACTTGTTAAGGGCTGGACCATGGTCTAGGACTGATCCAGATAAGAGAGACAGAAGAGCACCGTCGTCCGCAAATTTTACCAGAAATGAGTTTTCATGGCTACTTCTACAATCAACTGTGTATAGAATGTAAAGAAGTGGCGAGAGGACGCAGCCCTGCGGGGAACCAGTGTAGGTATATCTAAGTGATGAAGGTATTTTGTTGGCAAAAACACGCTGTGGCCTGTCAGTTAAAAATTCAATCAGCCAACGTATAAGCTGATTGTCTACATCAAATTTTGAAAGTAATTTTGTTAACCAGAATATGAGGCTGCATTGTATTGAAAGCTGAGCTAAAGTCAGCAAACAATATTCTGGCATGAGAATCAGGTGTTTCCAAGTGATTGTACAGCTTGTTCAAAATGAATAATTTGGCATCTTCGACACCCCTTCTAGATCTGTACGCAAATTGTAATGGGTCAAGGTTTTTCTCTGTAACAGAAAGAATGAGAGATTTTATGATCTTTTCTAATGTTTTCATCACCAGTGATGTGAGAGCTACAGGTCTGAAAGGGGGAAGGATGGGTGGGAGAGGGGAGAGGGGATGGTGGAGGGGGGGAGAGGGTGGTGGGGGAATAGGGTGCAGGGAGGGGTGAAGGGGGTAGGGGAGGAGGGGGACAGAGGGAAGGGGGGAGGGGAGGAGGGGGGAGGGTGGCGGGGGAGGGGAGGAGGGGGGGGGGAGGAGGGGGGAGAGGTGGGTGGGGGGGAGGGGATGGTGGAGGGGGGGGAGAGGGTGGTGGGGGAATAGGGTGCAGGGAGGGGTGAAGGGGGTAGGGGAGGAGGGGGACAGAGGGAAGGGGGAGGAGAGGAGGGGGGGGGGGAGGGTGCGGGGAGGGGAGGAGGGGGGGAGGTGGGGGAGAGGTGGTGTGGGGGAGAGGATGGATGGGAGAGTGTGGGGGTAGAGTGGGGTGGTGGGAATGGTGCATGGATGGGGGGAGGGGGGGGAGGGAGGAGCAGGGTAAAGGGGAGGAGGTGAGGGAGTTGTGGTTGGAGAAAGTGAGGGTGAAGGTGGTTGCCTGTTTCCTGTAGTTGTGTATTTACTGAAAATTGTACATCGTTTTGAAACACTTGTGTCACTAATTTTTGAGGAGTGTGTAAGCAAATCATTTATAAACGACAACAGCATGTATCAAACATCACGTTCTTTGCATCATATGAATGAATTTTTGAGTGTTTGAGATTATTACACTTATAAGGATTGCACAAGTTCAAATTTTGCTGCCTACAGTAATGTTATCTGTAAACTTTCGTTTTCAAATTTTGCTGCCTACAGTAATGTTACCTGTAAACTTTTGTTTTTAAATTTGCAAAACCAGAAATGCAATTACACTAGTTTTCCCCTAGTAAAAAGGAATTGGGTCGTCAGAGTATACAAGTTTTAGTTTAGAAATGTAATTTATACAAGCCTGCTTCAATTAAGCGTAACAATTGCTCACTAGACAGCCAGAACAGTTTGCAAAGCAGCAAAACTGGGAAATACCGCTACAGCTAAGCTACACTGCACCTACTCTTTTCAAACACGAATTAAATCTTATCCTCCCATTAAATTTTTATCAAAACTATTTGGGGTGGTCAAGTACACCCACCAAAACATAAAACAATTAAAACAAATTTTTTGAAGCGATTACTTTTTGCCAGAGCCCTTTTTTGGCACAATGTTCCTGGACTAAATCTGCCATCTGCTTGATTGGGAGACAGCACAAGGGAGGCAGGAGAGGGGAAACTTGGCTCCCTGGATTGAAAAGTTGAGATTAAAGAAAAGCCAATGTTCTTGTTTTTGTGTATTGTGTCTTTTTCATTGACATACGTCTGCTGTTTCTTTGATGAAAAAAGATCAGGTCGCAGAGAAAACAGAAAGGAAGAAACTCATTTTGCTCTAAATCTCGTTTGTGCATGCAGAATAAGCATACATATGCAACGTGTACATATCGATAATATGTATGGTGTGTGTGTATATTGTGGTGGTGTGTGTGAGAGAGAGAGAGAGAGAGAGAGAGAGAGAGAGAGAGAGAGAGAGAGAGAGAGAGAGAGAGAGAGAGAGAGAGAGAGAGAGAGAGAGAGAGAGAGAGAGAGAGAGAGAGAGGCAAGGCAAGGCAAGGCAAAGCAAGGCAAGGCAAGGCAAGGCAAGGCAAGGCAAGGCAAAGTCTTTTATTCGAGGATAATAGATAAGCACTCGTGTGCTTTTTTACATCCAGTCCCCGCCCTTTCAGGGATACATCAAGTTGAAAATATACTAAACAATAAGACTTTACGCAGTACCAAGCAAACACACAAGAATAAAGGACACTATATATGATGAGGTAATAAAATGCACTCTTTCAGAAGACAAAAATCAGAAGTCACAATAAAAAAATTTGATTATGGAAAAAAAGAAAAGTGTTAGTAGATAAGGAGCAAACAAGAGAACAAAATGAAATATGAGAGAGAGAGAGAGAGAGAGAGAGAGAGAGAGAGAGAGAGAGAGAGAGAGAGAGAGAGAGAGAGAGAGAGGAGAGAGAGAGAGAGAGAGAGAGAGAGAGAGAGAGATCTTGCGTTTGCGCTGGCATGTATGCGTAAGTGTTTTATTTTAAGGGATGACTGCCCACTATTTTAAGAAATGACTTTTATCTACAAACCACCAAACAACCGTTCGTGGACGGGGGGTGGCGACAGCGTGTAAATCCCCTCATTTAACGCAACTACAGCGGTACATAACAGCACTTGACTAACGACAATTTTTCCCACAGCCCCATGAATCGACTTAAAACGGCCAGGCGATTGTCCTCCCTCAGACTAATCCCTTACGCCATCTTTCAAAGCTTTCCCATAACCTTGGCCAACACACGGGGGGTTTTGGGTGTTGCGACCCCTTTGTAGACTGCGAGAGTCGTTTCATGAGACTAGACCAGACAATGACTCGGCGAAAAGGGTGTTTGGAGGGTCTAAAAAATCTGGCTTGCTCGAGGGCAAAACGAGAGGGATGAAAAAAAGGGAGGGGGTAAGGGGTTAGGGGTAGGGGAGATGTTAAAAAAAGGAATAAAAAAAAAGTAAAAAAAAACAATGGGTGAGGAAGACAGGAGGAAGTGGAAAAAAAAAAAAGGGAAAAGAAAGAAGGCGAGAGGAGGAAAAAAAAGCTGAAAAAAAAAAAGTTTAAAGGAAGTAAAGAGAAATCCATTTTTCCCATGTAAGGTTTGTAAGGATAAAATTAAAGACAACTGAGTTCACATAGAACAACAGACAAACAGAGACAGACGGGGAAGAGAAAGGGACAGACGACAAAAAACAACAGACGCAACAGACAGACAGACAAACAACGAAAAACCCAGCTAAGAAGACAACCACCCCCCCACCAGCCAGACAGATAGACCCACAACAGACAGAACAGACACAAAACAGAGATATAAGACCAGACACACAGAAACAGAGATACACAGGGACGGCACAGGGACCCGGTGCGAACCACGCAGAACAACTTGCGCACACGTTAAAAAACCTTTCCGCTTTTCGAAAAGTAGGCCTCGGTCCGGGGGAACAGATGAAATATTTTCAAAGCTTCAACACACGGAGACCGATGAAAAAAAAACAAATATTGCTTATTCTGTTACCCCATATAAAAGAATAAAAAAAATAATAATAATAATAATAGATATGAAATAAAATAATAAAATAATAACAACAAACAACAAAAACAACAAAAACAACAACAACAACAACAACAACAACAACAACAACACACCCGCACCATCACGCGCACTCATTCTCGTGCTGTGCGAATATCGGTACCTCTTTCATATTATATGTGTATGTTAGTGTAAGATAATTAAAAATTTCCATTGTTTGCTGTAACTTTTCCCAAACCCCGCCGCGCATCTGGGAAAGAAACTAGGGGAAACCCAAGGGGAAAAGGGGGGGTGGGGGGGGGGGGGGGGGGGGGGGGGGCGGGGGGGGGGGGG
>CM060317.1:45516511-45519011 GCA_030674155.1 Stramonita haemastoma | reverse complement strand
TTGTGTCTCTTTGTCTCTTTGCGTGTACATGTATGTTTGTTTGCACAGTTCATGTGTGCCAATGTGTCTGTATGCATATACGTATGTGTGCGTGTGTCTGTCTCTGTCTCTCTCTGTGTCTCTGTGTCTCGATATATATATGTATGTATATATATATATATATATATATATATATATATATATATATATATATAATACATGTATATATATAATTATTTGTGTGTGTGTTTGTGTATCTGTATGTCTATCTGTCTATAGCTATATCTATCTCTTTGCGTGTACATGTATGTTTGTTTGCACAGTTTCATGTGTGCCAATGTGTCTGTATGCATATACGTATGTGTGCGTGTGTATGTGAGTGCGTGCGCGCGCGCGTGTTTGTGTGTGTGTGTGTGTGTGTATGTGGAGGGGGGGTTGTCACACTTTTTATTCGTTACATTGACGCAATCACTGACCTCTTGGCTCCTTATCCACTGTTTTTGTGTTAGTTTTTTTTTTCCTGGTACTATGTCAAGGGAACGATAACTGACGTCTTTAGTTGGTGACTTTCTGACATTTTCTCAGCAGAGAAGATTCACCCTGATATTTCTACTGATTTCTTTTTTTCAATTTTTTTAGTTTTTTTTTTAGTTTTTGATTGCATACCTTGCTCTAAATGTCAGAAGCAACACACAAAACACTTTTTTTTTCTCCCCAAGAGAGAATTGAATTGTACCATGCAAAGGAGTTTTAGTTGGTATAATCTGTACTACTCTCTTTAGAGTTTCTTTTTTTTTCTTTTGGTTGCGGGGTTTGTTTGTTTTTTTCGCCCACGTCTGTCTGTCTCTGTCTCTTTGCGTCTGTTTCTCCGTCTGCCGGTCTCCCTGTCTCTCTCTTTCCCAATCTCTTTCCCTGTCTCCCTCTCTCTTTCTCTCTGTCTCTGTCTCTCCTTTTCTCACTCACACACACACACTTTTCCATATTAATATCTCTCTGTCTCTCTGCCCCCTCTGACTGTTTCTCTGTCTCTCTGTGTCTCTGTCTGTCTGCCTCTGTCTTTCTGTCTGTCTGTCTGTCTGTCTCTCTCTCTGTCTCTCTCCCTCTCTCTCCTCTCTCTCTCTCTCTCTCTCTCTCTCTCTCTCTCTCTCTCTCTCTCTCTCTCTCTCTCTCTCTCTCTCTCTCTCTCCTTCGAATGAGACCATAAACCGAGGTCCCGTGTGCGAGCGCACGCAGAAGATCTTGTGCACACGTTAAGAGAGAGAGAAGAGAGAGAGAGAGAGAGAGAGAGAGAGAGAGAGAGAGAGAGAGAGAGAGGAGAGAGAGAGAGAGAGAGAGAGAGAGAGAGAGGAGGAGGGAGGGAGGGGAGGAGAGGGAGAGAGAGAAAGAGAGAGAGAGAGAGAGAGAGAGAGAGAGAGAGAGAGAGAGAGAGAGAGAGAGAGAGAGAGAGAGAGAGAAGAGAGAGAGAAGAGAGAGAGGAGAGAGAGAGAGAGAGATTTGATTTGATTTGATTTGATTTGATTTGATTTATTCTTTTATATCGAGGATAATGGAATAAGCACTCTTGTGCTTTTATCACATCCAGTCCCCGTGTGTATGCAGTTTTGTAAATGTCATCTGTTCCCACCGGCACACGATGGCCTACTCTTACGAAAAGTGGAACAGGATTTAACGTGTGCGCAAGATGTTCTGTGTGCGTTCTCACATGGGGCCTCGGTTTAAAGTCTCATCCGAAGG
This sequence comes from Stramonita haemastoma, assembly GCA_030674155.1. NCBI lineage: Eukaryota > Metazoa > Mollusca > Gastropoda > Neogastropoda > Muricidae > Stramonita > Stramonita haemastoma. The sequence continues at coordinate 45,517,298 of CM060317.1, read as the reverse complement.
ACTTTTGGGGAGAGTGGAGTCAGCACTGATGTTAACTCCAGGAGAAAAATTTCCTCGACCGGACTCGAAACCGGGTCTTCAAATTGCCAGCGCAATGTTCTGACCACTAGGCTATCCTCCCTCCCTCCCTCCCTAGAGAGAGACAGAGAGAGAGAGAGAGAGATGATGGTGGTGGTGGTGGTGGTGGTGGTGGTGGTGGTGGTGGTGGTGGTGGTGGTGGTGGTGGTGGTGATGATGATGAATGATGATGATGATGATGATGATGATGATGATGATGATGATGATGATGATGATGATGATGATGATGATGATGGGGTGGGGGTGGGGTTGGGGGTGGGGAGAGGAGATGAAGAGAGAAAAGGGGGAAGAGTTAGGTAGTGGCAGAAGAAGGAAGGAGAGAGAGGGGGGGAGAGACATAGACAGACAGACAGAAACAAACAAACAGACAAACAGACTAATAGACAGAGACAGGCAAAAGGTAGAAGCAGACAGACAATAGCAGGCAATCAGACAGACAGGTAAACACACACACACACGCACACGCGTGCGCACGCTCACACATACACATGCTTACTTTTGAATGCACAAAGGGAAAGATCAGTCAGGGAGAAAAGTTTGGAGGAGGAGAGACAGAGACAGACAGGCAAACAGACCAAAAACACAGAGAGAGAGACAGAAGAGAGAGAGAGAGACAGACAGACAGACAGACAGACAGACAGACAGGCAAACAGACCAAAAACACAGAGAGAGAGAGACAGAGAGAGACAGACAGACAGACAGACAGACA
>CM060317.1:45506511-45511511 GCA_030674155.1 Stramonita haemastoma | reverse complement strand
TCAAACCGAGTGAACAAAAATAAAATGTTTTTAAACGTCTGCAAGCTAACTGATACAACGAAGATATAAAGACCAGTGCACACGTGCTCGTGTGCGTGCGTGCGCACGCGCATACACACGTGCGTGCGCATGACTTTGCCACATTCACATACATAGGTGCGCGCAGGTATATATGCACTAACAAATGTATAGAAACTTTCTACTTGTGATACTCGTGGCTATGTAACCGCATATTATTTTGCAAAACCAGAGAAGAGAAGTAAAAGACAATGTTTTTTAAACAGACAAAGACACAGAATAATGTCAACATTTACTTAAACTATCAATAGCATATAAAATGGCCGTCTGATCACAACAGAATAAAAGTGACAAGAAGAAGAATTAGTTGAGGGAAGGGGAAAGGTAGAAAACAAAAAGAAAGCAAAAAAAGGAGGAAGAAAAGATGAAAGTAATGCAAGAATTAAAACAAAAGAAACACAGACAGAAAGAAAAAAAGGAGGAAGAAAGAAAGAAATAAACAAGATGAAAGAAAAGGGGAAACGGATAAATGAGAGAGAGAGAGATTCATTTATATCGAGGATAATGGAATAAGCACTCTTGTGTCTTTTTTACATCCAGTCCCCGCGTGTATGCAGTTTTGTAAATGTCATCTGTTCCCACCGGCACACGGTGGCCTACTCTTACGAAAAGCGGAACAGGATTCAACGTGTGCGCAAGATGTCTTGCGAGAGAGACAGACAGACAGACAGACAGAGACAGAGACAGAGAGAGAAAAAAAACACAAAAAAACAGGAAAGCAGAAGTAAAAGAAAGGAAAGACCGACAGAAAGAAGAAGACAACAAAAACTAACATCACTAGCCCCAGCAACAAAAACAGCAATCAATATATTCCGCCATTTACCCTGAGTCCACACTAATCCATCCTTTACTGGAGCAGCGAAAAAATTACTTAATAGCCTTGTGTAGGATAATTGGTGGGGCAGAGAGAGAGAGAGAGAGAGAGAGAGAGAGAGAGAGAGAGAGAGAGAGAGAGAGAGAGAGAGAGAGAGAGAGAGAGAGAGAGAGAGAGAGATGAAGGGGGCGGAACTCGTGGTTTCAGCTGTTGATTCGGCCACACTCCACACATACCTTGTATGTATTTATTTATTTATCTATTTATTCTTTTATATCGAGGATAACAGAATAAGCAATCATGTGTTTTTTTTCATCCGGTCCCCGTGTGTATGCAGTTTTGTAAATATTGTCATCTGTTCCCACCGGCACACGATGGCCTACTCTCACGAAAAGCGGAACAGGATTTAACGTGTGCGCAAGATGTTCTGCGTGCGTACGTGCCTACGTATGTAGCGCGGATAAGACAATCATCACGTTATTTTTGTGTGTAAAGCATCTGTTAACATAAGAAAACATGTGCTGTGTGCTTGCTTTTAGAGTCCAGACGATACAATATCTATTATTTTATTCTTTCATTTTGAGGATAATGGAATAGACTCTTATTGTGTTGCTGTTGTTGTTTTTTTAACATCCAATCCCTGTGTGTAAGCGATTTTGTCAATTTTGTCATTCGTTCCCATCACCGGCACACACTGGCTTACTCTTCCAAAATACCAGAACAGGTTTTAACGAGTGTTCAAGATGTTCTGCGTGCTTTCGCACACATGACTTCGGTTTATAGTCTCATCCGAAGGACTTATGATTGGAGCGTCTAACTGTAACAAACAAACAAACAAAAAAAAAAAAGAACTGTAAACCAGACTGCTTGCATTTTTACACCCCTTGAAGTCACGGCATATTTCTCTGAAATCATGAAGTATGGACTGCCTTCCCCAGGGAGAGTGTGTCCCCACAAGGGCAGCGCCACACATTTCTTTTTTACTTTTCCGATCTGCAGCTGTATTTGTTTCCCTATCAGAGAGGCTTTTTTCTACGAAATTTTGCCAGGAACACTCTTGTTGCCATGGACTCTTTTACGTGCGCTAGATAATTTTGTGTAGCATCCGGGACTTCAATTTTTCGTCTCATCCGAAAGACAAGCACCCAGACCACCATTCATGGTCTAATGGATGGGGAAAAGTTTTGGGCCCAATCGAGGTTCAAACCACCACACACTTCCGGACTTTTTGCTTTATAGGCAGGTGTGTTACCTCTAGACTACTGATCCACTAGTAGCACCACTAGCCTTTCACATGCATATATTCATGGTAAGAGGCTAACAGATACCATAACACATAGCAGTATTTGTTCAACTGATGCAGTTGCTGTGATTGCTGCTGCCAGGGCTTTCCCAAGCTTTAGCATGTTTAGGAGCCACCTGAAAATCCGCTCACTTGTCATGCTTATCAAACACGAGAATCATTACAATCACTACACTGTTGACAAAGTTCGCGCGCCAGGCTGTTTCTACACACTACACCACGGAGGCAGCCGTGCTCTGGTTTCAGGGAATGACGCCGATGACGACGATGACTCTATAACAACATAGGAAAGATAGTGCGTTTTGAGACCTAATCTTAACTGTGGTGTGCAGCCAGTGTAGCAGACAGCCCTGTTTGCTGTAGGTGTTGTGTTTGGATGCCTGGTGTCCACATGCGTTCCGTCAATACTTCTGATCCTGTTTGGTTCTTAGTGATCGCCTGTTGCCTCGGGGAGTGTGTGTGTGTGTGTGTGGGGTGTGTGTGTGTGTGTGTGTGTGTGTGTTGTGTGTGTGTGTAGTGTGTAGTGTGTGTATGTATGTGTAGGCGCGCGCGCGCGCGCGGGCACGTAAAGTATGCGTGTATGTGTGTGTACATATATATTATATATATACAATATATATATATGTTTATAATATATATGTTTATATATAATATATGTCTATATACAAATATGTGTGAGTGCGTGCGTGTGTGTGTATGTGTGTGTGCGTGCGCACGCGCGCGCGCGCGCGCGCGTGTGTGTGTGTGTTTGAGAGCTCTAGCATGTATTTTTTAAATTGCCCTTCCTCCCATGTGTGTTTTGTCGTGCGTGAATGCGTGCACATATGACAGAGCGAGGGGAAAACCAAGCCAACAATCAGCAAACAAGCACAGAGCAAGGCACACTGCTGTCACGCAGCGAAGGTAATGATGTGTAGACACAATTTATTCCCCTGGACGTTTGAAGCAGCCCGCATCAGTGGGAGCATCCAACCATACAGGGCTTTTTCTTCATTCGATTATAGTCATCAATTTGCTGTGAATCCTTTTTTTTATTATTATTAAACTTCAATTTAAGAGAGAGAGAGAGAGAGAGAGAGAGAGAGAGAGAGAGAGAGAGAGAGAGAGAGAGAGAGAGAGAGAGAGAGAGAGAGAGAGAGAGAGAGAGAGAGAGAGGAGAGAGAGAGAGAGAGAGAGAGGAATGTGAATGCGAATGCGAATGCGAATGCGAATGCGAATATTTATTCAGGAAGACCATTGGTCCATTCTGAAGGTGCCTGTACAATATCATTATATCAACAACAAAAAATGACAGTTGATTTAACGAAAGAATTCACATTTTCACGTAAACAAAATACCATTTCTTAACTTAAGGCAATATTTCGTCTTGTCAATGCTTTGTGAATATATAATGACAAATTCCTTACTGTAGCTTCATTAGAGGATGACAACAAAATATGTAACCTAAATGCACCTAAATGCATTTGTACATTTCTGGACAGACAGACAGATAGAGAGACAGACAGACAGACAGACAGACAGACAGACAGACAGACAGACAGACAGACAGACGGACGGACGGACGGACGGACGGACGGATGGACGAACGGACGGACAGGCAGGAAGGCAGGCAGACAGGCAGACAGACAGACAGACAGACATTCAGGGAGCGAGAGAGACCAAAAAACGGCAGAAAGTCAGATAAAACCGATGTAAAGTGAGAATCGCTTTATATATCTGCTGTACTTTAAGTAAAATTAAATCACACTCATTCTGTATCACACACACATAGAATAGGCGCGCCCGTGTGTATAATAATAATAATACATGGAATTTGTATAGCGCTATATCTTGCAAAAAAAACAAAAAAACAAATGTATGCACATACATGTATAAACTACAGAAGATAAAGAGAAAGTAGAGAGGCAAGATACAGAGAAACAGATAGACGGGACAGACTTAGAAACAAACAACTAGACAAACAAACAGACAGACATAGACACAGACAATCTGACAAACAGATCGGAATGTTGAGAGGCAAAGGAAGCGAGAGAGAGAAGCAGCAATCAAAGCGTCATGAAATGTAACAGAGGTGCTAATTCAATAGTGTTGTCGTTAGATCTTCACCAGCCACGAATAATTCATGCACTCTGTCTCACTCAACATCACACCTAATGATCACTGCCAGACTTCAAGTTTACACTGGAAGAGAAGTGTACGTGTATTGCAGACGGCAAAAAGACACCCTCACCCCCACCCATTCCTTTAACAAAAAATGGGTGGCACTGCTCCTTAGGCGACGCACTCTTTCCAAAGGAGAAAACAGCCCTGATTTCATGCTGAGAAATCTGCTGTGACTTCAGGTGGCATACAAAATGCATATAACTCCACCCTGTCTCCCAGATTTCAGGGCAGAGTGACTTTGTAACGAGAGAAGATATGTGATGACATAAGTACCTCACCACTGTACATAGGCAGCCATACTCAAACTTCGGGGAATCTTTCTTCTTTTTTATGGCAAGTACAGGTTGCTATGCTACTAGGAGCTACTTGTTCTGAATAAAAACATCTCAACATAGTGTTTCAGTGCATAACAACACTCATTTCTGTTAAATCTTAGGGCTTGGTTTGCAATCAATGACTGGCTAAATTTTTTTTTTTTTTTTTTTTTTTTTTTTGGGGGGGTAGACCAGATTCTACCGTGTAAACGATGGGTGGTGTGGAGGTGACGTACTTGTGTAGAAAACGAGATGTGCAGGCTCAACCTCTGCTTAAGTGCAAACTTTCACCCCATCCTTGAGTGGTGGTCCGGGTGTTAGTCTTTCG
>CM060317.1:45494011-45501511 GCA_030674155.1 Stramonita haemastoma | reverse complement strand
AAGATTTAATTTGCCTTCGACCCCTCTTGGGGCATGGAGGATTTAAGAAAACAAAATCAACTGTAACATATATAGTTTGCATTAACAGAATACGTTCATACACAGAATTGTACAGAAATGAAAATACAGTCAGCCTTTTCATTAATGTTATTACAATTATGTTATGCAATTACTGTACAGCCATCGACAGAGGCAGAGAAAGAGAAAAAAAAACAGATAGAAATAAAGAATCAGAGACGGAAGCAAAGACACAGACCAAAGAACCCCCCCACTCCCCCCCAAAAAAAAAAACAACACCCAAAAACCAAACCCCCAAGACCTGGGTAACGATCCTTACTGTGCATCCCTGCAGTGACTTTTTCCATTGAGCCTGTGGTCCTGAAAGCGATAAGACTAACTCACCACAGGCAGCAAATGTATGAGCATCCCAAACTGAGGTCACAATCAGGCCACACTAACGGTTCCAGTAACCCAAAATCCCCAAACTCTTCACATTTTTTTTCTCTTATGTGCAGAAATTGTTTTTTTTATATTTTCTTTTCTTTGTGTTGGAATTTGTTTTACAAGACAAAGTTTGATAGCTTGTCTGAGTAAAGAAAGTGACTCTCTGTCTTTGTTTCTGTCTCTCTGTTGGTCGGTCTGTCTGTCTGTCTGTCTCTGTCTGTCTGTCTGTCTGTCTGTCTGTCTCTGTCTCTGTCTGTCTGTCTGTCTGTCTGTCTGTTCTGTCTGTCTGTCTGTCTGTCTGTCTGTCTGTCTGTCTGTCTCTCTCTCTCTCTCTCTTCTCTCTCTCTCTCTCTCTCTCTCTCTCTCTCTCTCTCTCTCTCTCTCTCTCTCTCTCTCTCTCTCTCTCTCTCTCTCTCTCTCTTCTATCTATCTATCTATCTATCTATCTATCTATCTATCTATCTCATCTCTCTCTCTCTGTCTCTCTGTCTTTCTGTCTCTGTCTGTCTGTGTGTGTGTGTCTGTATGCCTGTCTGTCTGTCTATCTGTCTGTCAACCTGTATCTCTCTCTCTCTCTCTCCCTCTCTCTCTCTCTCTTCTCTCTCCTCCTCCTCTCTCCTCTCTCCTCTCTCCTCTCTTCTCTTTTTCTCCTTTTCTCTCTTTCTCTTCTCTCTCTCTCTCCTCTTCTCTCTCTTCTCTCTCTCTTTCTTCTTCTCTCTCCTCTCTCTCTCTCTCTCTCTCTCCCTCCTCTCTCTCTCTCTCTCTCTCTCCTCTCCTCCCCCTCTCTCTCTCCCTCCCTCCCTCCCTCTCCTCCTCCCTCTCTGTCTCTGTTCTGTATCTGTCTGTTTCTGTCGTGTTCTGTGTGTCTGTCTCTGTCTCTGTCTCTGTCTGTCTGTCTGTCTGTCTGTCTGTCTTCTGTCTTCTTCCTCTCTCTCCTCTACTCTCTCTCTCTCTCTCTCTTCTCTCTCTACTCTCTTCTCTCTCTCTCCTCTCTCTCTCTCTCTCTCTCTCTCTCTCTCTCTCTCTCTCACTCTCTCTCTCTCTACTCTCTCCTCTTCCCTCCCTCCCCTCCTCCTCCCTCCCCCCTTTTCATCTTTCCTTCTGCTCTCTCTCCTATCAATGTCCTCTTTATTAGCAAAACGCTTTTCTTCCCTGTCTGGGGTTATTTGTCTGGCATTTCAAAAGCACAAGCGGTTTGGTTTGTTCAATGACCCCAAAACACCATCGTTTGGTCACCATTGCCAGACACAATCTGGACAAAAGCGAGAAGAGAAGGAACATTCAGCACACATACAAGAAGAAACCTACACAAAAATAATCAACTTAAAACCTTGATTGTCTGGTGTGATGTATAATGTACCCCAGACATCCTTTCTTTCTCTCTTATCAACCAGCTAAGTTTTCTCAACTCCTGTACAATTTAAACTTGTATCATTTTGTGAAGCATTTTTGTTGTTGCCAGGTGTATGTGAGTTTGGGTTTTTTTTTTAATATCTTTGCACCCTAGGTCACTGTTGTGTAATAATCCCAGTTGAGTGTGTATAGGGTTCTGTTGTTTGGTTAAGTTTTTTTGTTTTGTTTGTTTGTGTCGTGCATGGCCACAGTTTAGTGTGTCTGTAAGAGAACTAGATTATGACCTCTGGTGTGAGATGAGGCCCATGTAGACAGAAGGCAGTTCAACAGAGACTAAGTTGGAATATTTTGTATTCTTTTGCATTGAGATCAGATGTGGAGAGTACATGGTGAGTCTTTATTCTATTATTCTCGAAATGAAATATTTCAAGAAAAGAAAAAGATAGATAGCAAGTGTCTTTTTGTTGATCTCTTCTGTAAAGCATGCACAAAGTGTTATTGTGTATGATTTGATGGATTTTTTCCCCTAACGAGTGAACATACTTGGAGTGAGTGAGTGAGTGAGTGAGTGAGTGAGTGAGTGAGTGAGTGAGTGAGTCAGTGAGTCAGTGAGTCAGTGAGTCAGTCAGTCAGTCAGTCAGTCAGTCAGTTAGTTAGCTAGTTAGTTAGACGGTTAGTTGGCTGGTTGGTTAGTCTATTTATTTGTTTTGTTTGTTTGTTTTTGTGTGTTTAATAACAAGTCGCAAAGATTATGCACAAGATATCCTAATGCAATAACGGGTGCATTTTCCCTCCTGTCTCTTTACTGTTATCCACCATCCTCTCTCTCTCTCTCTCTCTCTCTCTCTCTTCGTATCCCCTCTCTCTCTCTCTCTCTCTCTCTCATCTCTCTCTCCTCTCTCTCTCTCTCTCTTCTCCTCTCTCTCTCTCTCTCTCTCCTCTCTCTCTCTCTCTCTTCCTCTCTCTCTCTCTAAGGCCGATGTACAATAAAACTTTCAATTTCAATGTTCAATGTTCAATGTTCAATGTTCTCTTCTCTCTTCTCTCTCTCTCTCTCTCTCTCATCTCTCTCTCTCTCTCTCCTCTCTCTCTCTCTCTCTCCTCTCTCTCCTCTCTCTCTCTCTCTCTCTCTCTCTCTCTCTCTCTCTCTCCTCTCTCTCTCTCTCTCTCTCTCTCTCTCTCTCTCCTCTCCTCTCTCTCTCTCTCTCCTTTCTTTTCTTCTTCTTCTTCTTCACCCTGGGCTCGGATTGTCCTGCTGTTAACCCATCAAAACAATTCATCCTAACAAGGTGAAAAAAATCATACAACTAATTTCTACTTCGTTTTTATTAGCAAATGCTTCCGCTACTCTGATCCCATGTCATTTTGAAATGGTTGGATTCATTGTTGGGGATGAAGACCACAGACAGTCAGAAAGCCAACAACATCATTCGTCCTCCTCACCAAGAGTTCCCACATACAATCCAGGTAAAACAGATGGGTCAGACTCAACTAAGCAAGACTAAAAAGGCTTGACTGGCCTGATCCGTGTATGATAGAACTCGAATGTAAAAAAGAAAGGCTTATTCATGGAAAATGCCTGTGACGCACTCCACTCTCAGTACCACAACCACCACTTATCTAGTTCGTGTGTTTGTAGGTTCGTGGTCTACTTCCTTGACAAGAAGACATTTTTCACTGGCTGTATGTAGGGGTCACAGTCCTGCTGTACATGATCAGCCTAGATGATCGGCAGACATGACAAGTGTACCATCTGACCCAGCCAGACATGTCGTTTGATAAATCCTCTTCCTGGTACATGGGATATAGGCGCCATCCTATCAGACAGAAGTTTTACATCCGTATATTCGCTACGTCAGTGAAATAACAGACTTGCAGTGGTTATTTCTAAGTTGACTGGCAGACATCACAAAAGGCTTGCACGTTTGTTTAGAGGGTTCTTTTTAGCAGGGAGGGTGGAGGGGTGTGATTTATACCAATTGCATTTGCTTCTTCGAAAAGAAAGCTTTTTGAAATATAGTTTTTTTCCACATTTGTCATCCAATTTGGTCATAATCATCCTGGTATTTCGGATGATGAGCTCTGTATCACAGCACTGGTTTTCCTGAAGTATCGTTGGACCCTCACCTTGTAGACAGAATCCTAAAGGACACTTGGCTTCACGCTGCTATGACTGTAGTACTGCCGTGCTGGTGTTGTGTTTGGCAGTGCTAACCCCTCCACACTGGAAAGACTACGGGTCACTCCTGGGCCATGCTATGAGATATGACACCTCCTGGATCATGCTCTGACACACACCCTGGATCATGCTCTGACACACACCCTGGATCTTGCTCTGACATATAGCACCTCCTGGATCATGCTTTAAGGCAGGACACCTCCTGGATCATGCTGAAAACACCTCCTGGATCATGCTGAAGACACCTCCTGGATCATGCTGAAGACACCTCCTGGATCATGCTGAAGACACCTCCTGGATCATGCTGAAGACACCTCCTGGATCATGCTGGACACCTCCTGGATCATGCTGAAGACACCTCCTGGATCATGCTGGACACCTCCTGGATCATGCTGAAGACACCTCCTGGATCATGCTGAAGACACCTCCTGGATCATGCTTTAAGGCAGGACACCTCCTGGATCATGCTTTAAGGCAGGACACCTCCTGGATCATACTGAAGACACCTCCTGGATCATGCTTTAAAGCAGGACACCTCCTGGATCATGCTGAAGACACCTCCTGGATCATGCTGAAGACACCTCCTGGATCATGCTGAAGACACCTCCTGGATCATGCTTAAGACACATCCTGGATCATGCTTAAGACACCTCCTGGATCATGCTTAAGATGCCCCCAGAAATCTGAAAAGCTCCCACTGACATGACTAATCATTACACAACGGTTTACTAAGATGGCTATGCAAGAACAAAGTGGGGATTCTCTTTGGCAGAAAATGAAAATGTTGTTGCTATCTACTGTTGGCATTTAAATTAGATATGCACAGCTTTGCGTATAGCAGCTATGCTTATTGTTTCCGAACCTTGAAGCTCCAAGTAACTCTATTACCTGTTTGTTTGTTTGCTTGCTGGTTTGTTTGTTTTTAATCTGTCTGTCCTTCCATACCTGTCAATCTGTCTTTCGTCTCTTTCTCTGTCTCTCATTCTGTCTCCCTGTCTCTGTCTCTATCTCTCTGTCTCTGTTTCTCTCTCTCTCTCTCTCTCTCTCTCTCTCTCTCTCTCTCTCTCTCTCTCTCTCTCTCTCTCTCTCTCTCTCTCTCTCTCTCTCTCTCTCTCTCTCTCTCTCTCTCTCTCTCTCTCTCCTCTCTCTCTCTCTCTCTCTCTCTCTCTCCTCTCTCTATATATATATACATACATATATACATATATATATATATATATATATATATATATATATATATATATATACATATATACATACATACATATACCACATACGTTGATTTACTTCACCATAGATTACATCGAGGATTTTTCTTTCGTCTGAAACTTGTCTGGAGATACTGTCTGTCTGTGTTTTGCAGTGCAAGCAGTTTGCCTGCTGGGAGAGCCATAAACATAATGACTGTCGCTATCTCCAGACACAATCACGCCAAGGCCACTAGGGATGATACAACAAAAACGTTTTTCTTTTAAACAAAAAATAATGTCTGGCATGATTCTTGATGAACAGAACCTCGACATTATGTGTGGGTTTTTTATTCTTTTTTGTCATCAGCTTCTTTATGTGCGTTAAACTGATTTAACTTTTCAAAAGACTTAGGGTTCTAGTGTACAGTGTTGTTAAGTTTGACCTTGGCACCAGACAGTTGTCTCGTTAGCGTGTAGAGGTAAATAAAGAGAGTCTGTGTCAGGATGTTTTCTTTGTTTTTCAGTATAATGCGGAGTATGGTGTAATTATGATTTTTGTGAAAGGCACGCTGATCTTTATCTTTTTATTTCATTTTTTTATATCAAAGATAATGGAATCAGCCCTTATGGGCTTTTTTTTACATCCAGTCCCCGCACAACGTGTGCGTGCCGTTTTTGTAAATCTTGTCATCTGTTCCCACCAGAACACAATGGCGAATCTTGTCATCTGTTCCCACCAGAACACAATGGCGTACTCTTACAAAAAGTGGAACAGGGTTTAACGTGTGCCACAAGATGTTCTGCGTGGGGCCTCAGTTTATAGTCTCAACCGAAGGACTTTTGGGAAAAGTGGAGTCAGCACTGATGTTAACTCCAGGGTAAAAATCCCCTCGAACTGGAAAAATATCCAAAGACTAAGTAGTGTATTTACATCATACCTTACAGTCAAGCAACTGTATTCCATCCTTGTGGATCCACGGGGTTTGTTTAGGGTGTTTTGTTGGGATTTTTTTCGAGGGGGTGGGGGAGGGGGAGTCAAAACTCGACAGCAGTGTCTGGAAAATTCAGGGTGGGATGTTTCACCTTGAACCTTGTCAGGTTTAACTTGCCCAAGTTCTGTGCGCGCTCCAATGACTCCACAAGGAGATCAGGGAGATGAGAAGACAGTCGAAAAAAAACTTTAGTTCATTGTCTTTTAAATTATGTAATAATATGTATTTTTAATTATTCTGCTCTCTCTCTCTGTCTCTGTCTCTGTCTCTGTCTGTCTGTCTGTCTGTCTGTCTGTCTGTCTGTCTGTCTGTCTGTCTGTCTGTCTCTCTCTCTCTCTCTCTCTCTCTCTCTCTCTCTCTCTCTCTCTCTCTCTCTCTCTCTCTCTCTCTCTCTCTTGTACTACCCGCCAAGCTAGCTCAGCTGTTAAAAAAACTGATTTCCTTGACATTTTGTGTTCGAGTGAAAATAACTGTGGCCTACAACAAAACAACAAGGCCAGGAACTCAAGTCACTGATCCCATGCTGATGGATGAGTCAGTGCGATTGAACCTCAGAAGCAAAACAAACCTGACATTCAAGATCGGCCTTGCCTTTTTAATCACCGGGCTGGTTTGTTTCCCTTCATCGTGTCCTTTTTCATCTTGTTTACCTTGATTCTAATATCAGGGTGTTGTGTTTTTATACATTTTACACCCAGCAAACGTACAATAACCATTCAGCAAAATACAAGACATTTTGATGATATTTTTTCTGAGATGCCATGGTAACCTCAATGCTAGAGTGTTGTTTTTTTAAATAAATAGTAAATGTGTTCCTAAAGTCTATGTGGTAGTTGGGGAGAGAGATTTTAGAGACCTCAGCTACTCTAAGGGCCAGTATACTGAAGGTGGCAGCCACCTCCTCCCCTCGCCCCTTTACATCTTGAGCCCCTGAAGAGGGCAGATACCCATTTACTGCTGGGTAAACTGCGGAACTTAACTGAAGCCAAGACACATGAACGGTCACCCAACCAAAATGGTAACCACGCTCAGCGTTGTTTAATTAAAACAGTGCATACTCAACGAACGTTTTCTTTTTCCAATGCCATCTGTACCAAGGATGGAAAAGGCTTTAGCTAGGGAATACAGAAGTTTTACAAACACTGGATCTGAATATTACTCTCACAACCCTTCATAACACTGTCCTCCATACAAGTTATGCATTTGCTGCTTCTAGTATCTCTAGAAAGGCTGCTTCATAGACAGATTTATGGATGGTCTCAATCGTATTATCATGGTATATATGATGGTGCTTTCATGGGAGTGTAGTCTGACCTATGACATTGCATTTTGTCAGTATAGT
>CM060317.1:45476713-45481411 GCA_030674155.1 Stramonita haemastoma | reverse complement strand
TTTTCAAGTACCTCGCCATATAGACAGCCATACTCCGACTTCAGAGGAATGTTTTTCTCCTTTAAAGGAGAGTGCAAGTTGTTAGTTATGCTAAGAGCTTGTCATGGCTGAAGGCAATCTCAACACAACATTTTACAACATAACAATATTTTATTATAGGACCTTGGCAAATAGCTGACGCCAATAACTAACACAGCTTTTGGCCTGGGCCAATCTTCCATAGTTGATCCACGCAAAGCCTTTGGTCTTTCTTTTCTTCTCCTGTTGAGAGGAACAATAATTGGTTGAGTTCGCAATCGCCTTTTAAATTAAACTAATCGTCAGGTTCAGGTTCACACGATCTCATTTGATGTCATTACCAATCAGGCTAAAAGGTCCGTCTCCATCTTTGTCCTCACTACGTCCGTCTCTCTCTCTCTCTCTCTCTCTCTCTCTCTCTCTCTCTCTCTCTCTCTCTCTCTCTCTCTCTCTCTCTCTTCTCTCTCTCTCTCTCTCTCTCTCTCTCCAGTGGTAGTAAAATGCAAAAGGGGGGGTTGGGGGTGGGATGGGAAGGAAGGGGAGGTGGTGGGGATGGAGCTGGCAGGCGGAGATGGGGGCTGGGGGGAGGGGGTGGGGCTGGGGGGTAGGGGTTTCCATTCGTGTAATTACAATGCTGTCGCTGACACATCCTGTCAGGTTTCCATTTCAAGGACAGGAAGTCCCTTTTAAACCCCGGAAATTCTGGCACGTGCTGGAAGTTCATCAGAAGACAGGACAAGAATTCCCATTCTTTGGGATGCTTTTGTCTTTTTTTTTTTTTTTTGATTCCCTCCGTCTCTTTTTTTCTTCGTTTTTTTTCTCTCTTTCGTTGTCTGTCTTTTTTTCTGTCTTTTTTGTTGAGTTTGTTGGTCTTTTTTTTTTTTACCTGTCTTATTTTGTTTTCTTGTTTTTCTTGTTTCTCTTTTCCTTTTCTTTTTGTCTGTTTGTCTGTTTTTTTTTCTGTCTTTCCTCCCTCCCTTGCATTCTTCCTTCCTTCCTTCCTTCTTTCCTTCCTTCTTTCTCCCCTTCCTTTCTTTTTTCCTTCCTTCCTTCCTTCCTTCCTTCCTTCCTTCCTTGCTTCCTTCCTTCCTTCCTTCCTTCCTTCCTTCCTTCCTTCCTTCCTTCCTTCCTTCCTTCCTTCCTTTCTTTCTTCCTTCCTTCCTTCTTTCTTCCCCCCTCCCTCCCTCCCTCCTTTGTTTCTTTCTTTCTTTTCTCTTTTCGGTTTTTCTGTTTTTTTTTGTCCAGGTCGCTTTCTACTTTTTTTTTTTTTAACTTGGGTAAGTTTTTGCAAAGAGGAGTGGGGGTGGTAGGGCAGAGCATTTGAAGGGAGATAGGAAGAAGTGGACATGCAAAGCATCAGGAGAAAACACAGGGCATAGAGAGCCCTATGCTCTGAAATCAAATCCCTCCTGCATTCTTCAGTTATTAGTTCATGCGCTTTCAAATCAACATGGCTGAAAACATTTGGTAATCTAGATATTAAATTAATAATCTCTATTTCTGTTATTTTGTTGTTGTTGCAAAGACTGATTTAATTTATCCCTTAATATGTCCAGCCACTCAAACTCTTTGATCCGAATGAATATCTATCTATCTATCTATCTATCTATCTATCTATCTATCTATCTATCTATCTATCTATCTATCTATCTATCTATCTATCTATCTATCTATCTATCTATCTATCTATCTATCTATCTATCTATCTACTTTTTATTTTATTTATTTTATTCTTTTTCATCGAGGATAATGGAATAAGCACTCATGTGCTTTTTTTTTTTTTTTTTTTTTTTTTACATCCAGTCCCTGTATGAATGCAGTTTTGTAAATGATGTCATCTGTTACCACCGGCACACAATGGTCTGTCTTACGAAAGGCGGAACAGGATTTAACGAGTGCGCAAGATGTTCTGCGTGCGTTCACACACGGGGCCTCGGTTTATAGTCTCATCCGAAGGACTTTTGGGGGGGTGGAGTCGGCACCGATGTTAACTCCAGGTGAAAAATCCCCTCGAACGGGAATCAAACCCAGGTCGTCAAATTGCGAGCGGAATGTTCTGACCACTAGGTTATCCCGTTACTTGTGTGTGCGCGTGCGTGCATGCATGCGCACACGTGCATGCACGTGTGTGTAATCTCTTTTTCTGGCATGCATACATATTTAAAAAACCACAGCAGCAGCAAGATCAACAACAACAAAACATTACCTTCAGAAGCAGCAGAAAAAACAACAACAACAACAACCACAATAACAACAGCAATTTGAACAACACAGCAAGAACGATGATGACAACAAGCAACAGCAATGGAGGCAAACAGGCAAAGCAAAACAAAGACCAAGGATACAGGGAATGCTTTGAAACATTATGATACGAAATCGGTCTGGAGGGAACAAGTGACTGGAAGGAAAAAAAATGATAAAACAGTGGACAGTTGTCCACTTTAACATTTGTCAATAACGCATGCTGAGTCGTGAACTGGCTGGTGTCCTAAAAGCGGTGGTTGTCTTAGAGTGGACGGGCTCAACAGAGATGATCACTTCTCCTCGGGTCTGGAGACTTTCTTAGGAAGCTGACCTTCTCCTTTCCTTCATCGGGTGGGCTGCCAATGCAACAGACTGGAAATGGCAAGGAAGAGGATTCCACATCTGACATTATACTATTACTTTTGTGAAGAAATGTTACTTTTGTAAAACAACACATATTTTCCGGGAACCGTAGAAAATACTCGTTTTCCGTTCGAAGTACGCCTTGACTGCATTTTCATTTACGTAATTTCTCTTATGGCCATCGTTTTGAGTTGTACTTTTACGTTGAGTTGATAGACACCGATGTGCTGAGCGGCACAGAAATAACTTCCACTCATGTTCGGACTGGGTTCGCGCGCAGTTGTAGTCCTCAGTCTAGTTAATTACAAGAAGCCATTTCACGACACTATAAACGCATGTTCGCATTTAACCACAGGTGCACACACATCATCATGATGGGGAGACGGGATAGCCTGGTAGTCAGAGTGATGCACTCGTGATCTGCTGACCCGGGTTTGAATCTGGTTCAAGAGGTTTTTTTCCTCTGGAGTTAACATCAGTGCCGACTCCACTCTCCCAAAAGCCCTTCGGATGAGACTACAAACCAAGGTCCCGTGTGCGAACACACGCAGAACATCTTGCGCACACGCGAAAACCTGTTCCACTTTTCCGGAAGAGTAGGCAATTGTTTGATGGTTGGTACGGATAACAAAATTTACAAAATTGCATGCACATGAGGGCTGGTTATAAAAAAAAGCACATGAGTTCATGCTCCATTATTCTTGAAATAATAAAAAAGAATAAATAAATAAAATGCACATCAGTTCATCTGATGGGATCGTAATCTAACAGCAAGGGCCAATGTCTGGTAACTGGTATTGTTGGCTATAGTATATTAAGACACTAGTATTATTTCATTTTCCTCTAAACGAGAAAAATAATCGTATGAAGTCAGATTATGGCCACCAACCTGTAGTTGTGCCCGGGTACTTTAAAAAATATCCGATACACAAACTTTTCATCTAGTATGTACTTACAGTCTTACAATGATTACCAGGTGAGAGGAGAGAGAGACAGTGCAAATATCGGGTACGCTCCGGTAAGTTCAGCTGAGGAACGCCCAGAAAGGAAATACAACTTTTAAATCGATAAATCACGCGCCCACAAAACTAGGCAAAGTTACGTTCCATAATATATAATTCTGTCTCCTGTTTCTTGAGACATTATATGCATGAAGCTCAAAGCCCTGACAAAAATAGGGATCTAATAATAGAAAAAGAAAATCAAAAAAGGAAGTTTTGATATTGGACAACAAAGTTGTGGGCAGTATGCAACTTCAAAAAATCGAATGACCCACCAACAAAGCAAGTAGGCAAGCTAGCAAGCAAGCAAGCAAGCAGCTAGCCTACTGACCAACGAAACAGTCTACCAGTCACCCAGCCAATCATGAACAAGGCAACAAAAAGGAAAACACACATACACACACACGCACGCACGCACGCATGCACACACGCACGTACGCACGCACGCACACACACACATACAAACACACACACACACACACACGTGCACGCACGCACGCACCAACACACGTTCACTGGCACTAAAGCATAATATACGCACGCACTCACCTATACATGCTCGCGTTTGGCCTTTTGGCATTTTTTGTCTGTGTATTCATATATCTGTGTGTCTGCCATTCTGTATGAGAATACACAGATATTATCTGTATGTCTCTGTACCTGCCATTCTGTCTATCTGTGTATTGATGTATCTGTGTATCTGTCATTCTGTCTATCTGTGTATTGATATATCTGTGTATCTGTCATTCTATCTATCTGTGTATTGATGTATCTGTGTGTCTGTCATTCTGTCTATCTGGGTATTGATGTATCTGTGTATCTGTCATTCTATCTATCTGTGTATTGATGTATCTGTGTATCTGTCATTCTATCTATCTGTGTATTGATGTATCTGTGTATCTGTCATTCTATCTATCTGTGTATTGATGTATCTGTGTATCTGTCATTTTATCTATCTGTGTAATGTAATGTATCTTCAGTTTAACGTCTATTCACATTTTGTGATTTTAGACAAAAGTCTATCTGTGTATTGATGTATCTGTGTATCTGTCATTCTATCTGTGTATTGATG
>CM060317.1:45439213-45446713 GCA_030674155.1 Stramonita haemastoma | reverse complement strand
TGTCTTGGTGCCGTGGGATCTTTTACCGTGCAAAAGTGGGGCTTGGACGGGGCTGAAAACGGCTCTTTCGGTCACATCTTTGCGCAAAACGGCACCTTTTTCTAGAGGGGGTTGGGTGTGCATGCGCGCACGCGCGCGCGCGCTGGTGTTTGTCAGTATGTTTGTTTGTGAACGAGCATGTGACAGGGACCCTGCACTTTGCTTTGGTGCATCATATTGCTATATAATGCACCCAGTATCCTTCAGAGTTATTCCCCTTTAATGACCGCAGTGTCCCTGTGAACATATTTCTTATCTCCCTTGCCGGGTTCCCTTCCTCTCCTCCCCACCTCCCTGCATCCCCCCACCCCCTCCATCACCTTTTTATGTAGCACTGTCCGCAAGGGTATACTCCTACCCACCCACCCCCACAGGGTTCCAGATAATAGGAAAATTTAATTATAAAGGATAGAGACTGATTTAGAACGAATTGAATATCAGAATGATAGGAAAGTCACATGAAATCATATAGGAAGACAAAAAAGACGAAAAAGAGAAATACAAAGAAAAAAATACAAAGAAGAAGAATGCAAAAAAAATACATGAATGCAAAAAATAAAGTGCAAATAAGAATGCAAGAGAGAGAGAGAAGAGAGAGAGAGAGAGAGAGAGAGAGAGAGAGAGCAGAAGACGGGCAGAAGAAACAGAGACAGAGAAGAGAAAGAGACGAGACGAGAGACAGACAGAAGAGAGAGACAGACAAGAGGCAGACAGACAAGGACAGAGACAGAAGGAAGCGACAGACAGAGAGACAAGAGACAGAAAGATGAGAGAAAGAGAGAAGCCTTAGGGACAACAGACAGAACAGAATGACAACAAACAGACAGACGCGAGACATAGACTGTACAGAAGAGATGAAAAAAGAGAAGTCAAGGGAAGACACGATTGAGACAGAATAAATAGAAAAGACAGAGACGAGAGATAACGAGAGAGAGAGAAGAGGAGAGAGAGAGAAGAGAGAGAAGAAGAGAAGAGAGAGAAGAGAGAGAGAGAAGAGAGAGAAGAGAGAGAAGAAGAGAGAGGAGAGAGAGATGAAAAAAAAGAAAGAAAAAAGAAGAAGAGAGAGAGAGAGAGAGAGAGAGAGAGAGAGAGAGAGAGAGGAGAGAGAGAGAGAACAGACAGACAGACAGACAGACAGACAGACAGACAGACAGACAAAAGACAGAGACAGAGACAGAGAAACAGAGATAGAGAGACAGGCAGACAGACAGAGTCAAAGACAAAGAGACACACAGACACACATACACACACACAAACAGACATACGCACAGAAGGACAAAACAGACAACAGAGGCAAAGTACAGAGATTTTCTGGGAAGAAGCTAGCTGAACTAGGCTAATATAGATATAGATACGGAATAGGGAGGGTGTGATCATGTAGCCGTAAAACATCGCTGAAAGAGAGCACACACACATAAAAACCATCCTATGATCCCAGCCTCCCTAACTAGATAGGGATGTCAAGAAGCTATTCCTATCATGAATAAGAAACCGAATAACACCACTAAAGAGAAGATAGGTGAGGCCATTTATTTGCAAAGACATGCTCCTTTGCTTTGCATGTATGCGTGCAGGTTAGCTAACATAATCATGTGTAGGCATGTATGTACATTCACGTGTGTGCAGATGAAAGTGAACACACGCGAGTGCGCGTACACACACACATGCACACACATTCCGCAACACGCACGCACGCACGCACACACGCACACACATACATACACATACATACCACACACGTGCGCACACACGTACATACACGTACAGTACACACACACGCACTTACACCACACACACACACACACAACACACACACACACACACACACACACATACACACACACACAAACACGTTCGCGCGCACACACACCTGACACAGCAACCCCCCCCCCCCCCCCTACACCTTAACCCGTTAACTACGTTAGATAGGACTACAAATTGCACAAGTCCACTGTTTGATTTTGGCACATCGTTGTACATAATTTTGCCGACATTATCTCACCATAGTGAAATACAGTCCTTTGAATGAATTCCAATGGTCGGAAAAGAATTCCCTGTATATTTTATTGTAATGAGAGATCATATACAGGCCACTTAAACCCCCTCAATTTGTGTATGGTAATATATTCTACTGACTTAGGAATGGCTCTTGGGTGGGTCCCCTGGTGACAATGTTCTACACTATTACTCAGTCTGCGTGCTGTTCATGGTTTGAGGCCAAGGCTGTGACGAAAAAAAAAAAGAAGCAGAAAAACATCCTTCAGGACGGAAGCACTTTAGAGTTCATGATTTGTATCCACTCCTCCACTTCTCATAATTATTCATTATACCCCAGGGAACTGATTATTAATAATCCTGTTGCAATGGCTCAGAGGGAAAAAACCCAAACAAACGTAGTTTCTTTCCTCAACAGTCATTTTTGTTTTTTGTTTAGGCCTTTGTGTCGCTGAAAGAACAGATGACAATCTCAAAGTAAAACGCGTGCACACTGGTGACGTGCTTTGACATCATCTATGAAGTCGGATTGCGGCTACCTTAACAGTGAACAAAAAAACAGGTCGCATACACAAAATCTGACCATTGGTGAACCTCGAGCTTCAGCTGAGGAACAACCTCTCCACCTAAAAAACCAAATCCCCCCTCCCCCTTAAAAACAAAACAAAACAATCCCAAGCAAACCCCACCAACAACAGCAACAACAAACAAAAAATCAAACAAACACACGCACACCTTACTAGATGTTTAAATCCTATAAATTATAGTACCATTCATACAAGAACTAAGTTAAATAATTATTACAATAAATATTCTTAAAAAAGACCCCACCCAATTCTAAAAAAAAAGTGCCCCAATCCCATTTTGGCAAGGGAACGCCATGTCTTCTAAACAACACCGTCATGGCTTTCTACCCCCCTCCCCCCCCCGTCCCCTATCCCCAGCCGGCCCCGAAAGGATGTATGTGGTGTTTGCATGCATGTAGAGGGAGGGAGGGGCGGTATGGAAATGGACTGTTTGTGGGATGTGGAGGGTTTCCTGTTGGACAAGGATGACGACGACGACCGGTCATGGTAGATACTGGCTGATGGATTGCCGGCCCAGGCTGCTGAAGTGATGGATCAGCTTCTGATGTTGCTTTGGCTGGAAGGAGGGGGTGAGGGGGGTGTTTTTTGCATTCATAGTTGTTGTTTTGGTTCTTGGCTTACTTGCTTGCTTGCTAGCTTCAGGTTGTTTTACTCAATTATGTCAAATACAATTCTCTTGGGGGGACGGGATAGGTCAGCGATCAGAGCACTCGCTTTCCCCTAGCTAAGGTCGAGCAGCATCAAGCGTGGTTACCAAAGTGGATGGTGACCATTTGTGCACTTGGCTTCAGTTCAGTCCCTCAGTTCACCCAGCTGTAAATGGGTACCTGCCCTCTTTAGGATCAGGGAAGGTAAAGCAGCAAGGGAGAGAAGATGGGGACCACCCTCAATATGTTGGCCCCTAGAGAAGCTAAGGTCTCTGGACGCCTTGCTCCACTACGACCGCATAGGTTATGGGACAGCTTTACCTTTTACCCTTTTTTTCAATTCTCTTCCTTCTTCCCTAAGTTCCTTAGGAGTGGTTGGGGAACGGTACTGAACTTTTCTGGCCGTGTGTGTCTCTCGGGCGAGTCAAATTTTGCGGAGCGCATCCTTCTCCAGGTAAAAAAGTGCACAAACACACACACACACACACACACACACACACACTCCAGACCGTCTGGCTTTGCAAAGATCACACACAAAGTGTGCAACATTCTACCAAAAACAAACTAAGTCATAAATTTGAGAAAAAAAGTAGAAAAGTCACCAAAACAATTGTAAGAAAAAACTAAACGCTGTCGTGTCTTTGACCCAAAAAAACAACAAAAACAACAACAAAAAGAACTAATCGACAGGGCTGAATCACGCTCTGTAGTTTGTAACTCAAGCTACGGCAATAAACCAGACAATGGGTTGGACGTGTGATTGGATTGGAGACGACACAGTTTGCTGGCAGGGGTCTGGCTGGGTACATAAGGGAACAAAGTGAGTCCAAAACAAAGAAGAAAAGGACTGGGCACACAAAGGCACCATCTTTCGTCAGGCTGGGTCATTGTCCTTTTAAATCCTGTCGAGTTTGTCTTACACGATTTCCGAGTTTCGGTTGTTTTTTTTTTCGTTTTGTTTAAAAAAAGAATTTGTTTGATCTTTCCTTGGCTAGAGCTCCGAGATTCACCAATGGTGAGATTTTGTGCATGCTATCGTTTTCGCCTACCATTAAGAAAGCAGCATTCCGACTTCGAGGATGTTGTATAAACACGACACCAGTGTGGTTGTAATTTTCTGTTAAAAAATGGTCATTCCTACTACCTGCAGCAATGGCCTACTTTTTTACATTTTAAGGCGGAACAGGTCTTACTTACCGTGTGCGCAAGATATTCTACGTACTTTCGCACACAGGGCATTGGTTTATTATGTCGTGCGAAGCCTTTTTTTTCTGGGGAGTGGCGTCAGTACTGACGATCACTCCAGGTGGAAATTTTCTTGAACAGGTGCCGTGGTGGTGGATGGAACCTGGGCTGTCACTCTCAACACTCTGACGTGACCCTCTTTGGGAGGACGGGGTAGCCTAGTGGTCAGAACATTGCGCACGCAATTTGACGACCCGGGTTCGATTCCCGTTCGACGGTATTTTTCCCCTGGAGTTAACATCAGTACTGACTCTATCCCCCCCCCAAAGTCCTTCAGGTGAGACTATAAACCGAGACCCCGTGTGCAAACGCACGCAGAACATCTTGCGCACATGTTAAATCCTGTTCCGCTTTTTGTAAGAGTAGGTTATCGTATGCCGGTGGGAACAGATGATAAGATTTACACAACTCCATACACACGGGGACTGGATGTAGGGTAGGAGTGCTTATTCCATTATCCTCTATATAAAAGACAAAAAAAAACCACTTGCTATTCCACCCCCTCCCTATATTCCCCTCCTATATTGTTTTTTTTCCACAAAGGGAAATCAGTTAATCCACTTCATGCAACAACATGCAAATGTCTGTTTCTGCATGGATTTGCACCAAGCCTCACATATCATACGTAATGTTCGGAAAAATCGGTCAGCCGTTAACTTATCCTGTAGTCGTTGTTCAATATATTGGCCTTTGATACATTAGCTTACCTCCACATTTCTCTTAACTGCCTAAATATACGGAGGAAGAGAGGATAGGGTTAATGTTCCTGCTCTTTTACCCCCCCCCAAAAAAAAAACAACAACCTCAAACAAACAAACACCACCCCCCCTCCACTAACCAACGAACAAAAAACCGAACAAAACAAAATCCAAAAGAAAGAAAACAAATAAACCCCCCACAACACAAAACACAGCAACAGAGTAGACACCCGGACCCGTCAGTCTCGGAAGACTACGGAGATACGCTCTAGGCTTTAGAATGCAAAGCCTGGGTAAGCAAATATGGAGGGCAAGCTGTTACCCATGCAGCAGACCCCCCCTCCCTTCTCCATGTCGCTGGAATGATCCATTGGAAAGGCAGCAACAAGAAGCAAACAAACATCCCACCCCCAACAAACAACACAACAAAACTCTACAAAAAAACAAGACAGAAAGCATAAAACATAGGCAGAGGTGGTTAGGTGATGGACTTCTGCTCTGCCCATAGCAGTAACTCTGTAAACTTAGACATCAGATCTGGGTTTGTGTCTGCAAGTCTGATGACATGTGGTGAGAGGGAGGGGCGAGGAGGGGAGGGAGGGGAGGGGGAGGGGGGGCCAGGTCAGGTTAGAAGTTTTTGTTGTTGCTAGAAATCAGAATGATTGCTGTGATGTCGATGAATTGGCTACATAGTATAGGTCATCCAGTTTCAGAATGTTTCCTTTTTAATAATGTCATAGACATCATCTTTGTAATTATTGCTATCGGCATCCTTTCAAGTAGTTATTAAAACCGTTATCGTAAAATTTATGAAAAAAGTGAAAAAGATGAATACAGGCAGATAGATAGGCACAGATATAATACATTGTAGCGTATGAGTATCCATTAAGCCATTTTTCTATGCCTCCATCTATCTGCACGCGCGCGCGCGCGCGCGCGCACACACACACACACACACACACACACACACACACACACACACACACAAAGACACACGCACACACACGCACACACACAGAGGGTGTAGACTGGGTAGCCATAAAGCTAACGCCTGCCAGACTCCAATCCAATCCAGGATCAGACAACTACAGGGGACCACTAGTGCCATCTGTGCCTGCAGAGAAGATGTTTATGCTGGCTGATGACACTGCTTTCTTCCTGATGGCAGCATTGTCTTCTTGTGTACAGAAGAGACGTGTGCTGAACACACCGCTTTCTTCGGGACAAGATTGTCTTTTTGTGTACAGAAGAGATGACTGTGTGCTGATGACACTGCTTTCTTCATGATAGCAGGATTGTCTTCTTTGTGTACAGAAGAGATGTGTCTTGATGACACTGCTATCTTCGTGATGGCAAGATTGTCTTCTTTGTGTACAGAAGAGATGTGTCTTGATGACACTGCTTTCTTCGTGATGGCAAGATTGTCTTCTTTGTGTACAGAAGAGATGTGTGCTGATGACACTGCTTTTTCCTGATGGCAGCATTGTCCTCTTTGTGTACAGAAGAGATGTGTGCTGAACACACTGCTGCACTTCATGGCAAGATTGTCTTCTTTGTGTACAGAAGAGATGTGTGCTGAACACACTGCTCCACTTCATGGCAAGATTGTCTTCTTTGTGTACAGAAGAGATGTGTCTGATGACACTGCTTTCTTTATGATGGCAGGATTGTCTTCTTTGTGTACAGAAGAGATGTGTGCTGATGACACTGCTTTCTTTATGATGGCAGGATTGTCTTCTTTGTGTACAGAAGAGATGTGTGCTGATGACACTGCTTTCTTTATGATGGCAGGATTGTCTTCTTTGTGTACAGAAGAGATGTGTGCTGATGACACTGCTTTCTTTATGATGGCAGGATTGTCTTCTTTGTGTACAGAAGAGATGTGTGCTGATGACACTGCTTTCTTCCTGATGGCAGCATTGTCCTCTTTGTTCACAGAAGAGATGTGTCTTGATGACGCTGCTTTCTTTGTGATGGCAGGGTTGTCTTCTTTGTGTACAGAAGAGATGTGTGCTGATGACACTGATTTCTTTGTGATGGCAGGGTTGTCTTCTTTGTGTACAGAAGAAATGTGTGCTTATGACACTGCTCCACTTCGTGACGACAAGATTATTTTCATTCTGTTGTTCTCCCTCCTTCTGTATCTGCCAATGGCGTTACATGTAATCCTACTTCAAGAGAATTGAACATACACCTTTCTTTTCTTTCTTTCTTTCTTTTTTCTTTCTTTCTTTCTTCTTTCTTTCTTTTTTCTTTTGTCTTTCTTTCTTTCTTTCTCTTTTGTCTTTC
>CM060317.1:45429213-45434213 GCA_030674155.1 Stramonita haemastoma | reverse complement strand
ACACGTGCGCGCGCACACTCACACACACACACACTCACACACAAACACACGCACGCACGCACTCACACACACATACACACACACACACACACACACACAAACACACACCACACACACACGCACACACACAACACACACTTTGACAAAACGTATGCTCCTCTCCAGTTTGTTTCACCTTATATATGATTTTCCCACTGAGCATACCGCACATATTCCTTTCACGTTCTTTGTCAAACTATGATCGTATTAATACCCCCTTCCCCCTCAACGAGCATACAAGTACATTTTTTCTCAAACGTTCCTGGTAAAATAATGATTGTATCACATACCATTATTCCCCCCTCCTAAAAATGAGTATAACTTATATTTTTGTTATCTAACATTTTTTTTATAGTCAAATCATAATAGAGGTCCATATTTCTCTAATGCCTTTGTCAAAATTATGGTCAAATTCCATATACCCTCTTTTCTCACAACAGACATTATAGTTAGGTTCTCCCTTGATGGCATTTGCCAAATTATGATCGTATTACCTACCGTCAGACGGATAGACATTAACCAATATTCCGAATGGTCTATACAAAGGACACATCCTCCATCGCTGCTAATGGTCTCTCTTTCATGGCTATCGACCGTTGTCTGCTTAGCTGCATAGAGCAAATTAGGTTCCTAAGAGTAGGGCTACTATGAAATGGTAATAGGTCGACAGGATATTGAAGACATCGGGGACGATTCATGGCGGTTTTTATGTACGTGGAATGGGAAGAGTACCTAGTACCTATGTTCTTTCTTACGTTACTCGTTGTTGTAGTAAGTAGTGTGACGGGAAGTTCTTTTGGGTTATCTTCTTGTTTTTCTGTCGTTTTACGTAAAGGTCACATATGATGCAGAAAAAAAAGGTATCGAGAGACAGACCCAGGTGCAGGCGTTGATGAACTTTAAGGAAGACACACACACACCCCATAGCACGACAACAACACACACACGCGCACGTCAAACACACAAACAACACACACACACGACAACACAACGCGCGCGCGCACAACACACACACACACACACACACACATACACACACAGACACGCACCCCCCATATATATAATATATATATATATATATATATATATATATATATATATATATATATATTATTATATATATTATATATTATCACAAATATATATGTGTGGTATATAATATGCTACATATATATTTATTTTTTAAATTCTTTTATTTCGAGGACAATGGATAAAGTACTCGGTGCATTTTGACATCCAGTCCGTCGTATGGTGTTCTATAAATTTTGTAAATGTTGTCATCCGTTCCCACTGGTACATAAGGGTCTACTCGTCTGAAAAGCGGAACAGGTTTTTAACTCTCGAGGAAAAATCCTTTGAACGAGATTCGAACCCGGGTCAGCGATCATGAGCACATTACTCTGACCACCAGGCTACCCCGTCCCCCCAATATGGAAATACCTTACTCTTTGTCTGCCTTGCTCTGTCTTTTTGACTGCTTCTCTCTCTCTCTCTCCAACTTTTGTGAATCTATACTATGTTTTCTCTCTCTGTCTATCGCTTTGTCTTCTCTTTCTCATTCTCTGTATCTCTCACTGCCCCCCTTTTCCACCTCTATCTGTCTTACTTTCTGGCGCTCTCTATATCTGTCTGCCTTTAATCATCTCCATGTTTCTTTCTTTCTCGATCTGTCTGCCTGTTTGTCTGTCTCACACACACAGACACAGACACAGAGACCGACATGGACGGACACACAGACCCACCAACACGCAAACACACATAGACAAGACAAGGCAGACAGACAGACAAATAAATGAAACAGACCAACACCAACACACACACATACACGCACGCACGCACTCACTCACACACGCACACACACACACACACACACACACACACACACACACACACACACACACACACACACACACACCACACACACGCACGCACGCACGCACACACACGCACGCACGCACACACACTCACATAAGACATAGGGTGTACTTATGAATGGGTATGAACCTAGGTGAAATATTTTATTGCACACGGACATTATGTCACAAAGAACTCCAACACACTTATTTATCCCTGTCGACGCTTCACATTCTCTTTCAAACCTGTAAACTAACAACAGCGACAGCAACGACAACAACAACAACAATAACAACAATCCTCTGATGTATTCAAAGAAAAAAAAGACCCCCCCTAACCAACAGCATCGAAACAAAAGAAAAAAACAACAACATAAAAACAAAGCAAAAGAACCCCCCTCCCGAAAGAATAAGAAAAGAAACAAAGCAAAATATTAAAACGCTTATGAAAAAAGACAAGATATTCTGGATAACGAAGCAGGTGGGAATGTTTCGGATGTGCCCATGAATTTCTGTGGATGGGAAGAAAAAAAAAACCCAACGCACATACATAGGATTTAAACTGGTAGTGGGCTCTAGATGAAAGGAAGACAAAAGACTAAACAAGGAAAGAAAAAAAGACCACATAACCCCTACAATACATACATACATACATACATAACATACATACATACATACATACATACATACATACATACATACATACATACATACATACATACTACATACAATACATACATAAACATACAACACACATACATACACATACATACATACAACATAACAACAACATAAAATACACATACATCAACACAACATACCACATACACATAAAACATAACACATCACATACACAACATACAAATTTTACACTACATAAATACATAATACAAATACAAAAACCCTACAAAACAAACATAAAAAACACACACAAATACAAACCACAACATACAATCTACATCAAAACCAAAAAACAAAACACATACATACATCTATTGCATATGCAGCAACCATACACAACAACTTTTACATACACTACAT
Source organism: Stramonita haemastoma (assembly GCA_030674155.1). Taxonomy (NCBI): domain Eukaryota; kingdom Metazoa; phylum Mollusca; class Gastropoda; order Neogastropoda; family Muricidae; genus Stramonita; species Stramonita haemastoma. The sequence goes on along the minus strand of CM060317.1, from coordinate 45,431,280 downwards.
AGAACAACATACCAAACATACAGTACTACATACATACATACATCATAATAATGAAAACATTATGACATAAACATTAGATACAGTGTTCAAAACATATACAACATCTAATAGCATACACAAAATGTACAACTACATCAACAAACGGGATAGTGCTGGTGCGTTAGCGGTGTGCGCCGTGTCGTAGCTGACCCAGTTGACTCGTGCGAAGGTTTGTCTCTCATGAGTAACATCATGCCAACATACATACTACATAACATACTACATACATCACACATACAACATCATCTACATACAAATCATACTACATAATAATACAACATACATAACATATACATCATCACTACTATACAACATACTAATATACGCCCACACACAGACACACAGAACACACAGACACACACACACAACACACAACACTCCAACACTCACACACACCAACACCACACGTAGTACGTACAACACACACAACACACACACACACAAACACACACACACCACACACACACAAACACACACACCACACACCAAACACACACACACACACCACACCACAACACACACCACACACACACACACCACACACAAACAAGTGTGGACCGGCTGACAAGATATAGATACAAAGGATGGAGAGAGAAATCCTAGAAACAAGAATACGAAAAAAACACCCCACCAAATAGGCACCGAGACAGGAGTACGAATCGACATGCAGAAAACGAAGGGAAGGCAAGACAGGCAAGCTGCCCTCTTGTTGTCAGCCGCCAGGCAAAGCTGTCAGTATTTGATGTGAGCAATGCAACGCCTACTATAATTCTGTTATGCTTTGAAATCTTATGTGAATTTATGCTGAAATGTGTGTTCATCTTACACGATCTTTTTAGCAAAAAATGTACTCTTCAAAAACGGGATAGTCTGGTGGTTAGGTGATGCGCCGTGATCTACTGACCCGGGTTTGAATCTCGTTCGAGAGGGTTTTTCTCTCTGGAGTTAACATCAGTCCGACTTCATGCCCCTTAAAATTCATTCGGATGAATCTATAAACCGATGTCCCGTGTGCGAACACACGCAGAACATCTTGCACACACGTTAAAACCCGTTCCACTTTACGGAAGAATAGATCATTGTGTGCCACAGATGACAAATTTTACAAAACTGCATATACACGGGGGCTGGATGTAAAAAGCACCTGAATGTTTATTCCATTATCCTTGCAATTAAAGAATAAAAAAGGAGAAAAAATGACCCAAAGAAATCCTTTGAAGTCAGAATTTGGTTTGATGCACTTTTGAAAAAAAAAGCTGTCCGAACAATTAAAAAAAACAAGCATGTTTTAGCAGTCTCACATTGTTTCCTCGATGGGATGAATGAAGAAGACTGCATATGCTGGGTGAATAGTGCTAACCCGAGGAACGCCTAACGCCAATAGCAAGAAACAGCAGCAACAACAACATCAGCTTGCTTTTGCTGTTATTGTTGATTTTATCAGCAAGTACATGTGTGCACGCACGCGCGTTTGTTTGTTTTTTTTGTTTGTTTGTTTGTTTGTTTGCTTGTTGTGTGTGTGTGTGTGTGTGTGTGTGTGTGTGTGTGTGTGTGTGTGTTGTGTGTGTGTGTGTGTGTGTGTGTGTGTGTGTGTGTGCCCGTATCTGTATTTATATTTGTCTATATCTGTTTATGCTTCTGTGTGTCTTTCTGTCTGTCTTGGAAACTTTTTCAGTTATTTTGCTCATGTTTCTGTACCTCAGGTTCTGTCTCTCTGTCTGTGTCTTGTTTATTTAGGGTTTTTTGTTTTACTTACGAGCTATGTTTGCCAGCGACATGAGTGAGACATGATACAGTACGCTTTTAATCATCAAATTGTAACATGAATCTCTATCACACATTAAAAAGTCAAAGATTTTGATGTTGACAGTAATATGTACAACATCACAAGAGAAATCATATCAGAGGGTTAGCTTACGAATTAATTTGTAGAAGAAACAAGATAAAAATGATTGGTTTAGAAACAAAAGATTCAATCATAAAACTGAAACGAAAATATGAATTAGAGAAAAAGAAGCAGCATATAAA
>CM060317.1:45396713-45411713 GCA_030674155.1 Stramonita haemastoma | reverse complement strand
GGACTGTACTGAAGCCAAGCACTCAACGGTCACCATCCACTGGTAACCACGCTCGTGCTGCTTCACGTGACTTGGGAAAGCGAGCGCTCTGACCACTTAGCTATCCAGCCACAGAATTCTCTTACTTCAACAAAATACCAAACTACACAACTGCCACCTCTTGTGTAAAACTCTTTCCCCTCCTCCCATTTTACTCATCCCGTTTACTTCCTCTTATACCAGTGTACATCCTCTGACTTGGGAAGGAGAGTACAGGCGGTAGAGATGAGATGCTTCTGAAGACTCCTTGGCATCTCCTTCAGAGACCACATAAGCAACAAAGATGTGCATAAGAGAATCCAACAAACCATTGGTCCCTACGAAAACCTTCTATCAATCGTAAAGAAGCGTAAACTTAAATGGTAATGGCATGTCGCAAGATTTATGGACTTGCAAAAATAAAATACTGCAAGGCACTGTCCAAGGAGGAAGAAAAAGAGGCAGATCAAGGAAGGATGGGAGGACAACATCAGCGAATGGACAGGCCTGGAACTCTACGAAATTTTGAGAAAGGCAGAACAGAGAGAGGAATGGAGAAAACTGGTTGTCAAGTCTCAGAGGTACCCTGGCCATGGTCGCCAGACTAAGGGATAGATAGATAGATAGATAGATAGATAGCTGCTAGCTAGCTAGCTAGCTAGCTAGCTAGCTAGCTAGCTAGCTAGATAGATAGATAGATAGATAGATAGGTAGACATCCCGAAGTCGGAATGCGCTACATTTATGGTAGCCAAACGAATGGTATACACAAAAACTCACCATTGGTAAACCTTGGAGCTCTAGCCAAAGAACAACAACAAAAAAACACAACAACAATTCATGTACAAGCACATTTTTTCCTGGCTCCCATACAAGCTGCTTACAGGACAAATGATGGACCATAAACAAGCCAAAGTATATAGAAGGTCACTCCACACGCGAAGGAGAAAAAGACAGTAGTAAAGCATCAATAACAGCACTAGAAAAGATGGGTGACAACGACCTTCACCCCCAGCACGTGAGGTCAAAGGAAAGGGGAGGGGAGGGGAGGGTGGGGGTGCAGACTAATTTGAGATAGGAGTGTCTTGATCAGACGCTCCCTGGGTGGTCTGAAAGCAAGCCATTATCGTTTGTGGGCCATTGGATTCTGCATTTCATTTTTGTCACAGTCTCAGTACCTTCGTCTGTTGGTTCATCTCAATTGAATCTCTCTGTATCTCTCTGTCTATAGGTCTGTCTTTCTGTCTGTCTGTGTGTGTCTCTCTCTATGTCTGTTGGTCTGTCTGTCTGTCTCTGTCTCTCTCTATGTCTGTCTGTCTGTCTCTCTCTTTGTCTTTCTCTTTCTCTGTGTGTGTGTTTTTGTTTTCTATTATAATGATAATTTGATTGATTATTGTTAATTTTAGTTCACTGTATTGCACCTTTGTTATTCTATTATATCTTCTGTCCTTACAACTTGTCTTCTGTTTATTACTGCCTGTTGTTTTTGCCTTGTTTGTTTGGCTATTATTGCTTTTAGTTGAAGGTGTTTCCTTAAATGATGTAATCCCTGATTAGGGCGGGACTGGGTGAAAAAAGCACATCAGTGCTTATTCATTATCCTTGAATAAAAGAATTTGATTTGATTTGATTTGATTTGATCTCTCTCTATCTCTCTGCGTCTCTATGCCTCTCTGTGGGATTCAATAATATCTTGCTCATTTTCCAGTTCCTTTATTTTTTTATTTTCAAACGGCACAACAAAACCATCAATACCTAAAAGTCATCCTCCATTCGGTATCAACTGACTAGCAAAGTCAAGTTAAAACAAGTCAAGTCAAGTCAGGTCAAGACAAGTCAAACTGTACCAAATCCACTGAAGGGCAATAATTATACATTTTGTTATACACAAACAGACACTTAAAACATAGACAAGAAGATACATACATTCAAGGTAAGAAGTATACATGCAGTCATGTGCATGCTCTCCATGCACACACACACACACACACACACACACTCATGCACACGCGAGCGCACACACACCACGCAACATTCGTTAAAGAGGATTTTCCTCTGGAATTAACAGCAGTGCTGACTCAACTCCCCATCCCCTCCATAAGTCCTTCGGATGAGACTATAAACCGAGGGCCCCTGTGCGAACACACGCAAAACATCTTGTGCGCACGCTAAAGCCCGTTCCGCTTTTCGGAAGAGTAGCCCATTGAGTACCGTGGGAAAGGATGACAAAATTTACAGAAGTACATATACACGGGGACTGAATGTAAACAAAAACACATGAGAGCTTATTCCAATATCCTCAAAATAAAAAATAATAATAAAAAACACGCACATACACATTCTGACCCCCCCCTCACAGACAACACACACAAACACACTCATATACACACACACACACTCTCTCTCTCTCTCTTACTCCCCCGCCCCCTCCACCCCCCTTCCCCCGCAACACACACAAACAAACCACCACCACCACCCACCCCACCACCACCACCACCACCACCACCACCACCACCACCACCACCACCACCACCACCACCACCACTCCCCCTCACACACACATTCAATAAAACACCTCTTCCCCCCACAGAAAGGACAAAAAGCCAAACTGTGAGGCCACAAGGCAAAAGAGTGATATAGGACCCCAGTGTAAACAGCCAGGGTCCAGACAGACAGACACAGTGGCTTGGGGTCCCGTCGGGAGCAGTCCTAATCCAGCCCTTAGAGTAAACTCTGGGGGAAAATAACAACTTGGTTTGGTCACCACCACCACCACCACCACCACCACCACCACCACCACCACCACCACCAGCCATGAGGCTGATCTGGGGAAGAAAAAAACCCCTGAGAGGATGAAGTGGGGAACGGGAGAGGAGGAGAGGGGTTAAAGTCAGAAAGCTCTAGTGTGTCGTTCAAAAAAACACAATAGAATCCATAGCAAGTTAGTGTTGTCGTGTCATGTTTGTCTGTAGTGTCATGTCTATGTCTGTTTGTTTCATGTACTTGTCTTATGTTTGTCTATCTGTCTCTGTTTATTCATGATCACCACTTATACCACCACAACACTAAGACCTCCGGTAGTACCAAAATGATTAAAACGTTTCACATCATGGCCACACCATCAGCTGATAGCTGCAACAACAATGCAGCAATATCTTCAGCTATCGACTAAATGATAGCAGAAAAGTACTAGCAAGCATGTTGTAGTACTTCCAGAATCGTAACAAGCAGGTAAGAAAGCTGGTCAAGAAAAAGGAATCAGAAAAGCTGAGAAATCTAGGAAATTCAGAATAAAAAGAATCCCGAAGTTGGAATGTGGCTACCTTAATGGTGGGTTAAAACTGTGCAAACGCAAAATCTTACCATTGGTGAACCTTGGAGCTCTAGCAGAGGTTTGCCCTCCCCTCAAACAAACAAAAGTAAAACACAGAGATTAAACACATACACACACACAAACACACACACACACACACACACACACACACACGCGTACACACGTACACACGACACAGACAGACAGACAGACAGACAGACAGACACACACACACACACACACACACACACACACACACACACACACACACTGTCTCTTTCAGTTGCTTGTTTGCTCTTGCTCAATTTTTTGTATACCCTTTACTCCTGTTTTCACAATACAATTTTTCTTACACTGACTGATCAGCTTTCCACCCCCTGTTATGCCACACACACACACGCATGAAATCTGACCGCTTTGTTCCACACTGCTTACAACTGAAAAATATTGTAATAGATGTTTGCATAATCAGTGACTCCTCTGTTGCCAGACTAACAACAAGCACATCTGGAATGCAAAGAGGCATTGTTCCCCTCAGTGTATAAATGGTCTGATTCCCTGTGGAAGCTGGCAGTCGATTTCAATCCCAACATTGTCAAACCGCACAGGGGCTCTAGAGTTGGACTGGAGCATGGCTATTTGCCAAACAGGTCTGTCAGGAAGATGGAGAGCGCCAAAGAATTGGTCTGAGAGAGGGGCACCATCTGAATGAGTGAGAGAGAGAGTGTCTTTCCCTGTTTTGGACCACTAGAATCTTGTCCTAGTATATATTTTTTTGTATCCATGCGTGAAGTGATGTTGTTCTGTTGAATAATCAATGTGGAATATTTTGATCATAGTCTTCATGCATTATTATTTACAAGAATGTAATGCTAATAGCATTACTGCCAAAATCATTCTCTCTAAGATTCCAGCTTCATGTACACAGACACACACATTGACACAAACACAGACACAGACACTCACACACACACACACACACACACTCACACACACACACACACACACACACACACACACACACACACACACACACACACACACACACACACACACCACTCACACTCACACACACATACATGCACACACTCAAACACACACACAAACAAACAAACGCACACACACATGCTGATGTCATGCTACACAGATCACGCAAACTTACTTTTTTCAAGTAAATTTGACTTTTTGCATTGTTATGCAGAATTGAGCAGTGTATGTAACAAAAGGTTAAAATCGTGTTTCAACTGAACAGCTGCCAAACTAGAATACACGCAACACTGCTCTTGTCTGTTTATCCTTGTTAAACGTCATGGTTAAACTTCTTTTAGGAGGTGTTTGTATAAGGAAACAATGCTTATTTCTACCATTGATAAAATAGCAGTGCTCTGTCTTGTTTGCCTGTGGATAACTGTGATCAGTCCGTAAAAAGGTATCTCTACATTATCATATTTACGCAGGTTTATTCAGGCCTTTACCTTTAATGATCGCAGTTGTTTTTAGTTACTGTGCCTCTTCGTGGTGAGAGATAAAGGGGTAGATCAAGGGGGTGGGCAGTGGAGACAACCCTTCCCCCCACCGAATATAAACACAATGTCATTTATTGATTACACCGGTAGTTATTCAATGACATGTTCGTTTGCTGTAACACACAATTACAAATTCATCTCTTACATTACTCTCTTATTTAGTTTTTTATCTAGACAACTAGAGCGTCTGTTCTGCCTTATTTCAGGAAAGAAAAATTTATCTATATATCTGTGATGGGGATTATAATACCATACTTCCAATCTTGAAAGAAGTAAAACATCTCAGACCATCTATGCCGCAAACACGTATTGCACTTAGAACGGTTGTAGGAAGAAAGAAGCTGTGGTCTTCTTAAATCATGCCTTCTCTTCTCTGTCTCTGTCTCTGTCGTCTGTCTGTCTGTCGTGTTTCTTGTCTGTCTGTCTGTCTGTCTGTTGTCTGTCTCTGTCTGTCTCTCTTTCTTACTTTCTCTGTGTCTGTCTGACTGTCTGTCTCTCTGCCTGTCTGTCTGTTTTATTCTCTCTCCATGCCCCCCTCTCTCTGACTTTCTCTCTTTATATCTTTATAAATCCGTCTTCTTCCTGTTTGTACATCTTTCTGTATGGTTTAGTCTTTAATGTTTGTTGTCAAGTACACAAACAACCATCCTTTCTTTAGTGTTTGTATGTATATTTGTTTCTTGTTTTTGTTTTTCACACACACACACACACATACACACACACACACACACACACACACACACCACGCACCACACACACACACACACACACACACACACACACACGCACACGCACACACACACACACACGCACGCATGCACACACGCATACACACATACACGCACGCATGCACACACGCATGCACACACACGCACGCACGCACACACACATAGAGTATGTCCCCCCCCACACCAATTTTTAGTTTTCCATACTTTCCCTTCCTTTTTGCCTGTCTCGTTCTTTCACAAGATCATAGACAAACCTAACCTGTTTAATTTCCATCTGTGGTAATAATGCAATAGATGTCAGAGGTAGCCTTTTGTCTAAAAGCAAACACATATTGTGTAAGCCTTCGGATGAGAGTTCGAGTGCAAACACACGCAGCACATCTTGCGCACACATTCAATCCTGATCCGCTTTTCGTAAGAGTAGGCCATTGTGTGACTGTGGGAGAAAGATGACAAGATTGACAAAACTGCATGCCACAGGGACTGAATGTAAAAAAAACCCCACATGAGTGCTTATTCAATTATCCTCGATATGAAAGAATAAATAAATGAATAAATAAATAGATAAATAAATAAATAAATAAGCCTTCACCTCAAAAAACAAATCAGCAGGAATACAGAAAAACATTCTACTGCTATTATGTAAATAGTCTGATCCCCAATGGGTGGAGTGATTTCAATCCCCACACAGTTGATGGAATCACACAGAGGGGCTGTAGAGTGTTGCAAGGACATGGCCTATGGCTCTGTGCCAAGACGTATGGATGGTGAAGAAAAGAGGCAGTGTGTGTGTATGTATGTGTGTTGTGTATGTGTGTGTGTGTGTGTTGTGTGTGTGTGAGAGATCAGAGACAGAGACAGGGAGAGAGAGAGACAGAGACAGAGATAGAGAGGAGGGAGAGACAGAAACAGAGAGAGACAGAGAGAGAGAGAGAGAGGAGAGAGAGAGAGAGAGAGAGAGAGAGAGAGAGAGAGAGAGAGAGAGAGAGAGAGAGGAGAGAGAGGAGAGAGAGAGAGAGAGAGAAGCAGACAGGGCAGACAGACAGACAGACAGACAGACAGACAGACAGACAGACAGACAGACAGACAGACAGACAGACAGACAGACAGAGAGAGACAGAGAGACAGAAGACAGACAGAGACAGACAGAGACAGAAGAGACAGAGAGAGAGAGAGACAGAGCAGAGAGAGAGAGAGAGAGAGACAGAGAAGAGAGACAGAGCGAGAGAGAGAGAGAGAGAGACAGAGAAGAGAGAAGAGCAGAGAAGAAGAGAGACAGAGAGAAGCAGAGAGAGAGACGAGACAGAGAGACAGAGACAGAGAGCAGAGAGAGAGAGGAAATGAAATGAAATGAAATGAAGTGAAGTGAGATGAAGTGAAGGTGAATAAAATTAAAAATGTTTTTATTGAACATCAGCCTTGGGCTACAATTCAAAACAAAGTGGGAGATGGGGGAGGGATATGCATGTATATAGCATGTTTGTACAAAATTTCAAAATACAAGCACTCGACACCATTCTTCTTTGAACACTGAAGGCAATTAGATTTATTACTTAGTTTACACAAGTTCTGCCATGATCTTTCTTTTTGTAAAAGACTGCGAGAGAAAAAAAAATGAAAGAGAGAGAGAGAGAGAGAGAGAGAGAGAGAGAGAGAGAGAGAGAGAGAGAGAGAGAGAGAGAGAGAGAGAGAGAGAGAGAGAGAGAGAGAGGAGAGGAGAGTCTGGGCCACTGTGAGAGCGTTGCTATATTACAGAACCTTTAAGAGCTTTCTTCTAAGAATCATTTTTGTGTCAGTTAAAAGGAATGAATAAATCAATTGTAAATTTATAAAGTGCATAAAAGCCTACACAAACGAAGGCAAAATCACAGTACTCAAAGGGGGGGGGGGGGGGGGGGCGGATGAGGGGGAGAGATTGAAGGCGAGTGGGGAGGCAGAACAAAATGATAACATAGACACAGACAGACAGACATACAGACACATACACACACACACGCACACACACACACACACGCACACAGCACACACACAACAGCCACAGCACACACGCCAGCCACGCACACGCACACATACACACACACAAACACACACACCACACACACACACACACACACACACACCCCACAATGCACGCGCGGACGGGCGCGAGCATGCGCGCACAAACACACTTCCATTTTTGCTAAATTTTTAAAATAGTTACTCATTTTTGTCTCTTTCTTTCCCTGAAACTATTACACATAAAAGCTAACTTGCTTTGTCTGATTGCTGTTTGCTGGAACAATGTAATAGATGTCTGCAATCTCAGGCAATATTAAATAAGCCTCCCTCAATCTAAAAATCCCACACAGCAGGAATAGGAACAACCATCATTCTGCCGCTATAGAAATGGTCCGATTCCCGTTGGGAGCAGTCCATTTCAATTCCAACACAATGGAATCACACAGAGGGGGCTAGCTGTAGAGTCCTGCAAGGGTATGGCCATTGTGCCAAGATGTGTGCCAGAAATATAGATAGTAAGGAAATGAAGCAGTGTATGCGAGAGAGAGAGATGGAGTATATATATATATATATATATATATATATATATATATATATATATATATATATATATATATATATATATATATATATACACTATAATATATATAGTACTGAGTCTAGTATATTATACTTCTCTCATACACTCTCTCTCCGTCTCGCACACACACGCACGCAAACACACACACACACACACACACACACACACACACACACACACACACACACACACGTACGCACGCATTCACGCGCGCGAACACACATGCACTAAAAGCAACCAGTTCTGTCAGATTAAAAACTTCCAAAGATCCATAGCTGTTGGTCAGAAGCAATAAAAAAAGGCTTTTCAGTGATTTGCGAAAGGAATATGAGAATCAACTTCTTTGACATCCCTGGGTAGGACATCTTACATGATGGTGGCAATATAAAAGGAAGCTCACTGATCTTAGTATCAAACTTTGGTGTGCCAGGGCAAATAATGACATAGACTTAATCACTGGCTGGAGAGCACAGGAGGGGGGGGGATACCATGAAACAAGGTCGGAGAGAAAACTAGAAGTTTTCGTTTTTGGCAGTGCAAATGCTATGCAGTAATGTAATTTTGATGGTTACAAACCTTTGAAGTCAGTGGAAGGAAGGAAGGTGGCAGGATGGTTAAGACATTCGCCTTCCAACAAGTAAACCGTAAGGTTCTGGGTTCGATTCCCAGCCTCACCCTATCTTCCAAGTTTGACGAAAAAAAAATCAAACTGAATGTCAAAGTCATTCGGATGAGACTACAAACCGAGGCCTCGTGTGCGAACGCACGCAGAGCATCTTGTGCACACGTTAAAACCCCGTTCCGCCTTACGGAAGAGCAGGCCATCGTGTGTCGGTAGGAGTGGATGACAACAAAAGAAAAAAACCAGCATGCACACAGGTGTCGTGTTTAGACACCATCCCTGAGAAAAAAGCGGGGAGTTGGTGTTCCGGGCGGTTCGGTGCTGTATATATGCAACTTCTGGCGGCTCCTGCGACGGTATTGGAACCATTCGTATCGGCGACTGCCTTTCAATGGACCATTGCAGTGGCGTGGAGAGGGGGAGTCTGCTGCATGGGTAACAGCTTGCCCTCCATACTTACTTACCCAGCTTTGCGCTCAAAGACTAGAGCGCAACTCCATAGTCTTCTGTGACTGACGGGTGCCTACTACGAAGTCAGTGCAGTGAAGTGAGACCAGGAGAACTTTAACATGCTTGCCATTGTGTAACAACCCCTGGTAGTTCCATTTTACACAGCCACCCGACTTGTGCCTGAGGAAGGCCAGTAGAGGAGAGCATTGCGATGATATCATAGCTGACCACTGCTGCTTCTATTGCTGCTTGTACTACGGTTACTGCTACTTCTGTTCAAACTATTTCTACAATCTGCTGCTGCTGCTGCTGCTGTGCTGCTGCTGCTGTGTTATAACCACTATCACTGAAGAAAGAGATAGCAACGCAATAGCAATGATGATAACAATAATGACGAGATAATGACAACAACAATGACAGCAAAATCAATGCAAAGAAGAAGAAAATTATGAAGAAGAAGAATGCGAAGATGAAGATAGATGCGAAGAATTGAGAAGAGAAGAAGAAGAAGAAGAAGAAGAAGAAGAAGAAGAAGAAGAAGAAGAAGAAGAAGAAGAAGAAGAAGAAGAAGAAGAAGAAGAAGAAGAAGAAGAAGAAGAAGAAGAGCAGCAACAACAACAACAAAAACAACAACAGGAAGACCAAGACCAAGAACAAGAACGAGGAGACAGAATGATTAGAACCTTAATTACCATAGACAAGTTGTGATCTGTCGTTAAATAAAGGGAAAGAATCTATCGTTGAGAGCATCTATCTAAACAGAAGCCAGTGAACCAGTCCTCATGTCTTGTCCTTTTCAACCAGGAACTGTTTGTTTTCAAAGCAAGTATGAACTCTACGTTAACGGGCAACGTAAAAGGAATGCTCAAAACAGTAATGAAGTAGAACATCATCACCCCCACCCACCCACACACACAAGAAAAACATTTTTAAACCCCCCCAGAAAACTAATAAACTTAGTCTAAGAAGCTAGAACATTCTACCCATCTTTTTACTCTGATTTCAGCTTGAGGGTCTTCCCTACCAATTTCACAGTTTGATTCCGTTGATGAAAAGTTCTCTCAGGGAAAGAGGGTCGGGGTGTGGGTTTTTACAGAGGCTTCTGTTATGAAGGAACGTGTCCAAAGCAGTCGACTCTCAGTCTAGCCGCCACCACCACCACACAGCTAGAGCCTGGAAATAGTACGTCGCCACCTGCTGGAGGAGAAGAGAAGAGAAGAGAGGACGCTAGCTATGATTACCACCAGAGCCACTGAGTACAAGTGTAGGGTTACTTACTTCAGGCCCAAAAGGGTTTCATGGATGTCTGGGCTGAAAAAAAAGGATATTTCAGTCTGACTCATAGTACTGGAGCTTCGCTTGCTTGCTGGAGGTCAATGAAAGCCACTCCAGTTCAGTACTGTGAGGAGATGGTGAGAGGAATAGAGAGAAGGAGGGAGGGGGGAAAAAAGGGGGAAAATCGGGGAGTGGATGGGTGGGGGTGGGTGAGCTAGGTGTGTGTGTGTGTGTGTGTGTGTGTGTGTGTGTGTCTGTGTGTCTGTGTGTCTGTGTCTGTGTGTGCTGGGGGTGGTGGGGACAGTTTCTAGTTTTTTTATTAAGTGTGGAATATTGCAAACAAGATTGATTACATACATCTAGAATTTCAGGCTGCAGATATTATTACCAACTGCGCAGTTCAATGCACTCTAGAGAAGAAGGAGGAGATAGGAGATACACGTGAACGGAGTCACATCTGAGGCTTCCCCAGACAAAAATGTTCCTGCAGCAAAGCAGAAAGACACGACAAAGTGCACGTCTAAACTGTGTTCATTCTGACTTATGAAGACCTTGCGTGACTCTGATTAGACTGGCCCAGGCCAAAAGCTATGTTAGCTATTAATGTTAGCTAACTGCCAAGGCCTACACTAAAATGTTGTTATGTTGCAAAATGTTATGTTGAGATTGTCTTTAGCCATAGCAAGCTCTTAACAACATGCGCTCTCCTTCAAAGGAGAAAAAACCCTCTGAAGTCGGAGTATGGCTGCCTATGTGATGGAGGTACTTGAAAAGTCACACACGCAAACTTCTCATTCAGTGTGCAATATCAATCTCACAGTGATTCCTAGGTGGGATGAGTGAGTAAGAATGATGATTCTGGGTGACCCCTAGAGTGCTAAGCTGGGGAACGCACAACAACGAGAACAAATATGATCAGAATCAGTTTAAAATGTACATGATCAGTGTATTGATTTTAGCCTAACGTTATTTGCTTTTTCTAGCTAACTCCATCTTAAACTTGAAAGCTGAATTCGGAGCTGTTTTGCATCATATTTTTAAGTTATAGTAGATACACAGCTTCCCCCCCCCCTGATTCATACAAGAGAGACTGATATCAGTCACACTAAACAGCCGATATGATTAATTTCAAGGGTGGTAAAGGTCTGGGGAAGTAGGACAATTGATTTGTTTGTACAGAGAGAGAGAGAGAGAGAGAGAGAGGAGAGGAGAGAGAGAGAGGAGAGAGAGAGAGAGAGAGAGAGAGAGAGAGAGAGAGAGAGAAAAGAGAGAGAGAGAGAGAAGAGAGACACACACACACACCACACAACACACACACACAGCAACAGCTAAACTTATGGTCAAGAAATCTCTCTAGATATATAAACAATCTCTTTCATCCTTTTCCTTTGTGGGGGCAGCTAAGCCCCTTAGTGGGGCAGAAACCAGACAAGAGAAAGGACAGGGGTCTTAATAATGCTGCCTCCGCTTTGTTTCAGATGAGAACTTGTCACTTTTGGACACGAACGTCCTGGTTTGGGGCTTTTAACCCAATTACCCATGGCATTTGCTTTTTGGGGGCGGGATAGCTAAGTGGTCAGAGCGCTCGCTTTCTCCAAGTCAAATTAAGCAGTATCGAGCTTGGTTACCAGTTGGATGGGTGACTGTTTGCATACCTTGGCTTCAGTACAGTCCCCCCAGTTCATCCAGTTGTAAATGGGTACCTGCCCTCTTAAGGGTCAGGGAAGGTAAGGCTGCAAGGGAGAGGAGATAGGCGCCGCCCTCAATATGCTGGCACCTAGAGAAGTTGAGGTCTCTGATGCCTTGCTCCCCTATGAGCGCCTAGGTTATGGGACGCCTTTACCTCTACCTTTTATCTGCTTTTTAAGCATGAGGGTGGCACTGCTTCCTACACCAGTCTGTGTGCTTTGTTCACCTTACCTACAGAGCCATTTGGATGTTTTGCAGTTTCTGCTGTCTTTTATTGTTTGCTGCTGCTGCTGTTGTTGTTGTTGTTGTTGTTGTTGTTGTTTTTGTTTAACTATTGTTGTTGTTGAAGTTCTGGAAATGAGAGATTCTTGTTGGTCAGTGGGTTTGCTAGTCATTTAATGGGTTGGTTTTTCATGATGTGTGTGTTTGTGTGTCTGTGTGTGTATTTGTATGTGTATGTAGTCTATGTATGTATGTATGTATGTTTGTGTGTGTATGTATGTGTATGTGTGTGTATTTCTGTATATATATACATATATATAAATATGTATGTATGTATGTATGTATGTATGTATGTATGTATGTTGTATGTATGTATGTATGTATGTGATGTATGTATGTATGTATGTATGTATGTATGTATGCATGTATGTATGTGTGTGTGTGTACATGTGTGCGGGGAGATGAATATATGTATGGATGGATGAATGCTTGGATAAATGCATGGATGGAAGAGAAGATGCATGGATTGATGCATAGATGCATATAGATATGTATGAATACATGTATATATATATATATTGTGTATACACATATGTCTATTTCTCCCTCTATGTTTGTCTTTCTGCCTGTGTAATCTATTCTTTGCATCTCTCAATTTGCAACATTTCCTGCATTCACGCACGCTTTCACCACGTGAGTAGATTATTTTAAGGATAAAAGCAAAACAGATGATTTTTGTTTGTTTGTTTGTTATTTAAAGCCAATATTTTCATTTAGATAATGGAAGCAACAAAGACGCAGTTGGAGTCCCCTGTGATAAAGATTTAGTTTTGTTGGAACAAAAGGCAAAAATCATTGCTGCTTTGTGTTTGGGTTTCAGCTTGATTTACATTCAAAGCCTTTCAAAGCCTTTATTCAAGCGTTTTATTTCTTTCCTGACTTTTAGCAGTTAGACGTTTGCTAGTTGAGATTTTAGCTATAGCTAGTGGAGAGGAGAGAGAGGAGAGGAGAGAGAGAGAGAGAAAGAGAGAGAGAGGAGAGAGAGATAAGAAGGAGAGAGGGAGAGGGAGAGAGGAGAGAGAGAGAGAGGAGAGAGAGAGAGAGACTTTGAAACACATTTTGAAACACTTTTATTAAGGGATAAGAATAAGACACATAATGGCTTTTTTACATCCAGCCCTCAATCAAAGAAAATCATAACAATGAATACAAATTAACAGCAAATTTATGAAAACACAAAAAAACAGACAAGAACATAAACAATTGTTGTAATATCATAGAAATGCATGTCAAAATGGAGATTTTGTTTTAAAAATTGAGAGAGAGAGAGAGAGAGAGAGAGAGAGAGAGAGAGAGAGGAGAGAGAGAGAGAGAGAGAGAGAGAGAGAGAGAGAGAGGAGATTGACAGACAGAAAGATAGACAGACAGACAGAAAAACAAACAGATACACAGACAGATACACAGACACACAGACTGACAGAGACAGACAGACAGAGGACAGACAGACAGAAACAAAGAGAGATACAAAGTCAGAAAAAGGGACACATACAAACAAAGGGGGATACTAAGGCAGACAGACACAGAGAAAGGGGCAGAAACAGGGACATTCATAGAGCTGTAGAAAAAAAAGACTAATGAAGAGAGACAACAAACAAGTTGACTGAACAAGTTGTTAAATATCTAGGACAGCTTATGATAAATAAATATCTTTTGGCCATTTTCCTTTGTGGATCAGCATTAACCCCCTCAGTGTGGAAGAAACCAGACATGAGAAAGGACAGGGGTCTTAATAATGCTGCCTCCGCTTTGTTACAGATGACAACTTGTCACTTTTGGACACGAACGTCCTGGTTTGGGGCTTTTAATCCAATTACCCATGGCATTTGCTTTTTATGCATGAGGGTGGCACTGCTGCCTACATCAGTCTTTGTGCTTTGTTCACTCTACCTGCAGAGCTGTATCGCAAAATAGACTGGTGTCTCCTTTATTTTTTTCCTTTTAAAAGATATGTTGATGAGTAGTCCTATGCTGCATCAGCTGTAAAAGTCCTTTGTTCATAATGATGTTTTAGTTGCTGTGTTTTATTTATTAATCTGTACAGCCAGTCTCTTTGCAAGTCAGTCAGTTGGTCAGTAGGTTGATCAGCACATGTGCATGCACGCATATGTGTGTGTGTGTGTGCGTGTGGATGTGTGTATGTGTGTGTGCACATGTGTGCATGCAGGGGTGTTGTGTAGACACAGACAGACAAGGAGAAACATAAAAACAGAAAACAGAGACAATCGACATACACACAGATACAGAGAGGTAATTAAACCAATAGAAAGAGACCTGTTTAGAAAATGAATAAGTTAACGCAGAAACATAGACAATGTCTAATCTCATGTTCAAGAGAATCTCTTTTCTCGGAAAAAGAAACAATATGACATCTCCTTCTTTGTCAATTTCCATTACTGGTCGAAGTTAACCCCCTCAGTGTGGCAGAAACTAGACAAGCAAAAGACAGGGGTCTTGATAATGCTGCCTCCGCTGTGTTTCAGATGAGAACTTGTCATGATTGGACACGAACGTCCTTGTTTT
>CM060317.1:45386713-45389213 GCA_030674155.1 Stramonita haemastoma | reverse complement strand
GGCAGATAAAGGACCAGGTCTTGGTGCTTTGATCTTGGCATGGTGTGCTAGTGGATCAGTGGTCTAGGTGGTAACGCGCCTTGCCTAGAAAGCAAAACATCCGGGTTGGAGTGTTCGGTGGTTCGTACCCCGTTTGGGCCCAAAACTTTTCCCCCATCCATTTGACCCTGAGTTGTGGTCTGGGCGCTAGTCTTTCGGATGAGACGATAAATCGAGGTCCCGTGTGTTACACATCACTATTTAGCGCACGTAAAAGAACCTACGGCAACAAGGGGGTTGACCCTGGCAAAATTCTGTAGAAAAAAAGCCACTCTGATAGGGAAACAAATTACAGTTGCATA
This sequence comes from Stramonita haemastoma, assembly GCA_030674155.1. Classification (NCBI taxonomy): domain Eukaryota; kingdom Metazoa; phylum Mollusca; class Gastropoda; order Neogastropoda; family Muricidae; genus Stramonita; species Stramonita haemastoma. The sequence goes on along the minus strand of CM060317.1, from coordinate 45,388,872 downwards.
CAGGAAAAAGAAAAAAAATAGGTAGGCGCTGCACTTGTGGCGACGCGCTCTCCCCGGGGAGAGCAGCCCGAATTTCACGCAGAGAAATCTGTTGTGACTTAAAGTGGTACAAAATACAAATACAAAATAGTGGCTAAGGTGCTTGCGTATTGTGTAAGGATTTGTGGTTAGGTTCGGATCTGCAACCCACATGTTTGCCACTCTCTCGTAAAAATCCCCACTCTTCATTCACCAGACTCCTAAAATTATGTCGCCAAGATTCGAACCCAATCCAATCTAATCATGTTGTTTATAGCCCGCAAACCACACAGGCCATATCGGGGCTGTCACCTCGTCAAACTTTAAAACTCAAATGAAAACTGTACAATTATATACAGATTACAACGGGGCATAAAACCAATTCCACTGTCCTTGCTCGTATTGACGCCCTGGTCAACCATAAGGGTCAGCCCAGGACGGCCACAGCGTTGTGGGAAAACCCACACCGATCACATAAAATGAGATAAAACCAACACCACATTCCTTAAAACAACCTTGTACTTTGAGACCAACCATACCACTTTCACTCATATCAGAAGAAAAAAGCCCGATTCTCTCAGGAAGTTAAAAATGGTGTCCAGTAGAACATCCCAAAAAAGTATCTTTAGGGAGATAGTTCGAACCCCTGACTTCATAATTCATGGATTGACGTCAAATGGCCCTGGCGACCCGGCTAAAGCGTCCATTGCAACCTACATTTAATTACTTTTAGTATTAATCTTTTATTTTATTTCGAGAATGATGGATTAAGCACTTATGTGATTTTTTAACATCCAGTCCCCTTGTGTATGTAGTTTTGTAAATTTTGTCATCCGTTGAGAGAGAGAGAGAGAGAGAGAGAGAGAGAGAGAGAGAGAGAGAGAGAGAGAGAGAGAGAGAGAGAGAGAGAGAGAGACAGACAGACAGACAGACAGACAGACAGACAGACAGACAGACAGACAGACAGACAGACAGACAGACAGACAGACAGACAGACAGACAGACAGACAGAGACAGAGAGAGACAGAGACAGAGAAACAGAGATAGACAGACAGATACACAGAGACAGACACAAAGACAGACACAGAAACACAGAGAGAAAGATACAGATACCAAAAACCTCAGAAAGACAGACAAAGACAGGGAAAAGACTTAAGAAAGAGAGACGAAATAAACAGACTGACAGAAGGGGAAGAGTTGAGGGCAAGGACAGATTAAAAAAAAAAGAAGAAAACCCCCCGAAGGGCAAGCAGCAACATGAAAACCCAAACCATTCGCCATCATTCTCTTCCAGCCCATTTGGCCAGCCAAATCTCCTCACATGTCCAAATCAGCGGTCTAATCAGGCGTGAGAGGGGCTGAAAACGTTCAGCCTGGGCACTCCATTGATGTCATCTCCATCATTCACACACACTTTCCTGTCATTTCCTTTTCCCTTTCCTCCCTGTTTGGTTCACCTTGCATGGTTGGACTTTTTTTTTCTGCATGACTCGGACTCTGTCAGCAGAGAACTGCCTCTTTCTCTCTCTCTCTCAGCTAGCTAGGTCATTCTTCAATGTGTTCATGAGTGGACTGAGAATGGTTTTTTTGCGGGATGGTTTAGCTGAAGTGAATGTGTCAGGAATCATGAGGAATGTATTGAATCAAAAGGAGAAGAAAAAAGAGGGAAGAAGAATTGTGAAGAAGAAGAATTGCAAAGAAGAGGAATTGCAAAGAATTGCGAAGAAGAAGAATTGCAAAGAAGAACTGAGGAGAAGAATTTCGAAAAAGAAAAAGAATTGAGAAGAAGAAGAACTGCGAAGAAAAAGAACTGCGAAGAACAACAAGAAGAATTTTGAAAAAGAATTGCGAAGAAGAAGAATTAAGAAGAAAAAGAATTGCAAAGACGAAAAATTGCGAAGAAGAATTGCGAAAAAAGATTTGATAAGAAAAAAAATTGCGAAGAAGAATTGCGAAGAAGAATTGCGAAGAAGAAGAATTGCGAAGAAGAAGAATTGCGAAGAAGAAGAATTGCGAAGAATTGCGAAGAAGAAGAAGAATTGCGAAGAAGAAGAAGAATTACGAAGAAGAAGAAGAAGAAGAAGAAGAAGAAGAAGAAGAAGAAGAAGAAGAAGAAGAAGAAGAATTGCGAAGAAGAAGAA
>CM060317.1:45376713-45379213 GCA_030674155.1 Stramonita haemastoma | reverse complement strand
AGCGGAAGGAAACGTGCTCAAAATATATATCCGCACCCCCCGCAAGAGAAGCAAATTTTAATGCCATGGATTGATATATGAAAGGAAAGAGACACTTTGCGAATTCTTTGTGCCTTAGATTTGGGTATCTACATCACAAATGCACCACCCGTTTTTATTCCCCAATCCTTGTTTTTTTAATAAATGCATATTATGCACCTCTAGATTTACTGCTGGCTCTGACTAAGTGCAGAGAGAATAATGTTATATGGCCGTCTTATTAGGAAAGTTCAAAGCCTGGCCTAGGGGCTTGCTGCATGCAATCCTGCTACCTGTACTTTGTCATGGAAATTGCCTCCCACACAACAAACGCTTTGTCCCCGACATCTCTCCTTGCTATTTCGGGCTTAATTACGCTGAACAGAAATATTATTTTCTCGAGTGTGCCTAGCATTCGAAGCTTGGCCGGCCCCCAACTTTGCAGGCCTGACGCTAAGTGCTAATGGCAGAAGCAAAAGTCTTTGGTTTTCCAAAACTATACCTGAAAGCCCCCCCCCCCCCCCCCCTGCGATGAGACCAGAGCAAAACAGACACGTGTGATTTCTATTTGGAGTTGTGGCTTCTTCCTGAGTAGATTCTTCCAAAATTTTTGTAGGTTCTGAAGAAATTCGCTCTGTGTGTGGTCTTTCTGTCTCTGTCTCCAAGATTGATTGTCTGTCTGTGTGTCTGTATGTCTTTCTCTCTCCATGTGTGTGTGTGTGTGTGTGTGTGTGTGTGTGTGTGTGTGTGTGTGTGTGTGTGTGTGTGTGTGTGTGTGTGTGTGTGAGAGAGAGAGAGAGAGAGAGAGAGAGAGAGAGAAGGAGAGAGAGAGAGAGAGAGAGAGAGAGAGAGAGGGGAGAGAGAGAGAGAGAGAGAGAGAGAGAGAGAGAGAGAGGAGAGAGGGAGAGAGAGAGAGAGAGAGAGAGAGAGAGAGAGAGAGAGAGAGAGGCAGGCACGCATTACTGAGTTAATGTACGTGTATGCACATCCGTGTGTCATGTAGACGAGTATGTGCATGCTCATGATTGCATGCTTATTAGACAAAATCAAATCAAACAAACAAAAAAAAATCAAAGGCATAAAGATAAACTGAAATTAAAAAAGTAAGAAAGTTTTTTTTTAAACTCGAGCTAACTGAAACAACAGCAGTATCAGTACTAATAACAACAACAACAGAAGCAGCAATAACCACAAATTATGCAGGCACAGAGAGACGAATCGTTCTGCTTTCAGTGCATAGTGATTTTTTTCACCGTGGCCAGAGACATACGATCTGGTTAACACCCGCAGACAAGCCCATCATTTTATCATGAATCTGGCACACAGACTTTTCCCCCTCTCTGTTTGGTTTTTAAAGTGGTGGTGGTGGCTGTGGTGGTTGTTAGTTAATTGATCGGCTGTTATCATGATGGGGGCAGGGGGGGGGGGGGGGGGGCGGGACAGTCTGGTGGTTAGAGCATTCTGCTCGTGATCTGACGGCCTGGGATCGAGCACTGCGGACACGCCCATTTTAGGGATTTTACCTTGGAAGTAACGTCAGTGCTGACTTCGCTCCCCAAAATGTCCTTCGGATGAAACTATAAACCGAGGCCGTATATGCGAACAACATTCTGCCCACAAGTTAAAAGCCTGTTCTGCCTTTGAAAAGAGTAGGCCATTTCGTGCTAGTAGGAATGGAAGACAAAAATAAGATAAGAAAACACACTTGCATATAGTGAGGTGTTTAGACACCATTCCTGAAATTAGAATGTGGCTACCTTGTGGTTAGTAAGAACGGTTGCATACGTAAAATGTTACCATTGCGAACCTGGGGCTCTAGCTTAGAAGCGATATGTATGTATGTATGTATGTATGTATGTATGTATGTATGTATGTATGTATGTATGTATGTATGTATGTATGTATGTATGTATGTATGTATGTATGTATGTTGTATGTATGTATGTATGTGTGTGTGTGTGTGTGTGTGTGTGTGTTGTGTATCTATCTATCTATCTATCTATCTATCTATCTATCTATCTATCTATCTATCTATCTATCTATCTATGGCTGGGCCATCTTTTGTGGCGTGCTCGTGGTGTTGTTCTCACGCCTCTCATTCCAGGCTTCTGTTGTGAACATAGATAAATCTTGAATTTGATGTGGAAGGAAAAACCCGTGTTAGGCCATCAAGCAGCAAAGGTTCTGTCTGACGTGGTGCTGAGTGTTTCGATGTGTCCAGTCTCTGAGGGCACTTTGTCACTTTTTTCTCTTAAACCCTGGAGGCATAATTATGCAGTGGTAGTAACGGGATGGAACTCCCATGTCTCGCTAGATTTAAATCTGATCGAGTCTATCTCTCTCTTGGTCGCAGATTGCATGCTGAGTATGTTTGTTATCTAAGTTACCGGCCTACTCAACAAAAGCTGGATGTTTTGCATGCATTCGCTTCACAAAACCTGGGAATCTAACCTTACCTGAAGAATTTGCACAGCGACAGAAC
>CM060317.1:45361713-45371713 GCA_030674155.1 Stramonita haemastoma | reverse complement strand
CCCCAGAAATCCTGATATCTTATGTTGACAAGAAGACAGCTAACAAGGAACTAAATCAACAGAAAAAAACGGATGACATTTTTATTTCCATTTCTTTACAACTTTGCCCTCAATCTTTGTTGTTGATGAAAGGTGTGTTTATCTACAAGCTTGTAAAAATGGAAAAAGAGAACAAACAGAAATAGAGATACAGGATTTTTTTTTTTAACAATTCCATTGTTTATGGCAGTGTCCTCAGTGCCTGTGTTGTCTAAAAACTGGCTTTGTCAGATGTCTGTGAAAGAAAAGCCTGCAGCTGGAGGCAAGTGTTTACACCCAGGTCTATTTGTGTGTGCCTTGCAGGGGTGACATGCTTTTGTTGTCAGGGTTTTGTTTTTTTCTCTGTTTGTTCTGCCCTAGGCACTTGCCATGTGCACAGCTGAGATTTATGTGATAATATCAGTTGCTGGCCAAGACTGGACATGAACATGTGTGTGTGTGTGTGTGTGTGTGTGTGTGTGTGTGTGTGTGTGTGTGTGTGTGTGTAACGTGTGTGTGTGTGTGTGTGTGTGTGTGTGTGTGTGTGTGTGTGTGTGTGTGTGTGTGTGTGTGGTGTGTGTTAGCTGAAGGTAACAGCAAGAAAATGATTGGTAAGAGCAAGACCTCTTTTTCTAAGCTGATCACCATATTGTGTGAAGCTTCATTTTGCACTTGATGGTGAACACACACAAATGTCAGGATTCTTTCCGAAATTTTTGTGTGCATGCATCAATGTGTGTATGTGTACCTGTGATTTTTTTCTCTTACTCTTTTCAACACATCACCCCTACCTCAGAAATCCTGATATCTTACGTTGACAACAAGACAGCTAACAAGGAAAGAAATCACCAGAAAAAAGACAGAGGACATTTTTATTTCCACTTGTTTATAACGCTGCCCTCAATCTTTGTTTTTGATGAAGCTTTGTTGATCCCCAGCTGAGAAAAACAGAAAAGGGAAAAAAGAGAAACAGTCACAGGATGTATTTTCATTCCATTCTTTAGGACAGAGCTAGCTAGCCTTCAGTACATGTTGTTGTTGTCTAAACCTGACTTTTTCAGATGCTTTGCGAATGAAAGGCTGGCGGCTACTGCTGACAATAGTGTCTAGGGGCGGCATAGTCTAGTGGTTTGAGTATTGTCCTTGTAATCTGACGCCCAGGGATTGAGCTACTGTCAAGTGAACTTTTCAAGATGTATCTTTTTCCCCCTGGAGTTAGCATCAACACTGAGTCCAGACCCTTGAAAGGCCTTGGGATGGAAATAATTATAACCCAAGGCCCTGTGTGCTGACGTATGAAGAAAATCTGAAGCAATGTAACCCCTTCTTGGTTTTAGAAGAGTAGGCCATTGTAGGCTGAAAAGAACGATGAAATTAGTACACAAAATCCGGCATGCACATTAGTACTGCATTTAGACAGTGTCCATCCACAAAGTCGGAATGCAGCTACTTTAATAGTGGGTGCAGAAGGTCACATAGGCAACACCTTACTTGCAGTGACTCTCAGAGCTCTAGCTGAAGACTAAAGAAAGGCTATAGGGTTTATCAGTACGTGGGTTTGTAGTGGTAAGGAGCTGACCTGCTTTGTTTTCTGTCTGTCAGATTTGTCTACACAGCTGGTGACGTGGGTGTGCTAAGCTGGGATTCATGTCATCACGTGGTTGAAAGGCCTGAACCTTTAGGGGTAAGAGAAAAGAAGAGGGGGCGAGAGCGAGAGCGAGAGAGAGAGAGATAGATAGATACATACATATATAGATAGAGATAGGACAGATAGATAGATAGATAGATAGATAGATAGATAGATAGATAGATAGATAGATAGATAGATAGATAGATATTTATTTATTTATTTATTCTTTTATACCGAGGATAACAGAATAAGCAATCATGTGCTTTTTTCATCCGGTCCCGTGTGTATGCAGTTTTTGTAAATATTGTCATCTGTTCCCACCGGCACACGATGGCCTACTCTTACGAAAAGCGGAACAGGATTTAACGTGTGCGCAAGATGTTCTGCGTGCGTTCGCACACGGGGCCTCGGTTTAAAGTCTCATCCGAAGGACTTTTTGGGGAGAGTGGAGTCGGCACTGATGTAAACTCCAGGAGAAAAATTTCCTCGACCGGATTCGAACCCGGGTCGTCAAATTGCCAGCGCAATGTTCTGACCACTAGGCTATCCGTCCCCAGAGAGAGAGAGAGAGAGAGAGAGAGAGAGAGAGAGAGAGAGAGAGAGAGAGAGAGAGAGAGAGAGAGAGAGAGAGATCATGTGTGCATGAGTGCATGCATGTGTGTATGTGTGTGTATGTATGGGTGTGTGCTGTGTAAGCATGCGCGCACACGGCGAGGGTATGCTCACATGCATGCATGAATGTGTGTTTCCATTTCTTCACACCACACCACCACCTAAGTGCGTGCTGACATCTTCTCTTGAGAACAGTACACGCAAAGAGGAATTGAAAAATATACACAAATCAGAAACATGTTTATCTTCATTCCTTTTTAACAATACCATCAACCTCTGTTGTTGACGAAACGGTGTCTGTGAACAGCTGGAAAAAAGGAATAGAAGAAATAGAAAAATACGATTTTTTTTTATTACATTCTTTATGGCAATGCCCTCAGTGTGTGTTGTTGTCTTTTCAAAGTGGCTTCGTCAGATGTGCTGTGCAGAAAAGACTTGAGGCTGCCGTTTATAACAGGGTCTGTTATTTTGTGCCTGGCTGGTAGAAAAAAAGCCAGTTTTTGTTGTTGTTGCTGTCATGCTATTTTACTATTAGTTCTGCCCCTAAAAACTTGGCGTGAGAAGCTAGGATCTAAGCCACAATATCAGGTGGATGTAAGGGACTGGGTGGGCTTCATGTGGTGGAGAGAGAGAGAGGGAGAGGGAAAGGGAGAGAGAGAGAGAGAGAGAGAGAGAGAGAGAGAGAGAGAGAGAGAGAGAGAGAGAGGAGAGAGAGAGAGAGAGAGAGAGAGAGAGAGAGAGAGAAGAAGAAGAAGAAGAAGAAGAAAAAGAAATGAATGAATGGCATTATTTCATGACGGTAAAAGATTATGCACTGTAGCCAGGTGCAGTAGATCTAGTACCGGTAGAGCTCGCGTTGTGAGACAGCGCGACAGGGATTATCTCCCATGTGTGTATGCATGTGTGTGTGTGCGTGCGTGCGCGTGTGTGCGTGTGTGTGTGTGTGTGTGTGTGTGTGTGAGTAAGAGATTTTGTAAATAATATTGTTTGTATGCTAGATGTAGTGTGCTAGACTTAGCGCGACAGGAGACTTGATTAGATAATATTCCATGCAATCTTATTGCTGTGTAGTACTACTGTTTTCTGACACCTGTAAATTGTGAGACACTTTGTATCTTTGAATAAGTATCCTTAAGTTAGAGCTTTTGTCTTCATACGTTCTTCATACGGTCTTCACCTGTACCTGAATGCTGAGTAACAAATAAAGAATGACCAGCCAGCTACCGTATTCCCCTGAGTCTTCTGTTGCCCAATTGTTGAGATTGTTGCTTGAGAATTGTTGCTTGAGAATTGTTGTTTCCCGCTCTTTCCCTAACCTGTCTTTTCCTTACCTCTCGGCACCATCACAGCACTAAGACTTTTTATTCATTCAGTCCTCAACTAGAAAGAAAAAGATGGACAAAGAACTAAAAGCAGCCCTGATGTGAGGACAGGTATATCCGAGGAAGAAAGCGAACAAAACGTCCTCATAGGACAGGTGACAGAGACTATCGACATAATCATAATACACGAGAGAAACGACATTCTAAACTGATGGGTTGACTTCAGCATCTTGATTCTTTGAGGCAATTATTGTTAGGCGTTTCTTTGATTAATGACTTGTTTAGATGAGACTATAAACCGAGGCCTCGTGGGCGAACGCACGTCCTTTGAGGAGAGCAGGCCGTTGTATGCCCGTAGAAGCAGATCACAACAAAATAAAATTATGTCTCCTCCTCCTGATCCTCCTCCTCCTCCTTCCCCCCCTCTCCCCCTCCTCCTCCTCCTCCTCCCCCCCACCTCCTCCTCCTCCTCGAATTCTTCATTTTCAGTTTGTCAATCCTGACTGCTGACTTCAGATGTCAATCCTGACTGCTTTACTTGCGTGATTTATGTTCAAGCTTAACAAACAGAAAATCCCCCAACAAATCAACAACTCAGAAATGTGACAGATACCACATAAAGCAGACTTAAAGTAAGAGTAGGCTGACAGCTCGTGACAACAAGAGTAAGACTGAAATGTCAAAGTTTTCAAACTAGAAGAAATGAAATAGACTGACGGAAAAACCAAACACTGGAAACGTTTATTTGTTTCTATATTGTAGTTTGTAAATAAGAGACACGCACACTGCATGCAAGAAAGAAAAACAACAACACCACACAAAAAAACACCACCGTGCTTGCCACCCCCCTCCCCCTCCCCAAACACAAAAAACAGAAACAGCCAACAAACTAAACAAGACAGTAGAACCAAAACAAATCAACAACAAAGACAAGTAAACAACCACACTAACAACAACAGCAACAACAACAACAAACCACGACAGCGAAATTCGAAACAAAACATCAAAGCAATGGTCAAAAACAAACACACACACCTACAACATATAACCTCACAAAAAATTCCTGCCAGTTGAACTGTTCCAAACTCTCAAAAAAACCCCTCCAACCAACCCCAAAACAACAAACCACAACAACGAAATTAAAAACAAAACATCAAAGCAACGATCAACAAACAAAACACACACCTACAACATAATAACTTCACAGAAATTCATACCAGTTGAACTGTTCCAAACTCTAAAAAACAAAACAAAAAACACAAACCAACCAACCCCCAAAAACCAAGCCTTTCACAACTTTCACATAACAGGCTTATAAACTCAACAACAAACAAAATATAACATGATGCACAAGAAAAAAGCCCCCCCCCCCCTCCAGCACCCAGCACTCCCCAACCGCCCCACCCCCACCCCACCCCTATCCTCACACCCTTCCCTGGACCCTATACCGAACTTTTCCCACTAACGATGCCTTCTCCTGTCGGGAGTTTTTTGATCTGGTAAAGCCGGCGTAAGGCGATAGGATCTAAAAAAGGAAACTTCACCACAAGCCTCCCCCCCCCCCCCCCCCAAGGTCGCGTACAAGTCAGTAGGAATATAAACGGTCAGTGTCCTCTCTTCTCTTCTCTTCTGATCATCATACATATACAATCCGGAGTGTGTGTGTGTTGTGTGTGTGTGTGTGTTGTGTGTGTGTGTGTGTGTGTGTGTGTTGTGTGTGTTTAGTGTGTGTGTTTGTGTGGTGTTGTTGTTGGTGTTGTTGCTGTTGTTTTTTGTGTTTTTCTCCTTGTCTCTCTTGATCTCTGTCTGTCTGTCCGTCTGTTTGACTGTCTATCTCTGTCTCTCTGTCTCTTTGTCATTCTGTGTGTCTCTCTGTCTGTATCTCTGTGTGTGTATCCATCTGCCTGTCTGTTTGTCTATCTGTCTGTCTGTCTCTCTTTCTCTGTATGGTATGTCTTCCCCTCCTCTATCAATCCACCCATCCATCTTCTATTCCTTTGTGTGTGTGTGTTTGTGTGTACGGCTGTGTGTGTGTGTTGTGTGTGTGTGTGTGTGTGTGTGTGTGTGTGTGTGTGAGAGAGAGAGGAGAGAGAGAGAGAGAGAGAGGAGAGAGAGAGAGAGAGAGAGAGAGAGAGAGAGAGAGAGAGAGAGAGGAGAGAGAGGAGAGAGAGAGAGAGAGAGAGAGAGAGAGAGAGAGAGAATCAGGGAAATTTTATGTGAGACAGGATTTCATTTTGATTTGGTTGCAACAAGGAGTTGGAGATATCAAAGCATTTTTGAGTCAGTTTAAACAGATATTTATTGACATTTCTATTCTAGAATGGACTTCTACAGTTGAAATCGTAATAGATATGAACATTATAGATCCTTTAAAATGATTTTTGAAAGTGAAAAGTACATACACGATGTTTATACTTATTGCTTCATGGTAGTCATTGCTCAGGTTAGATTTAACGTCCTGCCTTTAAATGCAAATATACATCGGTACAGTGACTCTTTGCAAGATAAAACCTGGCCTTTTTGTAGATCAATGAGAGAGAGAGAGAGAGAGAGGAGAGAGAGAGAGAGAGAGAGAGAGAGAGAGAGAGAGAGAGAGAGAGAGAGAGAGAGAGAGAGAGAGAGAGAGAGAGAGAGAGAGAGAGGAGAGAACTTTGAAAACTTTCTTTATTCAAAGAGGGTAATAGAATAAGCAAAGATTGCTTTTTTACATCCAGCCCTCGGAAAAGACTCCCCCCCACCTCCCCCCCCCAAACACACCCAAAACAAAAGATAAACAAGCAAACAAAACCCCAACAATATACATGAAAAGTTGCAAATGTACACATATATTGAAAATATTGAGAAAGCAAATACTTACAAAGGGATACAGAAAAATACAATTTCAAGATTATGCAGAAGAAATCAAGTAGAGAAGAGAGAGAGAGAGAGAGAGAGAGAGGAGAGAGAGAGAGAGAGAGAGGAGAGAGAGAGAGAGAGAGAGAGAGAGAGAGAGAGAAGAAGAATGAGAGAGAAGGAGGAGAATGAATACGAATGAGATGAATGAATGATAATGAGTATTTAAAGAGGGTAATGGCATAAGAAAACGTGCCTTTTTATAACCACCCTTCTGGGGGAAAAAGGAAGAAAAGAAAAGAAAGGCATAGCAATAACAAACAAACTGCACATATACATTGTATGAGTGAAGAAAAAAGAAAAAAAATCCATAACATCATCCAAATACAAGAAACATTTTCTACGCTTATGCTTTATCTTTTACAAAATGAGAGAACAAAATCACAAAATCAGATTAGAAAATAAGAAATATGATTGACTAGAGAGTAGAGTAGAATAGAGTAGAGTAGAGTAGAGTAGAGTAGAGTAGAGTAGAGTAGAGTAGAGTAGAGTAGAGTAGAGTAGAGTAGAGTAGAGTTGAGTAGAGTAGAGCAGAGTAGAGTAGAGACTGACAGAGAAGGGATAGACAGGCAGATGAGAGATAGAATACAGACAGACGGACAGACTAAAGACACTCAGTTTCACAGGCAGGCAGACAGACAGACAGACAGACAGACAGACAGACAGACAGACAGAGAATGACAGACAGCTGATAAAAAGACATATGTAAAACATGAATAAATGAAGTCATGGCAAACCATGACTGACATTTTGTCCGATTAACAAGAAAACAATATGCCTTTTTTTTTTTTTTTTTTTTTTTTAATAAGACAAGATCAACAGCCAGTCTCTGTCAGCCTTTCATTCATAAGAAAATGTTTCAATGATTTTTTAAAGTTTAGCATAGAAGTTACACTTTTTAAGGATGCTGGCAGGTTATTCCAGTAAGTGCCACCGCTATATACAAGACTACTTTTAAACAGATCTATTCTTGGTTTTGGCACAGTAAGTTTATGTGAATGACGATATGTATTTATTTGAAAATGTTTTGCCAGAGTGGGCGGTGCATTTCCATACACTATTCTGTGCATCATTAAAGCTTTGTTGTATTCCAACTGCAATTTAAATGGCAAAATACCAACTGATTTATAGTCCACGGAAGTTAATGAGCTTGATTTCAATAGAATAAGTTTAATGGCACGCTTGTATAATCTAATCAGAGGTTTTAATGTATTTGCACTTGCAGAATCCCACAAGGTTGATGCATATTCTATAACAGAACTTATGTGTGCATGGAAAAAACTGTTTTCTAGTGCTAAGATTAAGGAAATGTTTTATTTTGGATAACTGAAACACCTTTTGAGATACAACTTTACTTAGATTGGCGATGTTGTCTTGCCATGAAAGATTATGATCAATAATGATTCCTAGCACCTTGTGGAAATTTACTTCTTCAATTTTTTCACCTGAAACATTTATAGGGAACATAGAAGAGATCTGATTCTGTCGCTTTTGTCTGGTTGTTATACACATACATTTAGTCTTTATTGGATTAAGGGACATGTGATTTAGTTCAGCCCATCTGGTAAGCTGATGTATATTGTCTTGGAGATTAGATGACAAAATTTGTAAGGAATGATTTTCAGCATAAATTGAATTGTCATCTGCAAATAATTCACAACAAGCATTCATGTACAATGGTAAATCATTACTATATATAGAGAAAAGTATAGGACCCAGAACTGAACCTTGGGGAACGCCATTGGTCACTGTGAGAAAATCAGACTGAGACTTTCCAACAAAGACTGACTGTTGTCTATTTGATAAAAATGATTCAAAAAGAGAGAGAGAGAGAGAGAGAGAGAGAGAGAGAGAGAGAGAAGAGAGAGAGAAGAGAGAGGAGAGAGAGAGAGAGAGAGAGAGAGAGAGAGAGAGAGAGAGAGAGAGAGAGAGAGAGAGAGAGAGAGAGAGAGGGAGAGTTCAAGGTTAGCTACACTTTCAAGCATGGAGGTAACCAGCTCTGCTTTTTTTCCTTTTTCTTCTTCTTCTTTAATTTTTTTTTTTAATATAGATTACTGTGCAAGGAAGTCACGGAAGAGCCTTAATAAAATTCTCTGGTATCTCACCAACACGTACTGGTCATCACTTTTTATTCAGTTTCAACGGGAACACGATTTTAGGTTGATGTATCATTTGTCTTATTTGTCACCTTTTGCTGCTGAAAAATATCATCACGGTGTTTACAATGATTAGATATCAGACTGTGTGGCTATATACACATGTTTTGTCTGTGAAAAGAAAAAAAAGAAGTCAGTGGTCAGGTGGTTTTAGTGGCAGAATATCACGATGTCGTTTTTTATTTTTTAGCCAGAAAAAATCTGGTTTAGTTCAAGAGAAGGTCAAATGAATAGAATATCAGTATGTCCAGTTTTCGTAACCTAGGTATTGATCGTAAGGTTAATGTTAGCTTATAAACTTTGCGCTTTGTAAGCGCTTTGTTTTGTTTCTGCAAGATTTAGTGCGATTATAAATTCCATGTGTTATCATCATTATCATTTTTAAACTGCGTGTACATTCAAAAATATGATCATCATCTGTGACTGAAGCATAGAATGCCTTTCATCCCATCTTTTTTCTTGTTTTTTCCCCCATTATATTATATATTATATATATATATATATATATATTATATATATATATATATATTATTATATATATATATATTATATATACACAATCTGCTGGATTGTATGCAGTGACTAAGTAGTGAGTTCATTGATTAGGAGGACTAGATGTATGGGTATAATATTTTAAGGGTGGATAAGTGTGCATTTTTGCCCCAAGCAGGTATGTGCGTGTACACGTATGTGTATACATTATGGTATACGCATGTCTGTGCATGTACACAAAGACACACTTTCACACGCGAACACACACACACACACACACACACACACACACACACACACACACACACACACACACACACACACACACACACACACACACACACACACACACACATACACCATAAATGACCAACAAAAAAAATCAAAGCTAACACACGGGCGCGCACACCCACACGAACGTTGCATACCTCTGAATAAATAGGCAATGCACAAATGACAGAGAATACTTCCAAGTGCGTCCACACAAACTTCACCACACAGACACGCGCAGGAAGCGCACATGCATACAGCCCCATTGTAGGCATCCGTCGGTCTCGAAAGACTATGGAGTTACGCTCTAGGCTCTAGAGCGCAAAGCCTGAGTAAGTAAGTATGGAGGGCAAGCTGTTACCCATGCATCGGATCCCTCCCCTCCCCTCTCCACATCTCTGGAATGATCCATTGGAAAGGCAATGACCGATACAAATGGTTCCAGTGCCGTCGCAGGAGCCACCAGAAAGTTGCCACAAACAGCCCCGAACCGCCCTGAGGACTTCAACTCCCAGATTTTTCTTCAGGGATGGTGCCTAAAAACGAAACCTGTATGCATGCTGGGGGGGGTTTTGTGTGTGTGTGTGTGTGTGTGTGTGTGTGTGTGT
>CM060317.1:45354213-45356713 GCA_030674155.1 Stramonita haemastoma | reverse complement strand
CACACACATACACACACATGGATACACGCACACACTCACCACTCACACACACACACACAAAACACACACACACACACACACTCACACACACAAACACACACACATAACCCCCCCCCCCCCCCCACACCACACACACACACACGAAACTACAATCACCTGCAGATCTACGAGCCATTGACTGCGCCGAGAGATGGGCAATTTCTGTCTGATAGGAAGACCCCCAAATCCTATCTGCCAGAAAATGGACTGTACAAATGGCTTGTCTGGGTCACTTCGTGCATCTTTCATTGTCTGCTGCTCTGCTAAGTTAACTGCCTGCTGTCTTCTATGGCTTTTTTTGTTGGTAGCTAGGACTGTCTGGGGAAAGATGTTTGTATCGGTGCAGCCCTCAGTGCCAGAACCTATTCACTTGCAGAAAGACTTAGGGTGAGTGTCAGAGAGTAAGCTGGGTATAGTTTAGTAGTCCTCTCTCCCTGGGCATTTTAAAAATTACCTTTACAGGGGACAGGGATAGCTCAGTGGTCAGTGCGCTCGCTTTCCCTCAGCCAATGTTAGGCTCGACACCTGGTTGCCGATTGGATGGGTGACCGTTTGCGTGCCTTGGCTACAGCACAGTTCCCCCAGTTCCCCGAGTTCCCCCAGCTGTAAATAGATACTTGCCCTCCTTACTTTTTTACTTTTACCTTTGCCTTTTTTTTTTTATTGTGGTGAAGAAACAAGATGGAAGAGAGAAAAGGAAGTAAGGCATGAGAGTAAATGAACCAGGCAGAAAAGCATGCTTGGGTTTCTTGTCTGCAGATAAAGAATGGAATCAAATATTCCTCTGTGATTTGTAATTCAAGTATATACAATTTTGATATCTTTCTGTCTCTGTGTATTTGTCTGTCTGTCTGTCTGTCTGTTTCTTCTCTATGTGAGAATTCAGCGTTCTTTCTCTCTTTTTGTGTCGCTTTCCATCTCTCTCACAGAGACAGACAGAACAAACAAACAGCAGAGAGAGAGACAGAGACAGATACAGAGGCAGACAGACGCAGAAATAGAGACAGAGACAGAGAGATAGCATTAAATTTAGAAACTCCAGAGCCACCTCAGACTGTATCACCAACCTGTATGCTATCTGTCAGATAATATGAAACGCCAACATTTCGGAAAGAATCTTTACATTTTTGTGTGTGTTCCCCATCAGGTGCAAAATGAAGCTTCACACAAGTACTGTGATCAGCTGAGGAAAAGAGGTCCTGCTCTTACCACTCATTTTCTGAGCTGTTATCTTTCGCCCACACACAATACACACACACACACACACACACACACACACACACACACACACACACCCCACACACCGCACACACACACACCACACACACACACACACACACACACCACACACACATTGCACACACACATATTCACTCACACACATATACTCACACACAGACACACAACATACACACACACACTCTCACATACACTCACACACACACTTACACACACACATCCTCCTCCTCCTTTTCCTCATCATCAGAGAAAAGGTATTTTAACAAAATATAATAAACCTCGCTCTTTCTGTCAATAACATTTAAGTTACCCACACAGACAACACATAACTACTGCAGATCTGTTAGCCATTGTCTACTCTTTACACTCTTCTCTAACCTTCCTTGCATACACCCCCCACCCCCCACCCCCTACCCCAACTCTTATACAACAGGCATTTAGCCAAAACAGACACACAAAACACACACACTTTTCTGTCTGTCCAGTGAAATTTCAGAAACGAAACCCCCACAAAACTGCTCTACGAGCCATTGACTGCACAGACAGATGGACAATTTCTGTCTGATAGGAAGACCCCCAAATCCTATCTGCCAGAAAATGGACTGTACAAATGGCTTGTCTGGGTCACTTCGTGCATCTTTCATTGTCTGCTGCTTGCTAAGTTAACCGCCCTCTGACTTCTCTGACTACATCAGTGGTGGGGGTGTCTGTGGAACTGTGTGTTTGGTGGTGCAAGCAGGCAAGTCTGTCAGAGTCTTGCGCCAACTAGTAAGGCAGAAGACCTGTAGATTGGAGTAAATAAACGCCACAGGTTGGGGGGAGGGGGGGGGGGGGGGCGGTGTGTATGCAAGGAAGGTAAGAGAAGATTGTAAAGAGTAGAAACTGAATAACAGATTGAAGTAGTGAATTGGTGGTCTAGAGGTAAACGCCTGTCTACAAAGCGAAAAGTCCGGGTGGAACCTGCACTTGTTTTTCCTCCACTGCTTTTTCCTAAAAAATGCTACAGGTTTGAGGAAAATAGAATTGAGAGAGAGAGAGAGAGAGAGAGAGAGAGAGAGAGAGAGAGAGAGAGAGAGAGAGAGAGAGAGAGAGAGAGAGAGAGAGAGAGAGAGAGAGAGAGAGAGAGAGAGAGAGAGAGAGAGAGAGAGAGAGAGAGTATTTGCTTGGTGTGAAACTACACAGATACGTACTACTTAATCAACCTCTATGCTAACTTCAAAAT
>CM060317.1:45341713-45349213 GCA_030674155.1 Stramonita haemastoma | reverse complement strand
TTAACTTCCATTTCAGAGGGAGAATATCAAGTGAGATGTAATCATTACATGACAATGATGATGATTTTAGTAGAAGTACTTTAAGAGCACGTCTGTACATACTTGCCAATGGTTTTAAAGTGTTTTCGCTCGCCGTATCCCAAACTGTTGATACATAATTTATGTGTGGCTCAATAAAAGCATGATAAAACAGTTTACAAGAGTGTGAATTTAGGAAATGTTTTATCTTCATTAGCTGATAAATCTTTTTTGATATGATTTTACACACCATTTTTACATGTTCAGACCATGACAGATTATTATCAATTACTAATCCTAGAACTTTATGAAAATCAACTTCTTGAACTACATTACCACTGATGTCCAATGAACTACGGATTTTAGAAAGGTTCTGCCGTTTTTGTCTGGTAGTTATAATCATATGTTTACTCTTATGAGGGTGGATGCTCATATGATTTGAATCAGACCATTTTATCAGTTGTTCTATATTAGTCTGTAAGGTAAAAATCACGTCATCTAATTTAGTGTGGCTAGTATGTAATGTTGTGTCATCTGCAAACATTTCACAGTTAGCTTTTAAACAGAGGGGTAAATCATTAATATATATTGAGAATAGTATGGGTCCCAAGATGGAACCTTGAGGAACACCGAACAAAATGGGCAAAATAGAAGATTTAGATTCCTCAATTAAAACAAGTTGTTTACGATTGTCTAAAAATGATGACATGAGTTCTATTGTATTATCTGAAAGACCATACAGTTTCAGTTTTCTTAGAAGAAGCTTGTGATCAATCAAATCAAATGCTTTTGAAAAATCAACAAACAGGACACCAGTAATTAAATTGTTATTTATGTTGGTTAGCCATTTGTCAACTAAGTTCGTTAGTGCAGTGTGACACGAATGTTTTTTTCGAAATCCAGATTGATTGGGATGAAATAGGTCATGCTTATTGAAGTGGCTAAGAATGTGCTGTCTAATATGATTTTCTAACGGTTTAGATAAGTTAGATAATATAGAAATAGGTCGATAATTTGCAGGATTAGAACGATCACCAGCTTTATGGAGTGGCAAAACTTTGGCAACTTTGAAAGCTTTTGGAAAACGATTTTTTGCTATAAATAGATTGAATACATAGGTCAATGTTTCTGAGATAACTGGAGCTGCTATTTTTTTGATCTTACCATTGATACCATCTAGCCCACATGTGCCTGTTTGTTTTAAATGGGTCAAAGCATTGTAAACTTCATTCACAGACATGAATGGAATATTAAGTTTTGATGAGATGTTTTTAGAAGCACAGAATTCATCTAGTACTTCAAGATTATTTAAGTGAGAGGTGTTAGTTTGGATAGTTGATAGAGCTATATTACAAAAATGATCATTGAGTTTATCTGGCACTATGTCTAAAGGAAGTGAAGATTTAGGTCTAAAATCCTTTTTAGTTAAGCGGTTAATGGCATTCCACATAGATTTATTATTAGACTTGTCAGAAACAAGCTTTTGAAAATACTCCTTTTTAGCCTGTCGTTTCAAATATGTGACAAGATTTCTTTGTTTAGTAAATTCATCCCTTGTTCCATTGATCAATAACAAATCTCGTAATTTTATTGCATCTTCAACATGTTTGGTCAACCATGGTGGTTTAGGGTCAGTTTTAACTCGTTTAGTTTTTAAAGGTGCGTGTTTGTCATAAACATTCAAAAAGTTATGATACCAAATTTCAAATGCATTATCTGGATCCGTGAACTGGTAAACTAAAGGAAAATGTGAATTATTTAAATCCCCAAGGAAACTGTTTATGTCAAAATGTCTAAGATTTCTGTATTTAAGCCACTTATGGCTGTTCTTTGGAATACTAACTCCCTTTCTTGAGAGGAGAGAGAGAGAGAGAGAGAGAGAGAGAGAGAGAGAGAGGAGAGAGAGAGAGAGAGAGAGAGAGAGAGGAGAGAGAGATAACACTGAACTGATTTAATGTACATTGGCCATGGACCACAATACATTTCTTGGGCTTGGGATGGAACAAAGGGTTCATTCGTATCACAGGCAAGGCAAATGCACGAAAGGCATAGAGTCATGCAGATCAATGAAGAAAAACACACATTATTCTAAATCATGATTATGAACCTAGCAAGAAACAAAACCAAATCACAAAAATATGATGTCAAGGGAAAACTGTAGACAGAAAGACAGACAGAAAGACAGAGACAGACAGACAGAGAGAGACACAGATAGACAGTCAGATAGACACACAGATAGATAGACAGAAAGGCAGACAGACAGAGACAGCGAGAGACAGAAATAACAGAGAGAGAGAGAGAGACAGAGACAGAGACAGAGAGACAGAGAGACACAGAGAGACAGAAAGTTTTAACAATGCCCTAAATAGAAAAATAAGCTCCTTAAACAACGCATCATCCAATGTTTGCTTTCTTTTTAAAAAACAACAGCAAAATGCTAAGTAAATAAACAATAAGCTCTTGAGCAAAGACAACATAATGTATATATGTTCATACCCAAACTGAATGCTATAAGAAAAAAAAAATCCCCAAACATTTCAATTTTAACTTTTTGTATTTATAAGACATTTAAGTGATTGAATTGAACTGAACATCAATTTTTTTTCTTTGAAAAAACAACTGTACAACAACCTACATCAGGATTTACAGATCAAACATGAAACACAGAAAAAAACACTTTCAAAAGTATAGGGAAAATAACTCTACATAAAAAGAATACAACAAAAAAAAAAGAGAGAAAGAAAAGTCTGGGTTACATTTATCCAACATCTTGGTAGACAGCGGGTTTTTTTCTGGCTTTTTCTCTTATTCCTTTTTTCTTGTTCCTTTTTTGTTATCATCTGTGGTGGCCTTGTTGTGATTGTGTCTGGAGATTGCGACAGACTGGTGTTGTTCTTCTTCATGGCCCTGGACTAAACTGCCTGCACTGTTCAACCCAGACAGTATTGCCGGACAGGTTGGTGGGTTTAAAAAAATAAAAAGGATACTGGTAATGGCATGATAAAACAATAAGACAGAGACAGAGACAAAGACAGAGACAGAGACAGAGGGGAGAGAGAGAGAGAGAGAGAGAGAGAGAGAGAGAGAGAGAGAGAGAGAGAGAGAGAGAGAGAGAGAGAGGAGAGAGAGACAGAGAGACAGAGAGACAGAGAGACAGAGAGACAGAGAGACAGAGAGAGACAGAGACAGAGACAGAGAGAGAGACAGAGAGAGAGAGAGACAGAGAAAGAGAGAGAGAAAGAGAGAGATTGAAAGATAGAGATTGAGAAGGAGAGAGCGAGAAAGAGAGAGAGAAATTCAGAGTTTTAACAATGCCTAGATAGAAAAATAAGCTTCCTAAACCACACACGAACCAATTCTTCATTTTTTTTGTTTTTGTTTTTCTTAAAAGGGTCCTTAACAACATGCTGAGTAAATAAACCATAAGCTCTTGAGTAAAGACAACATGATGCTTACATGTTCATACCCAAACTGAACCATATAAGAAAAATCCCCAAACCTTTCAATTTTAAATTTTCTGTTTATGAGATAATAAAGTGATTGGAATGAATTGAATTAAATTGAATTGAACGCAAACTCGTTTTCTTTTACTTTGGAAAACAACAACTGTACAACAACAGCACCTCAGGATTTACAGATCAAATTATACAAAAAATAAGCAAAACAAAAACTTTCAAAAGTATAGGAAAATAACTCTACATAAAATGTATTCTACAAAAAAGAGAGAGAGAAAAGTCTGGGTTACGTTAATCCAACATCTTGCTAGACAGTGGGTTTTTTGTGTGGCTCTTTTGGCTCTTTTCTTCTTTCTTTTTTAATCCTGTGTGGTGGCCTTGATGTGATTGTGTCTGGAGATTGCGACAGACTGGTGTTGTTCTTCTTCATGGCCCTGGACTAAACTGCCTGCACTGTTCAACCCAGACAGTAGCGCCAGACAGGTTGGTGGTGTGGGTTTAAAAAAAAGAAAATAGAAAGGATATTGATGATGGTATGATAAAACAATAAGAGAGAGATCGAGAGAGAGATCGACAGACAGACAGACAGACTGAGTGACTGAGAGATTAGGGGGGAAGGGACAGGGAGACAGAGATGAATGAATAGACAAACTGATAGACAAATAGACAGAGAGTCAAATATGCAGGCAGCCTGGCAGAAATGTAGGCAGACAAACAGACAAATTTCCCCCCATCTCAAAATGTAAAACACAAAATCAAAAACAATGAAAAGCAAACAAACTCAAGGCAGGGAATAAGGAAAGGGGTTGTTATAAGTACCAACTCAGCGATTGAGACCATCCATAAATCTATGAAGCAGCCTTTCTAGAGATACTAGAAGCAGCAAATGCATAACTTGTATGGAAGAAAGTGTTATGAAGGGTTCTGAGAGTAAGATTCAGATCCAGTGATTGGACAAATTCTTTATTCCTAGCTAAAGCTTTTTCCATCTTTAGTAAAGGTGGCATTGGAAAAATAAAACGTTGAGTATGCACTGTTTTGATTAAACAACGCTGAATGTGGTTACCATTTTTGGCTGGGTGACCGTTCATGTGCCCGGGCTTCAGTTAAGTTCCACAGTTTACCAAGCAGTAAATGGGTGTCTGCCCTCTTCAGGGGCACGAAATTTAAAGCAGTTAGGAGAGGAGGTAGTTGCCACCTTCAGTATGCTGGCCCTTAGAGTAGCTGAGGTCTCTAAAATCTCTCCCCCCAACAGTCACATAGACTTTGGGAACAAATTTACTATTTATTCTTCGTTTTAAACTATAGCGTTGAGATTATCGTAGCATCTCAGGAAAATCATCAAAATGTCTTTTATTTTGCTGAATGGTTATTGTACGTTTGCTGGGTGTAAAATGTATAAAAACACAACACCCTGATATTAGAATCAAGGTAAACAAGATGAAAAAGGACACGATGAAGGGAAACAAACCAGCCCGGTGATTAAAAAGGCAAGGCCGATCTTGAATGTCAGGTTTGTTTTGCTTCTGAGGTTCAATCGCACTGACTCATCCATCAGCATGGGATCAGTGACTTGGGTTCCTGGCCTTGTTGTTTTGTTATAGGCCACAGTTATTTTCACTCGAACACAAAATGTCAAGGAAATCAGTTTTTTTAACAGCTGAGCTAGCTTGGCGGGTAGTACAAGAGAGAGAGAGAGAGAGAGAGAGAGAGAGAGAGGAGAGAGAGAGAGGAGAGAGGAGAGAAGAGAGAGAGAGAGAGAGAGAGAGAGAGAGAGAGAGAGAGAGAGAGACAGACAGACAGACAGACAGACAGACAGACAGACAGACAGACAGACAGAGACAGAGACAGAGAGAGACAGAGACAGAGAGAGAGAGAGAGCAGAATAATTAAAAATACATATTATTACATAATTTAAAAGACAATGAACTAAAGGTTTTCTCGACTGTCTTCTCATCTCCTTGATCTCCTTGTGGAGTCATTGGAGCGCGCACAGAACTTGGGCAAGTTAAACCTGACAAGGTTCAAGGTGAAACATCCCACCCTGAATTTTCCAGACACTGCTGTCGAGTTTTGACTCCCCCTCCCCCACCCCCTCGAAAAAAATCCCAACAAAACACCCTAAACAAACCCCGTGGATCCACAAGGATGGAATACAGTTGCTTGACTGTAAGGTATGATGTAAATACACTACTTAGTCTTTGGATATTTTTCCAGTTCGAGGGGATTTTTACCCTGGAGTTAACATCAGTGCTGACTCCACTTTTCCCAAAAGTCCTTCGGTTGAGACTATAAACCGAGGCCCCACGCAGAACATCTTGTGGCACACGTTAAATCCTGAGTACGCGTAAGAGTACGCCATTGTGTTCTGGTGGGAACAGATGACAAGATTTACAAAAACGGCACGCACACGTTGTGCGGGGACTGGATGTAAAAAAGCCCATAAGGGCTGATTCCATTATCTTTGATATAAAAAAAAATGAAATAAAAATAAACGATAAGATCAGCGTGCCTTTCACACAAAATCATAATTACACCACACTCCACATTATACTGAAAAACAAAGAAAACATCCTGACATAGACTCTCTTTATTTACTTCTACACGCTAACGAAACGACTGTCTGGTGCCAAGGCCAAACTTAACAACACTATACATTAGAACCCTAAGACTTTTGAAAAGTTAAATCAGTTTAACGCACACAAAGAAGCTGATGACAAAAAAGAACAAAAAACAGAACATAATGTCGAGGTTCTGTTCATCAAGAATCATGCCAGACATTTTTTTTTTGTTTAAAAGAAAAACGTTTTTGTTGTATCATCCCTAGTGGCCTTGGCGTGATTGTGTCTGGAGATAGCGACAGTCATCATGTTTATGGCTCTCCCAGCAGGCAAACTGCTTGCACTGCAAAACACAGACAGACACTATCTCTAGACAAGTTTTAGACGAAAGAAAAATCTTCGATCTAATCTATGGTGAAGTAAATCAACGTATGTGGTATATGTATGTATGTTTATATGTATATATGTATATATGTATATATGTATATATGTATATATGTATATATATATATATATATATATATATATACATATACAGAGAGAGAGAGAGACAGAAACAGAGAATCAGAGACAGAGATACAGAGACAGTGAGACAAAATGAGAGACAGAGAAAGAGACGAAGACAGATTGGCAGGCATGGAAGGACAGACAGACAAAAAACAAACAAGCAAGTAAATAAACAAACAGGCAATAGAGTTACCGGAAGCTTCAAGGTTCGGAAACAATAAGCGTAGTTGCTATACGCAAAGCTACGTATATCTAAGTTCAATGCCAATAGTAGATAGCAACAACATTTTCATTTTCTGCCAAAGATAATCCCCACTTTGTTCTTGCATAACCATCTTAGTAAACCGTTGTGAAATGATGAGTCAGATCAGTGACAGCTTT
The DNA here is from genome assembly GCA_030674155.1 of Stramonita haemastoma. Classification (NCBI taxonomy): domain Eukaryota; kingdom Metazoa; phylum Mollusca; class Gastropoda; order Neogastropoda; family Muricidae; genus Stramonita; species Stramonita haemastoma. The sequence continues at coordinate 45,342,291 of CM060317.1, read as the reverse complement.
TCAGGCTTGGGGGGGGGGGGGAGGGGAGGTATTATAGCATGATCCAGGAGTGTATCTTAGAGTATGATCCAGGAGTGTGTCTTAGAGCATGATCCAGGAGTGTGTCTTAGAGTATGATCCAGGAGTGTGTCTTAGAGTATGATCCAGGAGTGTGTCTTAGAGCATGATCCAGGAGTGTGTCTTAGAGTATGATCCAGGAGTGTGTCAGAGCATGACCCAGGAGTGTGTCAGAGCATGACCCAGGAGTGTGTCAGAGCATGACCCAGGAGTGTGTCAGAGCATGACCCAGGAGTGTGTCAGAGCATGACCCAGGAGTGTGTCAGAGCATGACCCAGGAGTGTGTCAGAGCATGACCCAGGAGTGACCCGTAGTCTTTCCAGTGTGGAGGGTTAGCACTGTCAAATGCAACACCAGTACTTCAGTACTACAGTCATAGCAGCATGAGGCCAGTGTCTTTAAGGATTATGACTACCAGGTGAGAGTCCAACGATACTTCAGGAAAAAACCAGTGCTGTGACACAGAGCTCATCATCCGAAATACCAAGATGATTACAACCAAATCTGATGACTAATGAGGA
>CM060317.1:45316713-45336713 GCA_030674155.1 Stramonita haemastoma | reverse complement strand
GAGAGAGAGAGAGAGAGAGAGGAGAGAGAGAGAGAGAGAGAGAAAGAGACAGATAGACAGACAGACAGACAGACAGACAGACAGACAGACAGACCGACCGACTGACCGACCGACCGACAGAGAGACAGAAACAAGTCAAGTCAAAGTCAAGTCAAGTCAAGTCAAGTCAAAAACACTTTAATCATCCCTGAAGGGCAATTACAATACTGACAGGCATATTGATACAAATCATAATCAAACACACGAAGAAGCTACATTTCTTATTTGTTCAAACATTATATAACTACAAATAAAATGTCACAAACACTCACACTCTACGCGCGCGCGCTTGCACACACGCAAACACACGCATACACACACACCAATGTTTAGATACAATAGATACAAAGACAGAGAGTCACTTTCTTTACTCAGACAAGCTATCAAACTTTGTCTTGTAAAACAAATTCCAACACAAATAAAATAAAATAAAATAAAAACAATTTCGGCACAGAAGAGAAAACAACAAAAAGTGTGAAGAGTTCGGGGATTTTGGGTCACTGGAACCGTTAGTGTGGCCTGATAGTGACCTCAGTTTGGGATGCTCATACATTTGCTGCCTGTGGTGAGTTAGTGTTATCGCTTTCAGAACCACAGGCTTACAGGGGAAAGTCACTGCAGGGATGCGCAGTAAAGATCGTTACCCAGGTTTGGGGGTTTGGTTTTGGGTTGTTTTTTGGGTTTTTTTTTGGGGGGGGGGGGGGGGTTGGAGTGGCGGGGGGGGGTGTCTTTGGTCTGTGTCTTTGCTCCCGTCTCTGATTCGTTATTTCTATCTTTTTTCTCTCTTTCCCTGCCTATGTCGATGGCTGTACATTAATTGCATAACAGAATTGCCTAACATTAATGAAAAGGCTGACTATATTTTTATTTCTGTAAATTTCTGCGAATGAACGTATTCTGTTAATGCAAACTATATATATGTTACAGTTGATTTTGTTTTCTGAAATCCCCCATACCCTAAGAGGGGTCGAAGGCAAATTAAATCTTGGATCTTGAATCTTGAATCTTTATCTGTCTCACCCAGTTCTGGCTCCACGACTTAACTATCATCACCGTCAGTAAGGGGGGAGGGGGTGGCTATGTGTATGGTATACTGTCTATATGGGAACAAAACTAACATCTCTGAAGACCGACCACCAATGTGACCAAAATAACAGGGCATGACACTTGTGCCTGGTGGCCTCACATCGGCCTAATATTGATAAGTTCTGCGTGTATACTTTTGGCTCCTGATGATCCAAACACACAGAGTACGTCTGGAATAATGACGATTGTAAATAAGCGGCAGGGGAACAGCACGGGATAGGAGCCTATAGCCTAGTGGTCAGAACATTGCACTCGCAATTTGACGTCCCGGGTTTGATTCCCGGTCGAGGAGATTTTTCTCCTGGAGTTAACATCAGTGCCGACTCCACTCTCCCCAAAAGTCCTTCGGATGAGACTATAAAACCGAGGCCCCGTGTGCGAACGCACACAAAATATCTTGCGCACACGTTAAATCCTGTTCCGCTTTTCGTAAGAGTAGGTCATTGTGTGCCGGTGAGAACAGATGACATTTACAAAACTGCATACACACGGGGAATGGATGTAAAAAAAAGCACATGAGCGCGTATGCCATTATCCTCGATATAAAAGAATAAATAAAAATAAAATTAAAAAAAAAAGAGGTTAAGAAACAAAAAAGAGTTGTGCATAGAAAAGTTGATAATAGAAATAAAATGTCAGGGTTACTTTCATCAGACATCACGTCAGACGCCCTTTATCTTCTTTTTTATTATTTCGTTTTAGTGTGTGTTCGGAATTGAGGGTCGTTGCATCGACTGCATTGTGTCTGGCTTCAGCGGCAGAACTAGCGCTTTCTTATTGGTCATCTAAGCAGACGATCTGCACTTTAAATCCCAGACGATAACCCTATACAAGTTTTCTGAAAAAAAGTATCGATGAGAGAGAGAGAGAGAGAGAGAGAGAGAGAGAGAGAGAGAGAGAGAGAGAGAGAGAGAGAGAGAGAGAGAGAGAGAGAGGAGAGAGAGAGGAGAGAGAGAGAGAAGAGAGAGAGAGATGTGGGTGTGTGTGTGTGTGTGTGTGTGTGTGTGTGTGTGTGTGTGTGTGTGTGTGTGTGTGTGGTGTGTGTGTGTGTGCATTCGTGCGTGTGTACACGCTCATGAGCAGAATCTTCAGAACTCTCAGTCCAACACGCACAGACACAGGCACACACAGACGCACAGAGAAAGATGTACACACAGACACACAGATGTACACATACAAACACACACACACTCACACACATATACACACACGCACGCTCTCTCTCTTTCTCTATAACTCTCACACACTCACACACACACACTCACACACACACATACACACACACGCACTCTCTCTCTCTCACACACATATACACCCCCCACACATACACACATACAAACATACACATGCACGCACACACACACACACACACACACACACACACACACACACACACACACACACACACACACACACACACACACACACACACACACACACGTACCAAAAAATAGGAACATCATTGTTGAAGGTTGCATTACAATGAGTCAACACAAGATCAAGTCTATTTTCGATCTCATTCCCTTTATTTAGAATATCAGTCTTTTAGAGGTATCAGCTTTCTTAGCATTTATGGTTCTAAAGGACAGGTTGGGACGAAAAAGCATCTGGTTTACTTACACACTGTACAGAAATAAATTCTTTTTTTTTCTCACTTTTTCGAGGTTGCTTTATTGTGATGTATCCTGGATATAATCATGGCAACAGAACTGTTGTGATCTCAGTCGTGATGTTGAATTAGTCATTTCAGTAAGCCACTTGCCCTTTACATCTCACGAAATGAATCAAAATATGTATCAAAGAAGATACAATAGAGAAAACATACTTTATTGTCAAAGAAAAAAAAAGTATTGGTGCCAGTCAGAAAACGCTGGAGGAGAGAGAGAGAGAAGAGAGAGAGAGAGAGAGAGAGAGAGAGAGAGGAGAGAGAGAGAGAGGAGAGAGAGAGAGAGAGAGAGAGAGAGAGAGAGAGAGAGAGAGAGAGAGAGAGAGAGAGAGAGAGAGAGAGAGAGAGAGAGAGAGACAGACAGACAGACAGACAGACAGACAGACAGACAGACAGACAGACAGACAGACAGACAGACAGACAGCAGACAGACAGACAGACAGACAGACACAAACAGACACAGACAGACACAGAAAGACACAGACACAGAGACAGACAGACAGACAGAGGCAGAGAGAGTCAGAGAGAGAGAGGAGAGAGAGAGAGAGAGAGAGAGAGAGAGAGAGAGAGAGAGAGAGAGAAGAGAGAGAGAGAGAGAGAGAGAGAGAGAGAGAGAGAGAGAGAGAGAGAGAGAGAGAAGAGAGAGAAGAAGAGAGAGACAGAACAGAGAAGACAGAGTCAGAGACAGACAGAAAACAGACTAGACGCAAACAGAAGAAAAGTAGACAGACAGATTGACATAGAGACTGATAGGTATACAGAGATGATGATGATGATGATGATGATGATGATGATGATGATGATGATGATGATGATGATGATGATGATGGTGGTGATGCTGCGCTGCTGCTGCTGCTGCTGCTGCTGCTGCTGCTGCTGCTGCTGATGATGATGATGAAGGTGGTGGTGATGATGGTGGTGGTGGTAGTAACACAAAGACGGTAGGATGACAATGCCCCCAAATAAAAGTTTAAAGGAAGAAGAAGGATGATGGTTTATTGTCCAAGACAATAACAACAAAGATGTAAAGGTAAAGGTAAAGGTGTCCCATAACCTGTGTGGTCGTAGGGGAGCGAGGTGTCAGAGACCTCGGCTTCTCTAGGGGCCAGCATGTTGAGGGCGGCGCCCATCTCCTCTCCCTCGCTGCTTTAGCAGCAAAGGCGTAACTACAACATCAACAACGACGATGATGATATCAATGACGGCGGCACTTGACACCCATAACCTGAACATAATACGGAAAAAACAAGTCATGCCCAGTTAGATCAGACATTGCGACATCTCGGGAGTGCAGGTCACAAGTGGAAAATCCGTTTCTCTGAGTCATCAGTTCTCCCAGCGTCTTCACCAATTATAAACTCGATACCTGATCAATATACTTAAACACACACACACACACACACACACACACACACACACACACGCACACACACGCACACACACTCACACGCACACCCACTCACACACACACACCGCGCGCACACACACTCACTCAAACAGACAGACAGACAGACAGACAGACACACAACACACACACACACACACACACACACACACACACACACACACACAGAAGAATGAACAAACAAAAGAGCATCCAAACAAAAAACAAAACAAAACCACACCACAACACCACCACCACCACAACCACCACCACCAACAACAGCGAACAATAATCAGCCAAACACACACCCGGTACCCGTATCACCGAAACAAACATTGAATTCTATCCCGACAAATAAATCCCTCGGCTTTTAGGGATTACACACGATCCAGCGTTTATTGACAAACATCTAGACAGAAGCACTGACGTGGAACATCTACACCCCTAGTGCAGTGAAGCAGCTGACGTCAACTGCTCTCACCATCACTCATTACGTTATTACCTCTCTTCTCTGGTTACAACGTCACTCTGCCCAGGAATAAGGGAGGTAAGGTTGGGATCGGATAGATGCATTTCTTTCTCTAAGGCTCAGACGGCAACTATTGCTGTCTGTCATAATTATGTGCAGAAAACATGGTGCGCTGCCGTTAATCGTCTGTTATCATTAAAGTCTTTCTGGAACAAAACGGCTAGCGAATGGACCAGGAAGGCAGAAAATAGACAAGATCTTACGAGGTGTCGGGAAGAAAAAGGAACCAGGCAGAAACAAAGAGAGTGATAGAAATGAAGGAATTATTGGCGCAGAATTTCTAGTTTATACTGACAGATCTGGTGTGTCCTCACGGGGAAGGATAAATTTATGTGTATGCCACCTTAGTCACGACAGACTTCTCTGCATGAACTACGGGCTGCTTTTCTTGGGGGAGAGCACGTCGCCACAAGAGCAGCGCCACCCGTTAATTAAAAAAAAAATTTTTTGTCTGTAGCTGCTTATCATGTACTTGTTTTTCCCTACCAGATCACGCGGCTTTTTTTCCTACAGAATTTTACCAGAGACAACTCTATCGTTGCCGTAGGTTCTTTTTCTGTACACTAAAATAATGCGTGTAGCACACAGGACCTCGGTTTATCGTCTCATCCGAAAGACTAACACCCGGACCGCCACTCAAGGATGGGGTAAAAGTTTGCACTTAAGCAGAGGTCGATCCTGCATATCTCGTTTTCTACACAAGCACGTCACCTCCACACCACCCATCGTTTACACGGTAGAATCTGGTCCACCTCCCCTCCCCCCCCAAAAAAAAAAAAAAAAAAAAAAAAGCCAGTTATTGATTGCAAACCAAGCGCTAGGATTCAACAGAAATGAGTGTTGTTATGCACTGGAACACTATGTTGAGATGTTTTTATTCAGGACAAGTAGCTCCTGGTAGCATAGCAACCTGTTACTTGCCATAAAAGAAGAAAGATTCCCCGAAGATTGAGTATGGCTGCCTATATACAGTGGTAAGGTATTTATGTCATCACATCTTTTCTCTCGTTACAAAGTCACTCTGACCTGAAATCTTGGAGGTAGGGTGGAGATAAATATGCATTTGTATGCCACCTGAAGTCACAGCAGATTTCTCAGCATGAAATCAGGGCTGTTTTCTCCTTTGGGGAGAGTGCGTCGCCTCAAGAGCAAGTGCCACCCATTTTTTGTTAAAGGAGTGGGTGGGGGTGGGGGTGTCTTTTTGCCGTCTGCAATACACGTCAACTTCTCTTCCAGTGTAAACTTTAAAGTCTGGCAGTGATCGTCAGGTGTGATGTTGAGTGAGACAGAGTGCATGAATTATTCGTGGCTGGTGAAGATCTAACGACAACACTATTGAATTAGCACCTCTGTTACATTTCATGACGCTTTGATTACTGCTTCTCTCTCTCTCGCTTCCTTTGCCTCTCAACATTCCTATCTGTTTGTCAGATTGTCTGTGTTTATGTCTGTCTGTCTGTTTGTTTGTCTGGTTGTTTGTTTCTAAGTCTGTCCCGTCTATCTGTTTCTCTATATCTTGCCTCTCAAATTTCTCTTTATCTTCTGTAGTTTATACATGTATGTGCATACATTTTTTTTTGTGTGCAAGATATAGCGCTATACAAATTCCATGTATTATTATTATTATTATACACACGGGCGCGCCTTTTCTATGTGTGTGTGTGTGTGTGTGTGTGGTGTGTGTGTGTGTGTGTGTGTGTGTGTGTGTGTGTGTGTGTGTGTGATAGAGAATGAGTGTGATTTAATTTTACTTACAGTACAGCAGATATATAAAGCGATTCTCACTTTGCATCGGTTTTATCTAACTTTCTGCCGTTTTTTGGTCTCTCTCGCTCCCTGAATGTCTGCCTATCTGCATGTCTGCCTGTCTGCCTGCCTGCCTGTCCGTCTGTTCGTCCATCCGTCCGTCCGTCTGTCCGTCTGTCTGTCTGTCCAGAAATGTACAAATGCATTTAGGCTACATATTCTGTTGTCATCCTCCAATGAAACTACTGTAAGGAATTTGTCATTATATATTCACAAAGCATTGACAAGACGAAATATTGCCTTAAGTTAAGAAATGGTATTGTGTTTACGTGAAAATGTGAATTCTTTCGTTAAATCAAGTGTCATTTTTTGTTTTTTGTTTTTGATATAATGATATTGTACAGGCCCCTTCAGAATGGACCAATGGTCTTCCTGAATAAATATTTGCATTCGCATTCGCATTCGCATTCACATTCTCTCTCTCTCTCTCCTCTCTCTCTCTCTCTCTCTCTCTCTCTCTCTTCTCTCTCTCTCTCTCTCTCTCTCTCTCTCTCTCCTCTCCTCTCATCTCTCTCTCTCTCCTCTCCTCTACTCCTCACTCACTCTCTCTCTCCTCAAATTGAAGATTATTGAAAAACAAAAAAGGGATTCACTGAAAGTTGATGACTATAATCGAATGAAGAAAAAGCCCTGTATGGTTGGATGCTCCCACTGATGCGGGCTGCTTCAAACGTCCAGGGGAATAAATTGTGTCTACACATCATTACCTTCGCTGCGTGACAGCAGTGTGCCTTGCTCTGTGCTTGTTTGCTGATTGTTGGCTTGGTTTTCCCCTCGCTCTGTCATATGTGCACGCATTCACGCACGACAAAACACACATGGGAGGAAGGGCAATTTAAAAAATACATGCTAGAGCTCTCAAACACACACACACACGCGCGCGCGAGCGCGCGCGTGCGCACGCACACACACATACACACACACGCACGCACTCACACATATTTGTATATAGACATATATTATATATAAACATATATATTATAAACATATATATATATATGTATATATATAATATATATGTACACACACATACACGCATACTTTACGTGCCCGCGCGCGCGCGCGCGCGCCTACACATACATACACACACTACACACTACACACACACACACACACACACACACACACACACACACACACACACACACACACACACACACACACTCCCCCGAGGCAACAGGCGATCACTGAGAACCAAACAGGATCAGAAGTATTGACGGAACGCATGTGGACACCATGCATCCAAACACAACACCTACAGCAAACAGGGCTGTCTGCTACACTGGCTGCACACCACAGTTAAGATTAGGTCTCAAAACGCACTATCTTTCCTATGTTGTTATAGAGTCATCGTCGTCATCGGCGTCATTCCCTGAAACCAGAGCACGGCTGCCTCCGTGGTGTAGTGTGTAGAAACAGCCTGGCGCGCGAACTTTGTCAACAGTGTAGTGATTGTAATGATTATCGTGTTTGATAAGCATGACAAGTGAGCGGATTTTCAGGTGACTCCTAAAGATGCTAAGATTGGGAAAGCCCTGACAGCAGCAATCACAGCAACTGCATCAGTTGAACAAATACTGCTATGTGTTATGGTGTCTGTTAGCCTCTTACCATGAATATATGCACGTGAAAGGCTATTCGTGCTACTAGTGGATCAGTAGTCTAGAGGTAACGCACCTGTCTAGAAAGCAAAAAGTCCGGGTCGGACGTGTGTGGTGGTTTGAACCTCGATTGGGCCCAAAACTTTTCCCCCATCCATTAGACCATGAATGGTGGTCTGGGTGCTTGTCTTTCGGATGAGACGAAAAACTGAAGTCCCGGATGCTACGCAAAATTATCTAGCGCACGTGAAAGAGCCCATGGCAACAAAAGTGTTCCTGGCAAAATTTCGTAGAAAAAAGCCTCTCTGATAGGGAAACAAATACAGCTGCAGATCGGAAAAGTAAAAAAAAAAAAGTGTGGCGCTGCCCTTGCGGGGACACACTCTCCCTGGGGAAGGCAGTCCATACTTCATGATTTCAGAGAAATATGCCGTGACTTCAAGGGGTGTAAAATGCAAGCAGTCTGGTTTACAGTTCTTTTCTTTTCTTTTTTTCTTTTGTTTGTTACAGTTAGACGCTCCCATCATAAGTCCTTCGGATGAGACTATAAACCGAGGTCATGTGTGCGAAAGCACGCAGAACATCTTGAACACTCGTTAAAACCTGTTCTGGTATTTTGGAAGAGTAAGCCAGTGTGTGCCGGTGATGGGAACGAATGACAAAATTGACAAAATCGCTTACACACAGGGACTGGATGTTAAAAAAACCCAACAGCAACACAATAAGAGTCTATTCCATTATCCTCAAAATGAAAGAATAAAATAATAGATATTGTATCGTCTGGACTCTAAAAGCAAGCACACAGCACATGTTTTCTTATGTTAACAGATGCTTTACACACAAAAATAACGTGATGATTGTCTTATCCGCGCTACATACAACAAGGTATGTGTGGAGTGTGGCCGAATCAACAGCTGAAACCACGAGTTCCGCCCCTTCAGCTCTCTCTCTCTTCTCTCTCCTCTCTCTTCTCCTCTCTCTCTCTTCTCTCTCTCTCTCCTCTCTCTCTCTCCCCACCATTATCCTACATCAGGCTATTAAGTAATTTTTTCGCTGCTCCCAGTAAAGAGGATTAAATTGTGGACTCCAGGGATAAGTGGCCGGGAGGAATATATTGATTGCTGTTTTTGTTGCTGGGGCTAGTGATGTTAGTTTTTGTTGTCTTCTTCTTTCTGTCGGTCTTTCCTTTCTTTTACTTCTGCTTTCCTGTTTTCTTTCTTTTTTTTTTTCTCTCTCTCTGTATCTGTCTGTCTGTCTGTCTGTCTCTCTCGCAAGACATCTTGCGCACACGTTAAATCCTGTTCCGCTTTTCGTAAGAGTAGGCCACCGTGTGCCGGTGGGAACAGATGACATTTACAAAACTGCATACACGCGGGGACTGGATGTAAAAAAGCACAAGAGTGCTTATTCCATTATCCTCGATATAAAAGAATCTCTCTCTCTCTCTCATTTATCCATTTCCCCTTTTCTTTCATCTTGTTTCTTTCTTTCTTTCTTCCTCCTTTTTTTCTTTCTGTCTGTCTTTCTTTTGTTTTAATTCTTGCATTACTTTCATCTTTTCTTCCTCCCTTTTTTTGCTTTCTTTTTGTTTTCTACCTTTCCCCTTCCCTCAACTAATTCTTCTTCTTGTCACTTTTATTCTGTTGTGATCAGACGGCCATTTTATATGCTATTGATAGTATAAGTAAATGTTGACATTATTCTGTGTCTTTGTCTGTTTAAAAACATTGTGTCTTTTACTTCTCTTCTCTGGTTTGCAAAATAATATGCGGTTACATAGCCTAGAGTATCACAAGTAGATAGTTTCTATACATCTTTTTAGTGCATATGTATCTGCGCGCGCCTATGTATGTGAATGTGGCAAAGTCATGCGCACGCACGTGTGCATGCGCGGTGCGCACGCACGCACGCGAGCATGTGTGCACTGGTGTTTATATCTTCGTTGTATCAGATAGCTTGCAGACGTTTAAAAACATTTTGTTTTCGTTCAGTCGGTTTGAAATTGTTTAATGGATCTGGGTAGATGTCTTTACAACAGCTCTAAAACAATCTTGTGAACAAGGGAAACGATTCTGAAACAGCGACTGATTGCTTCCCTTCAAATGCTTCCCTTCAAACGTTTACGTGTAGACGCTTTAAAGAGTTTTAAAAACGTTCATGCAAGCTTAGTTTGCAAGAAATGGTAGACCTTACAGTAAATGTTTTTCTAAACTGTTTCTTTTTTCTGATCTTACTAGGTTTTTTGTTACTATTTCGATGTTCAGATAGGGAATCTCTCAAGTTTGATGTAGTTAATATGTAAAAAATACCTTTGAAAAACGACAACTGTCAACATTTCTTAAATGATTCCTTACATGACTGAAAGTGGTATGAAATGAAATGAAATTAGAATGAGCTGCACTTGGTCGACATATTTGTTCCTTCTCCTTTTGCTTCACCCAGAACTCCTTCGGAACTTATTTGAGCAGTATCCTGAAGCACTTTTCACACCAAATTCCTCCACTTATGTCGGTTATTCAAACCAAAGGGTCGAGATCTCCTCCGTTATTGAGAATCATTTCCACAATACTATCTGACATGTGAGGGAAGTAAACGGGACACACACACACACACACACACACGCGCACGCTCGCGCACCTACGCAAGGGTGATGACACTGAAAATCTGGGAAAAAACCTCTCAAAATCAGGCCTGGGTCCAGGGGCCACCCAGGGCCTAGTGGGGTGCAGGGGCAGTGCCACGCTGGAGGTTACGGAGGAAGGGGAAAAGCCCCTAGCTGAAGATTTTACGAAATTTAAAAAGCATACTCATGGCCTCTTCTGGCATCAAAATACAAAATCAAAGCACAACATTCATCTTACCACTGAATCCTTTAATGTTTCACATGACTGTGATTCACTGCAGCCTCTACTGTTCCACATGACTGTGATTCACTGCAGCCTCTACTGTTCCACATGACTGTGATTCACTGCAGCCTCTACTGTTCCACATGACTGTGATTCACTGCAGCCTGTAATGTTCCACATGACTGTGATTCACTGCAGCCTGTAATGTTCCACATGACTGTGATTCACTGCAGCCTGTAATGTTCCACATGACTGTGATTCACTGCAGCCTGTAATGTTCCACATGACTGTGATTCACTGCAGCCTGTAATGTTCCACATGACTGTGATTCACTGCGGCCTTTAATGTTTCACATGACTGTGATTCACTGCGGCCTGTAATGTTCCACATGACTGTGATTCACTGCAGCTTCTAATGTTTCACATGAATATGATTCACTGCGGCCTCTAATGTTCCACATCACTGCAGACGGCTCATCCACAAAAGAAGAGGAATCCTTCTTTCCTTTGATAATTGACAAGTACACTTTAGCTCCGGAAAAAAGTCACTTTACCACTCAAAGGGAATTTGTACAAACCATTCACAACAGTCATTGCCAATTCTGCGCACAAAGACACTGTAAACTTTTTCCTTGTGGTCGTTCAACGTCAGTCTTGTCTCATAATATTGATTTTTTTTTGGGTGGGGAGGGACTTTTGAAGGTCTACTGGAAGCATGTCTTTTTACTATAAACACTATTAAAAAAGCAAAAACAAACAAAATATCCTTTACAAATTTACAAACAAATACTGACAAAAGTCAGTTGAGCCCTGAGCCTTTCTCTTTGCGGCTGTTTTGCAAGAGGTACACGGTAGAGCAGAGGGCAGATTTCTACATGAACTTTCCTGGGGAACAGTTTTCTGGCTGGGAAACAAGTCTGAATACCCCCCCCCCCCCCCCCCGCCTCCTAACCCAGCCCCACCCCCAACTTCAGGCCGTTAGATATGGTGTTGGACACTTTTCAGTTATGAGTAAAAATGTATTAAAAAAAAAATGTCATTCCTCCGCTAGAGGTCTGAAATTTACCACTGGTGAACTTTGTTTTGCGTATGCGACCGTTTTTGCCCACCATTAAGGTAGCCGCATTCCGATGTTATTGGAGATTATGTCCTAGCACGACACCTGAATGAAAGCTTTTCTTCGTTGTTGATATATTTGTCATTCGCTCTTACTGGCACGACAGGCAAATTAATGTGTATGCATGTGGGAGATGTAATGCATGCGTTTACACAAAGGGCCTCTCTTTATAGTGTCATTCAAAGGACTTTGGTGCCATTTCTGGTGTTACCTCCAGAGAAAAAATGATGCCCTTGAACGGGCGTCACGGTGGTGGCTCGAACTCGTATCGACCCCCGGGAGTCAAATCGCGGGCGCATTGCTCTTAGCCACGTGTGTGTGTGTGTGTGTGGTGTGTGTGTGTGTGTGTGTGTGTGTGTGTGTGTGTGTGTGTGTGTGTGTGTGTGTGTGTGTGTGTGTGTGTGTGTGCACGTGTACGTGTACGTGTACGTGTACGTGTGTGTGTGTGAGTCTGGGTCAGATTGTGTGTGTGCGTGCGTGCGTCCGTGTGTGCGTCCGTGCGTGCGTACGTGTGTATGTGTGTGTACACGTGCGTGTGTGTGTTTGTGCGTGTGTGGTTGCGTCTCGGTATGTGTGTGTGTACGTAAATGTGTGTGCACACACCTGTGATCTTTTTCATGTATGTGTGTGCGTGTATGTGCACGCGTCCGCGCGCATGGACAAACACGCTTGAGTATAAAAAGTAATGTGTGCGTGCACATCATGTGCGTGCGTTCATGTGCATGTGCGTGCACATGCATGCATGCATGTTTGTATGTTATCTATGACTCATTCTTGCCTGCATGCAGGGTTGAACGCCTGGGACCAGTGAATGAGTCATGGAAAAAACTGACAGGTTGTTGACAGTGTCTCACGCCAATGACAAATGACTAGGGATACCTCATCAGGCCGAGTCATCGGCAGAGCCTGACTGTGCAGACAGACGCCAGTCAGGTGGAACAGCTAGCTGGATTAAAGCAGAGGATGCCATCTGATGCTGTTCCCCCCACAGCAGGCAGCTAGCTAGCTATCAAGGGATTATTAACTCCCCCGCCCGCGCGCATGCTCCGGTTTACAAGAGCGCAACAGGACTACTGCTCTGGTAACGCTCGCTGGTTCTGCGCTGCATGCATGCTGTGTTATATAGAGTTGGTTTGTAAGTGGACAGAGGATAAGTGGGTTGTTTATCAGTGTTGGGGTTTTCTTTTTTCTCTGTCTCTGTTTCTCTGTCTCTGTCACTCTGTCTCTCTGTGTCTCACTGTGTCTCTCTGTGTCTCTCTGTCTCTGTCTCTGTCTCTGTCTGTCTGTCTGTCTGTCTGTCTGTCTGTCTGTCTGTCTGTCTGTCTGTCTGTCTGTCTGTCTGTCTCTCTGTCTGTCTGTCTGTCTGTCTCTCTCTCTCTCTCTCTCTCTCTCTCTCTCTCTCTCTCTCTCTCTCTCTCTCTCTCTCTCTCTCTCTCTCTCTCTCTCTCTCTCTCTCTCTCTTTCTTGTGATTGTTGTTTCAGTAGTTTTTCTTCTCAAGTGCTGGGCGTGAGTTGGAACCTTATTATAGGTTTAAATAAAAGATAATATTGTTTTTCTTGTTTTGTTATTTCTGTGTGTCCCTCCGAGTTTTGTCCCTGTCTATTTGTTTTGTCTGTCTGTCTGTCTGTCTTTCTGTGTTAGTCTGTCTGTCTATCTAACTGTCCGTCCGTCCGTCCGTCTGTCTGTCTGTCTGTCTCTCTATCTGGGCTTGCTAAATTGTCTTGCACTCTTGTAATACAGTTTTTTTTCGATACTTCATTTAAACCAATCTAGGCAAAAGCCAAATGTGTCATATTTAAGAAATTACAGTATCTCGATATATAGATATAAATATAAATATATATATGTATATTCATATTATATTTTTATCTATATACTATATTAGATAAATCATTCTGACTGGAAACCGTCGAATTAAATAAAACCAAGACACATGACAACCAACCGACCAATTAATCAATCAATCAATAAGCCAACCAACCAAGCAACCAACCAACCAACTGAAGTTGTCCACCAAACAAGCCCTGTTCTAACCGTACCGTCTCCATTGCAAGGAAGTGTTGATGCAGAGAAAACTCCGTCGTCATGCTGCCTGCATTCATCATGGCAATACCACACTTTATTCACTTTGCTTCTACGTGCTCTTATGAATGTTTTGACCAAGTAAAGAACTTTCTAGGCTGGAAGAGAGATAGATAGAGAGGAAATAGAGGTGGGGATTAGAGGCATGCTTGTTGTGTCCTAACGTGGCTGTTGTCGTTATGTGGACAGACTCAGCGGAGATCAGAATTTAGTCTCAAAGCTTTCTGAAGACAATTCTGGTAGAATGGTTCTGTATAGGCCTACTACTTGGAAAGGGAACATTCGTTTTACGTTCGCAGTTTTGGCTAACTAACTATCATTTATTTGAAATCTTTTATTGCCTTTATTTTGAGTCCTGTTTTTTTTATCTGTGTTGATATGAATCAATGAGCTAAGCAGTTTAAAAATAATTCGCAGTTACCTTTTGACCAGGTTCGTTCAGTTGCACGTCTTAATCCAGTTAGCCGGAGACAATGCATTTAACGACACCACATCATAGCGTTAAGCTTTCCAAGGAAGAAAGAAACTTCCTTGTTAAGAGCACAGAGAAAGAGAGCGTAGGCATGGCAAGGGAGGGAGGGAGGGAGGGAGGGATGATGGGGAAGATGAACATCCATGAGAAGTTGGAAAAGGATGAAAGTGGAAAGAATCATAAATGCCAGTCACATTTCAGGATTTGTTCCCATTATTGTTCGCATAGATCCAACGGCACCAGGGACGTGACGATATGAAATGTGTGATGCTTAAAAGCTCTCTGTCTCTGTCTCTGTCTCTGTCTCTGTCTCTCTCTGTCTCTCTCTGTCTCTCTCTGTCTCTCTCTGTCTCTCTCTGTCTCTGTCTCTGTCTGTCTCTCTCTCTCTCTCTCTCTCTCTCTCTCTCTCTCTCTCTCTCTCTCTCTCTCTCTCTCTCTCTCTCTCTCTCTCTCTCTCTCTCTCTCTCTCTCTCGAAACTTTTCTCTCTGACTGATCTTTCCCTTTGTGCATTCAAAAGTAAGCATGTGTATGTGTGTGCGTGCGCGCGCGCGTGCGTGTGTGTGTTTGTCTGTCTGTATGGTTGCCTGTTCTTGTCTGTCTGCCTCTACCATTGCCTCTGCTTTTTGCCTGTCTCTGTCTATTTGTCTGTCTGTCTGTCTGTCTGTCTGTCTGTCTGTCTGTCTGTCTGTCTGTCTGTTTCCCTCCTTCTTCTTCCACTATCTCACTCAACCTCTTTTTCTCTCTATCTATCTTCTCCACTTTCTCTCTTCATCTTCTCTCCCCACCCTCACCCTGTCATCATCATCATCATCATCATCATCATCATCATCATCATCATCATCATCATCATCATCATCATCATCATCATCATCATCATCGTCGTCGTCGTCGTCGTCGTCGTCGTCGTCGTCGTCGTCGTCGTCGTCGTCGTCGTCGCCATCGTCATCGTCGTCGTTGTCGTCATCATCATCGTCATCGTCTGTCTCTGTCTCTGTCTCTGTATGTCTGTCTGTCTGTCTCTCTATCTCTCTCTCTATCTCTCTCTCTCTATCTATCTATCTATCTATCTCTCTCCCCATCCTATACTTCCCACCCTGTCCCTCTCCTCTCTCTCTGCTGTCCTTATTCCTGGCTTGGAGTCTCCTCAGCAGCTGAAGCTCCTCACTGATGCAGGTTGCCAGAGCATGATGACTGTGGAACGCTGTGTCTGTCCTGCAACTCCTGCAGCAGTCCTCCCTGTGTGAACAATTCACTGAGAACTGCATGTTTTCAAAAAAAGAGAGCACTTTTTCTGTTTGAAAAGGTAAAGGTGTCCCATAACCTGTGTGGTCGTAGGGGAGCGAGGCATCAGAGACCTCGGCTTCTCTAGGGGCCAGCATGTTGAGGGCGGCGCCCATCTCCTCTCCCTCGCTGCTTTACCTTCCCTGACCCTAAAGAGGGCAGGTACCCATTTACAGCTGGGTGAACTGGGGGAACTGTACTGAAGCCAAGGCGCGCAAACGGTCACCCATCCAACTGGTAACCACGTTCGACCCTGCTTAACCTGGCTGGGGAAAGCGAGCGCTCTGACCACTGAGCTATCCAGTTGTTTAGTAATACAAAAATCTGAGGTGTTTTTCTCTTTTTTTCTTTATTCTTTTTTTTATCGGGATAATGGAATAAGCACTTATGTGTTGTTGTTTTTTAATCCAGTCCCCGTGTGTATGCATTTTGTAAATCTTTGTCATCTGATGCCTTGCTTTCCTACAACCACATAGGTTACGGGACACGTTTACCTTTAAAACAAAAAGGGACGGGATAGCTCAGTGGTCAGAGCACGCGCTTTCCCCTAACCATTGTTATGCAGCATCGAGCGTGGTTACCAGTTGGATGGGTGACCATTTGCGCGCTTTGGCTTCAGTACGGTTCCCCAGTTCACCTAGCTGTAAATGGGTAACTGCCTCTTTCGGGTCAGGGAAGGTAAAGCAACGAGTAAATTTTGTCATGTATTCCCACGGGCACACAGTGGTCTACTCTTAAAAAAAGCGAAACAGGTTTTAATGTGCGCACAATGTTTTGTGTGCGTTCGCACACGGGACCTTGGTTTATAGTCTCATTTGAAGGAGAGAGAGAGAGAGAGAGAGAGAGAGAGAGAGAGAGAGAGAGAGAGAGAGAGAGAGAGAGAGAGAGAGAGAGAGAGAGAGAGAGAGACAGAGACAGAGACAGAGACAGAGACAGAGACAGACAGACAGACAGACAGACAGACCGAGAGAAAGAGACAGAGACAGTGACGGACAGACAGACAGACAGACAGAGACAGACGGAGAGACAGGGAAATAGGCAGAGAGGGTAGAGAGACAGAGAGATATAAGTATGGAGTGGGAGAAAATGTGTGTGTGTGTGATTGAGAAAAGGAGAGACAGAGACATGGACAGAGACAGAGAGAAAGAGAGAGAGAGAGAGAGAGAGAGAGGAGAGAGAGAGAGAGAGAAGAGAGAGAGAGAGAGAGAGAGAGAGAGAGAGAGAGAGAGAGAGAGAGAGAGAGAGAGAGAGAGAGAGAGAGAGACAGGGAGAAAGAGATTGGGAGAGAGACAGGGAGAAAGACAGACGGAGAAACAGACAGACAAACACAGAAATATACAAACACAGAGAGACACAAAGAGACAGAGACAGACAGACGTGGGTGAAATAAAACAACAACCCCGCAACCAAAAGAAAAAAAAAGAAACTCTAAAGAGAGTAGTACAGATTACACCAACTAAAACTCCTTTGCATGGTACAATTCAATTCTCTCTTGGGGAGAAAAAAAGTGTTTTGTGTGCTGCTGCTTCTGACATTTAGAGCAAGGTATGCAATCAAAAACTAAAAAAAGAAAAAATAATTGAAAAAAGAAATCAGTAGAAATATCAGGGTGAATCTTCTCTGTTGAGAAAATGTCAGAAAGTCACCAACTAAAGACGTCAGTTATCGTTCCCTTGACATAGTACCAGGAAAAAAAAAGAAAACCAACACAAAAACAGTGGATAAAGGAGCCAAGAGGTCAGTGATTGCGTCAATGTAACGAATAAAAAGTGTGACAACCCCCCCCCCCCCCCTTCACACACACACGCACACATACCCACATACATACGCGCACAAGCACGCGTGCGCCCACTCACATACACACGCACACATACGTATATGCATACAGACACATTGACACACATGAACTGTGGAAACAAACATACATGTACACACAAAGAAATAGACATAACTATAGACAGACAGACATACAGATACACAAACACACACACACAAATATTTATATACATGTATAATATATATATATATATATATATATATCATATATATATATATATATATATATATATATATATATATATATATATATATCGAGACACAGAGACACAGAGAGAGACAGACAGAGAGAAAGAATGGAAGAGTGAGGGAGGGAGGGAGGGAGGGAGAGAGAGAGAGAGAGAGAGAGAGAGAGAGAGAGAGAGAGAGAGAGAGAGAGAGAGAGAGAACACTGAACACTGAAACTGTTTAATGTACATCGGCCTTAGACCACAATACACTTTCGGGGGCAAAAGATGGAAAAATGCAAAAAAAACAACAGAACATACAACTTTTTCGTAAACTTTGATAGTGCTTTGCCATCATACCTTGGCGTGTACTCAACACATTACACCCTTGAATATATATCTTCCGATATCATGACTAAATAAACAAATAATCAAAAGGCTGACATTTTATAACATACAAAATAAAAACATCAGGCACATCGTACATCATGACAACAATGGAAATTATTTTACTCACTGACTGTCATTGTCAAAATAGTTACAATATTCATACACAATTGTGTTCTCAAAACAATCACCACACCAGAGAAGTGTGCCCACAATATATAACCATGTCAGCCCCAGGCCAATTCAATGTAGCCACAATGTTGTATGCAAAAATCTTGTATTTCACAGAACTTAATCACAACATGTAACATCCATGTCATGAAAACAACAAAAAACTAGATGGTAGTCAAACCCTGTAATAAGGCATCCCGTCATAAACAATATTCACTCGTACCCTGTCCTACACGCACATTTTCATCCGATGTTTGTACACAAAGCATTCCCTCAACTGCCGACAACCACACACACACGCGCTCGTGCGCTTACGCGCGCACGCACACACATATGTATGAGTTTGCGCACCCACCCACACTTACACTCACCTCCTCCCGTCTCCCCTCCTTCACTCACAGAAACACAAATACACTTGCGCACACATGTTTGCATGTCCACACATACACCCACGCCTCCCCCACACACACGCGCGCACGCACACACACACACACACACACACACACCACACGTCCACATACTCAAACACATACGCACAGATACGTACGCAAGCACTCACGCACGCACGCACTCACTCACACACACACACACACACACACACACACACACACACCACACACACACACACACACACCCAGAAATAATTGCCCATGGTCATTGTTATATATCATAGCAACATAATGTCTAGATAAATGTTTCCAAAATGAAGTTTTTCCTTCTGTTTATCGCATGGAACACGAACCTGGATAAATTGTGCCTGTGGGTGGGATTTGAAGCCTTTAGTAATGCATGCAAAGGAAGGTTGGCTGATTCTTTAAGAAATTTAGCACGCAAATCCTCATAAGCAATGCATTTAAATATGAAATGATATTCATTTTCAATTTTTTCTTTACAACATGGACACATTTTATTTTGTGCAGTTTCACTGTAACGATGCACATTATTGTTTAGAGGAAGTACATTAAATCTTAATTGTGTTAAGGCAACTCGAAAACAATATGAATTCATATCTAAAATATAACTCTCTTTGCCAAAATCAGTTTTGAATGTCCTATACATTGTGTACCTATCACGATCTCTAACAGCCCCCTCCCATTCTTGCATGAACATGTCAATAAGCCTCTGTTTGAATATACATAAAAATGCTTTTATATCCCCAACCCCTTGTTGTAGCCAAACAATATTAAAGCCAGTGACACACAATATCTCTCTAACTTTTGAAACCCAACAGTGTTTACCAGAGTTGTCAAGTTCAAGAAGCATTTCATACGCTTTAAATGGTAACCTTTCTCTACTCATTTGCAATAGTTTAAACCAAAATCTTACACATGCTATATATGTATTCACATACAATGGATATCTTCCCAGTTCCCCATATATCATTTTATTTGGAGTTCTAACTGGAACACCAAGGAACCTTTTACAAGCAGCCATATGTACCTTTTCTAAATGTTCTAATCTATTTAGTCCCCATATCTCGGCTGAGTATGTCAAAATTGGTTGGATCTTTGTGTCAAAGATTTTAAAGA
>CM060317.1:45304213-45309213 GCA_030674155.1 Stramonita haemastoma | reverse complement strand
TACAGGACCGTCATGAAATAAATATAGGAAAAATGGAAGCAATGCATACCACCCCCTGCCCGAAAAAGGTGCCGTTTTGAGCACAGATGCCAGCAAAAAAGCCGTTTTAAGCCCCGTCAAACCCCGACTTTTGCACGGTAAAAGACCCACGGCACCAAGACAGTATCGTAGTATAAAAATGTAAAAAAAAAACCGAAACAACCTTGTCTTTTCCATAGAACGGTTTCATGTTAACGTTACCAAATACCACCAGGAACTGAAGCCATCGCTGAATAAACAAGCAGACACATTGGCATGATGTGACTGATCCTTACTGGATATCGGATGATCAGTGCGAGAATAGAAGACTATAATAACATGAAGCGATTTAAAGAGAAAAGTTCAATGCCCCAGAGGACATCTGCACTTGATGCTACAAAAGAAGAACTAGAAAGGATAAAAGTGGCCATGCCTGTGTTGCTATTAAAGATGACATCAATTAAGTCAAATGTCTACTCGACAGAAAACAGGCCAGAAAAAGGTTAAAAGATTATTGTTGGCTATGGATAGAGACATGATACTTTTATCATTCTCAGAACTGACTGCTCAAAGTTTAGAAAATAGATGTCAGCGAAAGAGCCGTTTTCAGCCTTGTCCAACCCCGACTTTTGCACAGTAAAAGACCCCACGGAACCAAGACAGTATCGGACTGTGTGCATACACTCTCTCCCACCATCTTGGATAGATTGGTGTGTTATAATTAGTAAACAATTAAACTTAAAGTGTAAATAACTATCAATGAATGAAAAATGTAATTTGTAGTCATTAGTAAATATTAAACTAAATTGAAAATAATAATTGATAATAAAATGAAAAAGTCATACTAGTAAGAGGCTCCTTCCGTTTTCAGGGTCGCAATGGTCTGCACCTTCTTTGGCCACATCAGTCTCATAATGGAACAATGTGAGCAGTGGCTCGGGCAGAACCAAGCCGTGCATGGCAGTCTCTGCCACAGTTGTTGCAGGCAATATTGAACACCGGGTTGATGATGGCCTGCTTTTGCTGTCTCTCCTTCCTAGGGACTTCTTCTGTCTGTCAGTATTTGGACTTTGTTCCGCTTCTGCCTCTCCAACACCCACTGCAGTTTTCTGCAAGTGCTTCTAAGTTGTCAGAGCTTATGCCAGTGACTAAAAGATGAAAAAAACAACAAAATAAAATGAAACTTAACATTAAACTAAAATGATACAAGAATGTGCACAAGGAATCGCATTTTATTTTTGTTTTGTTAACCAAGTCATTTTTTATGGTTTTTTTCTTTTCAAAGTAAACTGCTATAAACATATTACTCCTTTTCGCTTTGGAATCTTCATTGCATTTTCCGATCGCTGATGTACAGGTTAAAGGACATAAAATGCCTCGACTGTGCAATCTAATGGTCAATGACCGCAAGGTCTACTAGCAGAATGTCCCATTATGTTATCTAATGTCCCATTATTCTTAAGTGCTGTTGTTGTTATGTGGAGATGTAATGCAAAAGAAACGTCATGGCCACTAGTTCTTTTGAGAAATGTGGTATCTTTCTCATTTCAACTCTAAAACGTTTTATTCCAAATCACAGATTTAATGTTTCATCTTACTTATAGAAGCACCCTGTTCTTCACCAAAGTCTCTTCTTTGGCCTGTGACAAGGACGTCTACATTTCTTGTCACCTCACAATGTTTCAGTAAGGAGAGCTGCTGAACATGGCACAGTAGGAAACAAAGTTCATGCCATGCCTGGAAAGGAAGAGCAAGACCACAGCTAACCTTTTTTCCCTTATTTTTCTGTGTCAGCTCTATATCCCACATTGCCCAGTTCACTGAAACCAGCGGCCTTAAACTACTGCCACACACCCTCCTTTATTCCCTTGTTTGCCATCTGCCGTAATACTGACCTTTCTCAACACCATGCTGTTCTATTTATTGAACATTGTACCCGGTCAGACCTGTCACTCACTTTCCTGTGGCGTGCATCGGTGGTCTAAAGGTAACGTGTCTGCCTAGAAAGCGAAATGTGCGGGTCGAAGTGTGCGGTGGTTCGAACTCCGTTTGGGCCCAAATTTTACCCCCATCTATTAGACAGTGAGTGGTGGTCTGGGTGCTAGTCTTTTGGATGAGACGATAAGCTGAGGTCCCGTGTGTTACACATCATTATTTAGCAGCATGTGAAAGAACCCACAGCAACAAGAGAGTTGTCCCTGGCAAATTCTATAAAAAGCCACTCTGATAGGAAAACAAAACAGTTGCAGACAGGAAAAGAAAAGAAAAAATAATGGGTGGCGCTGCTCTTGTGGTGACGTGCTCTCGTCGGGGAGAACATCCCGAATTTCACGCACGGAAATCTGCCGTGATTTAAAGTAGTATAAAAATGTAAAAAAACCAAAAAAACCCCAACAACCTTGTCTTTTCCATAGAACGGTTTCATGTTAACGTTACCAAATACCACAGGAACTGAAGCCATCGCTGAAGAAACAAGCAGACACATTGGCAAGATGTGACTGATCCTTACTGGATATCGGATGATCAGTGCGAGAATAGAAGACTATAATAACATGAAGCGATTTAAAGAGAAAAGTTCAATGCCCAGAGGACATCTGCACTTGATGCTACAAAAGAAGAACTAGAAAGGATAAAAGTGGCCATGCTTGTGTTGCTATTAAAGATGACATCAATTAAGTCAAATGTCACTCGACAGAAACAGGCCAGAAAAAGGTTAAAAGATTAGTGTTGGATATGGATAGCGACATGATGCTTTTATCATTCTCAGAACTGACTGCTCAAAGTTTAGAAAATCTACAGTTTGAAAGGGTTCTTAAAAAATCCCACAAACTGTATTCCCTAGGGGAGAGGGAGGATCTTGCAAGCGGAGGCAACTTACACAAAACAATGGCAGCTGTCACTCAAGGGCACATAGACAGATAGACTGGTAACAGGCAACAAAACCACAATGCAATAACACTATAATGGAGCAGTTTGTTTACCAAAATACTACGCTAAACATCCAAACACTTTGAAACATGAACAACTCTTTCTTCCCAGATCAGAAGTCTCTGTTCAGTGTTGTTAAAATGATTGATTTATCAGAATAGCATGTAAACTTTGTTCAAAGAGTTTGATATGCGTAAAACAGACAATGTTTTTGTTCTGTGGTAATTGTTCAAATATTCAGTTACGTGTTGTATATATGTTGTTTAGTTATGATTTCGTTTATTGCTGTTATGTAAAATCCTTCATATCCCTGAAGGGATGACAGGAAATAAATAATATGAACATTTAGTAGCATTACAATCAAATCAATTCATAACAATGCTTTATGTTAACATAACATAAAACTGTGGAGAATTTTCTGTGTGAAGGAGATTCTTATGCAAATGTACCAGTATTTGATCTTTGTGCGCTCATCAGGGTTTCCAGTTGGTAGCATTTAGAGGAAATATAAACTGAACATGTTTCTGGAAAACTTAAACCTGTAGCGTTTTATTCCAGGACTTAGACACATAAAAAACGCATATCAGTCATTGCCCCAAAAAGAAATAAAAAGAGGTTAGTAATCTATAAAGCTGGTTGCCCCAAACTATGACAGATGTACACTAACCCAGATAGCAGGACCCCACAGTTTAGCTGCTGCTGCTGCTGCTGAAAATAATGTGAAA
Source organism: Stramonita haemastoma (assembly GCA_030674155.1). NCBI lineage: Eukaryota > Metazoa > Mollusca > Gastropoda > Neogastropoda > Muricidae > Stramonita > Stramonita haemastoma. The sequence goes on along the minus strand of CM060317.1, from coordinate 45,305,542 downwards.
GTGACAGGTTGGTCCAGACAGGCGTAGAGAGGGGGGGAGACCTAGTGAGAGGTTGCCACTCCAAATGTCAGTGGAGCATCCTGTGCTGCCTTGTCAGTCAGACTGGTCGTCTCCGCTGTCAGACAGACCTGGTTTCCTCTGAGGACTGACGTCATGACGGTTATTGAATCAGCCTGGCTCTGTTAGGCACGGAGATTATTGGCACTGACGGCTCCATTCTCTCCTGCCCATGTCCTCTCCCCCTCTCTACTTCATGGTGTTGGTTGGCCGCTTCTGCTTTTCTTGCGTTCTTCAGTGTTTTGTTTGTTTTGCTTGTCCATGTTTCTTCTTCTGCAAAACATAAAAGAGTTCTTCCCAGTTAAAGTTTAAATGGATAAGTCACCATATCTGTTGCATATATATTATATATATATATATATATATATATATTATATATATATATATATAATATATATATACAACATATACATATATGTGTGTGCGTGCGTGCGTGCGTGCGCGCGCGCGCGTGTGTGGTGTGTGTGTGTGTGTGTTGTGTGTGTGTGTGTGTGTGTGTGCTCACATGTGTTTTTCCATTAGACCTCCATTATGAGGAAGCTGGGGCTAGTGTCCTTTTCGAACTCATATTTTACCTGATGGCAAAATACATCCACTTCCCTGGTACAGAAGCTTCCACTGATATGTAATGGGTTGCCTCATTTTCACTTATCAAAAAGTCAGCTGCTTCATGATCCTTCTTATACTATCTTTCTGTAATCTGCGAATGTAATGTGAAGTTAAAGAAGTTTCCCTTCTTCTTAAAAAGAATGTACTCCTAAATTTGCTCTATTCATTTTAAGATAAAGCCAAACATTTTTTATCATGCGTTTTAAGACATCCTGCCAGTGCGAATGTTCCTTCATGCTGTTCAATGATTTTTTGCATTCCTTATCACTTTTGCACAGGAGGAGGAGGAGGCGGCTGTAAGATGTGACCCAAAATAACTATAGTCTACAGGGAGCTTGGATAAGAGGAACTAGGTCAGTTATCTTCAAAGTTGATTCTGTTCTCTGACAGTGCTAGCTCTGCATTCTTTGCTGCATTACATTTTCCATCCAGCTATTTCTCAGACTCTGCAGCTTCAGGGTCTTCCAGCGTTCTTGTATGCAGCATGTTTTTGTGTAATGGCTAGAGACTCTTGATTTTGGCTGGTTTTTTTTTAACACTATAATGCAGACACAATTAGAGCTGTCACACATTTACAGTAATCCCTCTTTTGTTTTCTTTTTCTACAATGGAGTTTTTGTGTTTGGTTTATGTTGATTTATAATATTCTTTTCATCCTAAAGG
>CM060317.1:45294213-45299213 GCA_030674155.1 Stramonita haemastoma | reverse complement strand
TGTGTTGTTCAGATACACAGGCCTGTTGTGTCGTGTTGTTCAGATATACAGGCCTGTTGTGTTGTTCACATACACAGGCCTGTTGTGTTGTGTTGTTCACATACACAGGTCTTTTGTGTTGTGTTGTTCAGATACACAGGCCTGTTGTGTTGTTTTGTTCACATACACAGGTCTGTTGTGTTGTTCAGATACACAGGTTGTTGTGTTGTTCAGATACGCAGGCCTGTTGTGTTGTTCAGATACGCAGGCCTGTTGCGTTGTTCAGATACACAGATCTGTTCGGTGGCTCAGATCCCGAGCACATAGACGTGGGGTTTGAATGCTGCTGTAAATTTAGTCATTCTTGGCTCAGTCCAAGGATCTTTGGGTTTGCTGTTGTTGCTCAGCGTTCCCCAGCTTAACAGTCTGGGGGTCACCAAGAATGTGCACTCTGACTCACTCATCCAACCTGGGAATCACTGTGAGACAGACATTGCACAAGAAATGAAAAGTTTGCAGGTATGACTGGTTTCAAGTACATCGCCATAGAGGCATCCACATGCCGACTTCAGAGGAGGTTTTGGGGGATCATTTAACTGATGTCAGTGAGGTGCTAAGGCCTATGGAATGGTTGATGTTGTTATGTTTAAAATATTATGTTGATATTGTCGTGAGCCACGATATACTCTTGACGGAGCAGAGTGTATATAATAGCTTTGAAGGAGATGAAAAAAAAATCCTCCTCCTTTAAATTTCCCCGGATATGTTCGCGTCACAAATGCGTTATTATCAGAGTCCGTAGTTTGTGTTTTGTTTTTGGTTTTGGTTTGACATTGTTTGATTTTTTGCGTGCTTTGTTGAAGGGGTGTGTGTATGGGGGGGGGGGGGAGGGGAGGTGGTAGGGGCTCTATATTTTGTTTGGGGGAGGGGGGTGTTCTTTTTGCTGTAAGATAATGCATGCTGCTTGCATTAGTGCCATCGTGTACAAGTGGTAACAATCGATGCCAAGAGCTGATGTAAGATGCGCTTGGTTTGGGGTATGACAGTTGTTGCGCCTCTTCCTCCCCCTCTGTGACACGAATGCCCTCCTGCTGCCATCGCTCTGATAGCTCTTGGCGTTTCCTTCTTTGCCTTTCCTTGTTTCTGTCAGTCGCTTTGTTTATTGGTCTGGTTTAAACTTTTCTTTTCTTCCTTCTTCAGTTCGTTGTGTGATTTGTCGTTTTGTTGTTGTTGCTGTAGGTGTTTTTTGTTTGGCCTCTTTGTTTGTTTTTTGTTTGATTGTTGTCTGTCTGTCTGTCTGTCTGCCTGGCTGGCTAGTTAACTGGCTGGTTGCCTGTCTTGTCAGTCTGCCTGTATATCGGCTTGTTTTTCTTTCTTTCTGTAGTTTTTATTTTCATCATGTTTTGTTTTTGTTACTATCTTTTCTTTTTTTTGTTTCTTTCTCGTCTGTTTTTTTCTTTTTCCTTTCTTTCTGTCTTTCATTTTTTCTTTCGTGCATTTCTATTTTCTTTCTGTCCTTTCTCTTTTCTTTTCTTTTTTGTTCTTTGTTGTCGTTTCTTGAATTTTATTACTTGAGTTAGCGTGTTGCACAAGACGACATGGATACTGCTTTTAAAGGAGTAGATAGTGTTCTAATCCTAGCTAGATAAAACCTCCAGCAATTAAACCTGAACATTGCATGCCTCTTGGGTAGAACACACTGATAGCATTTCTCTCATTCTGTCTCTTTCTGTCTACGTCTGTTTCTCTATCTGTCTGTCTCTCTGTTTCTTTGTCTGTCTGTCTGTCTGTCTGTCTGTCTCTTTATCTCTCTCATTGATAATAATGCTGTTTTAAAGAAGCGCTTTGTGTGGGTGTTTTGCAATACTTTGTTTTTGGTTTGTTTTAATAATGATGTAACCTGAAAATGCTTGCCCCCCCCCCTTCTCACTCTAGCTGTATGTCTGTCTGCCTGTCTGTCTGTCCTTATCTGTTTGTCTGTCTGTTGGTCTGTCACTCTCTCTGTCTTTCTATCTATCACTCTAGTCATCTCTCTTATTTTCTTGTCTTATGTATACACACACATGCACACACAAACACACACACGCACACACACACACACACACACACACACAACACACACACACACACACACACACACACACACACACACACACACACACACACACACACACACACACACTCATGACATAATTGAATTGAAGCGAACTAAACTTCATTGCAGTCAAGCTAAACAAGCCATACAGCAGGCGCCGGTATTACATAATAGTTCGACTCGACATCTACCATTGAAATGGACATCACAGCAATGGCAATGCCTTATTAATTTGAATGAAGTTATACGACAGATTTTCAAAGAGCGAACTGTCACCGAAACTGTGCTGGGTGGCGGCTATCCCGTCACATTCAGCCATGGTAGAAACACATGATGTCGTGAAGAGCGTGCAACTATCACAAGGGGCATGTTTCTGTCTCTGCAAACTTTGTGTTACGGATCTGCTTTCCTTTCCGCAAGTTGGATAGTTGGTGAGTCTGACACATTCTTCAGCTAACATGTTCTCCTTATCCTGTTTGATATACCAACTCACCCAAATATCACATTGCATATTACAAGGAAACTCTAGTACAGTGTCTTCAGATTCCCACAGAACATCAGCATCATCTGATCAGTGTAATGCCACTTTCCTGAACAGTTTGCTTCTGTCTTTTCTTTGTGGATGATTCTGCACAGAACCGCCAGTCAGCGTTGCCACCTAAGTTTTCTGCTGCACTTGTCTCAAACCCAGCGACCACACTGTTTATTGGAGGATCAGGTTCTACGTGAAGTGGTTGTAGCTTTATTTCACATTGCAAGTCAGTTTGATAGACTTCTTCAGCATCACACTCACTGTCAATGACACTGCGGTCCATGTGTGCAGGCATAGAGGTGTGTTGATCAACAACAGTCTGTGTGCTGTGCTGTGACACCAGACACAATTTGTTTACATCAGGAGTTCTATCACCCTGTTTTCTAACCTGTACGTACCAATCGTAATTGCTGCTGTCATTGTTGTTGTTGCTGCTGCTGCTGTTGCTGCTGCTTTGCTCTCTGCTGGTCACGCCGTATCTGGCTGGAGAGCTTCTGTCTGTAGTCCTGAACTTGGGTGTGTTGGTTCAGCACAGGTCCGCCATGTTTGTTGACATTTCCCTGGCTGGCTTGAACCTCAACACACAAACTGTGGTGTCAGTTCCCTTGGCCAGTGATTGTCCAGCTGGAGACTGAGTTTTCTGACTGAAGGGCGGTTAGTTGTTTTTTTCTACAGTTGCTGGGAGTCCAGTAACTGGCATATTGACAGTGAATTCGTTATATTTCCCGCAGCACAAGTGAAAGACGTCCTGTCGGGTGTTTGGTCTTGTCTTGACTCACAAGAGAGAGAGAGAGAGAGAGAGAGAGAGAGAGAGAGAGAGAGAGAGAGAGACAGAGAGAGACAGAGAGAGACAGAGAGAGAGAGAGAGAGAGAGAGAGACAGACAGACAGACAGACAGACAGACAGACAGACAGACAGAGAGACACAGAGAGAGAGAGAGAGAGAGAGAGAGAGAGAGAGAGAGAGAGAGAGAGAGAGGAGATGAGAGAGGAGAGAAGAGAGAGTGAGAGAGAGAGAGAGAGAGAGAGAGAGAGATTTTATTTATTTATTCTTTTATATTGAGGATAACAGAATAAGCAATCATGTGCTTTTTTTCATCCGGTCCCCGTGTGCATGCAGTTTTGTAAATATTGTCATCTGTTCCCACCGGCACACGATGGCCTACTCTTACGAAAAGCGGAACAGGATTTAACGTGTGCGCAAGATGTTCTGCGTGCGTTCGCACACGGGGCCTCGGTTTAAAGTCTCATCCGAAGGACTTTTGGGGAGAGTGGAGTCAGCACTGATGTTAAGAGAGAGAGAGAGGGGAGAGAGAGAGAGAGAGAGAGAGAGAGAGAGAGGAGAGAGAGGAGAAGAGAGAGAGAGAGAGAGAGGAGACATTGACAGACCATGTCTTTCACATTTTTGCAATACTAAAGACTGGCTTTTAGTGGAGAGAAAAGCAGACGACATGCTAACGAGGAGAAAATAGCAGCTATTTATCATCATCATCAGCGTAGGAGACATGCGGTTTGAAAGAACCTTCTCTTTCTGTCTCTCCGTTCGTCCTTTTCGTCCGTCCATTCCTCCGTCTGTCGGTCAGTCCGTCCGTCAATTTGTCTTTCTGTCTATGTCTCTGTCTGTCTGTCTGTCGATTTATCTGTCTGTCTCTTTTTCATCATCATCACCATTATCATCGTCATCGTCGTCGTCGTCGTCGTCGTCGTCATCATCATCATCATCATCATCATCATCATCATCATCATCATCATCATCATCATCACCATCACATCATCATCATCATCATCATCATCATCATCATCATCATCATCATCATCATCATCATCATCATCACCTCCTCCTCCTCCTCCTCCTCCTCCTCCTCTCTTCTTCTTCTTCTTCTTCTTCTTCTTCTTCTTCTTCTTCTTCTTCTTCTTCTTCTTCTTCTTCTTCTTCTTCTTCTTCTTCTTCTTTATTTCTTCACAATTCTTCTTTGAAATTCTTCTTCGTAATTCCTATCTGCAAATTCCTCTCAACAAATTTTCGCAAAAAAGAAAATATTCAATCTTCTTTGAAATTCTTTACAAATGTTCATTTTATTGTACATTTTCCACAGCTATATTTGTCCATTTCTGTTCTTCTTTTTCGTAATTCGTGTTTTGTTTTTATAAAAGTGAAGGTTTGTTTTAATTACGTCCAATTATACCAAAGGTGCAAAATCTTCAGTGAAGCCCCGGCCCATGGTCTACTATGGTCTGTAATACTTTTGTTTTTAACACTATCTCAGAAATAGACCACAAACATGGCGGCGCTACCATGTGCTGTTAATCCCATCAAGTTTCTTTAAGTCTGGAAGATTTATACGTCCTCAGCGCGGTGTGCTTGTTCACGTTTTGTTTGGCCAGCTTCAAATCA
>CM060317.1:45286713-45289213 GCA_030674155.1 Stramonita haemastoma | reverse complement strand
TACACCACTGTCAGGCAGACTCGAGGCACTATAGACAGTCACTTTCACACACAATACTTGCCTGCTTCTCTTTATGCCTTCTAGAATGCTCCAGGTCATGGCAAATTTGGGAGAAGGGTTTTTTCCTGTAGTATTGTACTTGCCTGCTGCAATTCAATGTTGGATCCGCCATGTTGGTTGACACTGCTGTGTCCACTGGCTTCAATCGCAAGACAAAAATCACACTGTCCATTTCTCCTAACACTTTCCAGCTGAAGACTGCGTTGTCGGTCAGCAGGGCACCTAAGGTCATCTCCAGAGCTGCTGGAAGTCCAGTAACTGGCATTTCTTAGACTAAATTACAAGTTTTACAACAGCTCATAAAAATGTATGCCCTGTCTGCTTCACCTCACGTGACCCACCACTAGAGAGAGAGAGAGAGAGAGAGAGAGAGAGAGAGAGAGAGAGAGAGAGAGGAGAGAGAGAGAGAGAGAGGAGAGAGAGAGGAGAGAGAGAGAGGAGAGAGAGAGAGAGAGAGAAAGAGTGTGTGTGTGTGTGTGTGTTTGTGTGTGTGTGTGTGTGTGGTGTGGTGTGTGTGTGTGTGTGTGTGTGTGTGTGTGTGTGTGTGTGTGTGTGTTGTGTGTGTGTGTGTGTGTGTGTGTGTGTGTGTGTGTGTGTGTGTGTTGGTTTTAATGATTTGTTCCTTCTTCTTTAAAAATAAATCCTGTATTCCGATATATCACACAGGCTAATCAGTAGGTTTTTCATATTTTTATAACAGCTTACCACGATATTTTGCAAATATGCCTTATAGTCTAGTGGTTAATGCAAGGATATTGAGCAAAACCTGCAAATAGGGGTTACAGCATCTTTTTGGCACACACATGCTTTGGACCCTCCTCTACAATCCTGGCATATCAGCCATCTGTTTCCTATTCCATTTGATGCTTAAAGATATATGATCCACTCATTACAGACCTTGACGAACGTAACCACCCCCTAACCTAGCACCTCCCTCTCCTCATCTCTTCACTTCCTCTATCCCCCTATCCTATCACTTCTTTTTCCTAACATCCCCTTCCCTCCCTAAGCTAACTTCTCCCCTTCTCCTTGGCCTAAACAACCTCCCTTTCCTATTCTACCCCTTATTCACTGAATTACTCTTATCTTCCTTCCCTCCCCCATTCTATCCCCTTCTTCCCCCTAACATAAACACATATAATTTAAAAACATATGTATATATGTGTATATATATATATCTATATCTATATCTTTAAGTGGATGCAAAGCTTTATCACGCATACACAGCGTGTTTGCAAATCTAAACACAAACAAACAAGGCTATATATTTATTAATCTTCGTGCTTAGTATGAAAATCACGCTGAAGACACATTTTTATGGTAAAAGCTTGTCCTTGTTGAAGACGATTTAAACATAAAATTTCAGAACATAACATTAAAAAAAACACCACCTACCCCCGCCATACTCCCCCCTAAACCTCCTCCCCCTTCTCTACACCTGCCCCTTCCCAACCCTACCCCCGCCATACTCCCCCCTAAACCTCCTCCCCCTTCCCTACCCTACCCCGCCATACTCCCCCCTAAACCTCCTCCCCCTTCCCTACCCCTGCCCTACCCTACCCCCGCCATACTCCCCCCTAAACCTCCTCCCCCTTCCCTACCCCTGCCCCTTCCTTCCCTACCCCTGCCCCTTCCCTACCCTACCCCCGCCATACTCCCCCCTAAACCTCCTCCCCCTTCCCTACCCCTGCCCCTTCCCTACCCTACCCCCGACATACTCCCCCCTAAACCTCCTCCCCCTTCCCTACCCCTGCCCCTTCCTTACCCCTGCCCCTTCCCTACCCTACCCCCGCCATACTCCTCCCCCTAAACCTCCTCTCCCTCCTTACCCCTACCCCCGCCATACTCCTCCCCCTAAACCTCCTCCCCCTTCCCTACCCCTACCCCGCCATACTCCCCCTAAACCTCCTCCTCCCCCTTCCCTACCCCTGCCCCTTCCCTACCCTACCCCCGCCATACTCCCCCCTAAACCTCCTCCTCCCCCTTCCCTACCCCTGCCCCTTCCCTACCCTACCCCCGCCATACTCCCCCCTAAGCCTCCTCCCCCTTCCCTACACCTGCCCCTTCCCTACCCTACCCCCGTCATACTCCCCCTAAACCTCCTCTCCCTCCTTACCCCTACCCCGCCATACCCCCACCATATACTCCCTCCTAAACCTCCTCCCCCTTCCCTACACCTACCCCCACCATACTCCTCCCCCTAAACCTCCTCCTCTCCCTTCCCTACCCCTACCCCCACCCCCACCATATACTCCCTCCTAAACCTCCTCCCCCTTCCCTACACCTGCCCCTTCCCTACCCTACCCCCGTCATACTCCTCCCCCTAAACCTCCTCTCTACCCTCACCATACTCCTCCCCCTTCCCTACCCTACCCCACCATACTCCTCCCCCTTCCTACCCCTACCCTCCCCTCTAAACCTCCTGCCCCTTCCCTACCTC
>CM060317.1:45281713-45284213 GCA_030674155.1 Stramonita haemastoma | reverse complement strand
ACCTCAGTTTCTTTTCTCTGTCTTTCTCTTATTTCTTTTCTCGTTTTTTGTTTTCAAACTAGCCGTATAAAAATGTATAAATTAACGAACTGGGCAATGCCTCTGGCACATGTTTTTGTTTTCGTTTTCCTTCTGTGAACTGATGACGACAATCGTGTGTACTTTAAAGGGCTAAAGAGGCTCTTGAAAATCTAAAGGGATTTTTCATTGATCGCTGGCTTAAAACCAGCCTGTTTTCTGCGCAGTTACATAGCTAGGTGACCCCTTAAGGAGGACATTGGTACCAGTGATGCTTTTCTTTCGTGTTTTCTTTTTTTCGTGATTTTTTTTCTCTTTTGCTATCTTTTTTCTGGCTTTTTTTGGTTTTCTTTCAGCTTGAAAAAAAAATGTCTTGACCGAGTTTAGTACGTAGAAAGCTCGGTGTAGATGTAATACTATATCTGTACTCGTTCCTTCAACGCTATCTCTGTGTGCTTTTTTTTTTCTTTTCTTAATGCCCTCCTTTAGGATTCTGTCTCTGCCTTTCTGTCTGTCTTGTCTGTCAGCCCGTCTGTCTGTCTATCTGTCTGTCTGTCTGTCTGTCCGTCTGTCTGTGTATCTGTCTCTTTCTCTGTTTCTCTCTCACGTTGTTGGTTTCTTTGTCTTCGTCGTTGTTTCTGCCTGCCTGTCTGCTTGTATGCCTGTATGTTTGTACGTCTGTCTCTGTCTATCTGTCTGCCTGTTTCTCTCTCTCTCTCTCTCTCTCTCTCTGTCTCTCTCTCTCTCTGTCTCTCTCTCTGTCTCTGTCTCTCTCTCTGTCTCTCTCTCTCTGTCTCTGTCTGTCTGTATGTCTGTCTCTCTCTGTCTCTGTCTGTCTGTCTGTCTCTCTCTCTAAAAAAAAGATCACTTCCTTTTTTGCATCTTTCCATTTCTGCCCCTGAAAGTGTATTGTGGTCTAAGGCCGATGTACATTAAACAATTTCAGTGTTCAGTGTTCTCTTAAAAAAATCAACATTCAGTCACTGAAATATCGAACTTATGATAAACAGATTATGCAAGGTATATTCTGTTCCATGTAGTACTTCGGATAACTACATCTCTGCACTCCGTCGCATTACAGCTTAGTATGATAACATATCTCTTTTGAGATATTTACCATGTAGACGATCCACGACAAAACACATCTGTACGATACATTTCTTTTGTAATTTTAGCATATAAATAATATGCATGCGTCCACAAGCATATAATCCAGTATGGTATACGTATGTTTACTTGTGGTTTTAGCCTCTGGATCATGTGCCTGCGTCAATAAGCAGGTCATCCAGTTATGATGTATTATTTCTCTGTATTATAAATTCAGCATCTGGACCAATGTCTTTGAACGCGCGACCTTGCATGTGTAAAAGAGAACAACAAGAAAGAAAATGTGTTATTTATCGGAGTAGATTATGGCGAAAGTGTGATGTTTGCTTTTCAATATTGATTTTTTTTTTCTTGCCTTGAAATGTTAGGTTGTTTTTGCCAGGACTGCCAACTTAGCAAACTAGCTTCTGACGTCAAAGAGAGCATCGCTGTTATTGTTTTTCGTGTTGTTGCTGTTGTTGTTGTTGTTGCTGTCCCCTCCGCCTCCTTTTTGGTTTGTTTGTCACCCTGACTGGCTACCTGTCTGATTGTTTGTGTGTATCTCTGTCATTGTTTCTGTCTTTCTGTCTGTCTGTTTGTTTGTCTGTTTGTCTCTTTCCATTTTGAAAGTCGCATATTCTAAAAGGACCTTGTTTGAGGACAAACAATGGTAAAGAGTGCATGCATACAAGCATTGCAAAGGGCAGCCGACTATATCACAGTGCATATGTCAATAATCATACTAATATGCACATAATATACACATGCATAGTTATTCAGGCTAACACATGCAAATAAGGGGATACATGTGTACACTCGGATACATACACACACGTGTACGTACACAAACATGTCCACACACATAGGCAAACACACAAAGGCACACACAAAAGCACACACACAGGCACTCACACACACACACACACACACACACACACACACACACACACACACACACACACACACACACACACACACACACACAGAGGCACACACAAACACACACACACACACACACACACACAGAGGCACTCACAAACACACACACACACACACACACACACACACACACACACACACACACACACACACACACACACACACACACACACACACAGAGGAGCACAAAGGAACACATACAAATACACACATACATGCGCGTGTGCGAACACGCACACACACGTACGTATGCACGCACCCCCTCCCCCACACACTCACATACACACACGTGCGCGCACATCTTGCGCACATATTAAAATCCATTCCGCTTTTCGGAAGAGTAGGCCACTGTGTACGGGTGGGAACGGATGGAATGGATGTAAAAATAAAGCATATGAGAGCTTATTCCATTACCCTGGAATTAAAAGAATTAATAAAAGAAAGAATCACACACACA
>CM060317.1:45269213-45276713 GCA_030674155.1 Stramonita haemastoma | reverse complement strand
GGCAGCACTAAACACAACACTGATTACTGTGACAGAAGACTTGTATTTGTTTTGCTCAAGAAATAAAATGATGCTTCGCAGTAGTGCATAAGGTGATGATCATCGATCGATTTTTTCTTTTGCTTTATGTTTTGTTTTGTATCTCTGTAGTTTTCTGTACAATTCCTCGGCACTGTGATATTTGAAATACAATACTGTGTTTTTTTTTCGGGGAAGAGGGTGGGAGGGGGAACGTTTGGCTTAAAAAAATTCTTTGTAGCTGAATTTGTTGACTGCGTTTTTTATGTGGAGAGTTTTTAATATAGCTCTCTCTCTCTCTCTCTCTCTCTCTCTCTCTCTCTCTCTCTCTCTCTCTCTCTCTCTCTCTCTCTCCTGAAATATTAGAGTATCTATGAAGAAAAGGTTAGCAGAAAAAGCTTTCAAATATATGTCAGCCAAGAAAAGACATTCTAGCAATCTTGCCAACCCCATTGATACAACAGTCACTGTTTCTTTCTTCATATCTTTTGTCTGTATATCTTTTCTCTTGTTTGTTTGTTTGTTTGTTTGCTTGTTCATTTGTTTGTTTGTTTCTCTCTTTCTTTCTTTCTTTCTTTCTTTCTTTTTTTCTTTCTTTTTTCTTTTTATCTATCTTTCTTTCTCTCTTCCTTTTTTTCTATCTTCCTTCGTGTGTTTGTGTTTCTTTGTTCAGGTTTGGTTTGTTTTCATTGTATTTGTGTCTTTGTTTCTTTGTTTATTTCTTTCTGTCTTTGTTCGCAGCTTCCTTTAACAGAAACAAGATTGCTCCTTCTTTCAGATCGAATTTCCAAATCTATCAAACTGACGTTTCTTTTCAAATAGAGAAAGCAGAAAGCGAAAGCTAAAAAAAAACAAAAGCTATTCTACGCTCAAATTATGGTATTAGGCTTTTTCCCCCATGAGAAAGGGAAATTTTGCTGTGACAAATCTGTTGTGACAGAGCCTTGATACAATCAAAGATAACGCTTAAAGTGGTCCTCCTAGGACACAAATCTGGATCTTATGCAGAGACATTTATTATGACAAAAACGAAGATACAATAAAAGACAAACAGTTCATCCTATTTCCTTTGCGTGAGAAATTGCAATTTTATGCATGCAGGAGGAAAATTTGCTTCAACAACCCCAAGAAAGTAGGATAGAAGAAGAAGAAAATATGTATTCTTTTTTCTTTCTTTTTTGGGTGTTGGCGGGGGCGGGGGTGGGGTGGGGCGGCGAGCGGGGGGTAGGGTATATATATATATATATATATATATATATATATATATATATATATATATATATATATATATATATATATATATATATATATATATATATATATATATATATGGTCGAATAGAAAACAACGTTCAGATTATTTCTTTTATAATCATAAAAGGCCAGAATCAAAGTTTTAATCTGTTTGATATTTGATCTAGTTTCACTTTCTTTCTTCAAGAAATTAAGTTAATGTCTGATTTTAATTTTGGGGTCAGGTTTGCAACGCGTACTTTTCTTTCCAATTCATTGTACCGCATGGCCCATTGTTTGAGGAAAAAAAAGAAAATTATAGTTTATTTATAACTTTTTTCACAGTTGTTTGACATATTGTCATTTTCAAAGTGATTGAGAAGTTGGTACTTGCACTTGTCTTTCCTCACTACTTTTTCCTCAATAGTTGTTTGAAATATTGACGATTTTTTTTTCGAATATTGTAAAAATAACCAAACATACCAAGTAGGTAAATAAGTGTATTCATATTGATATCGAGCAAGCTTGCGTGCCCCCTCCCACACACACACATGAGCGCGCGCGCACACACACACACACACACACTCACACACACCCACGCGCGTGCGCGCGCGTGCGCACACACTCACACACACACACACACACACACACACACACACACACACACACACTCACACACTTACACTGATATAGGAAGCAGTGGTTTAATCTACAGGGGAGACTTTTTATTCTTTTTTTTTACTCTTGCCCAGCCTCTATTTAGTAAATGGGTTCTATGATACTTTTCCACTTCCTCTGTTTCCCACTTCCCCTTATTCCACCCCACCCCACATACCACCCCACTCTACACCCCACCCTACCCCACCCCACATACCACCCCACTCTACACCCCACCCCACCCCACCCCAGTTTCCTCTAATTTATTAGATGCAGCGGAGTGCATGCATAGGAAGCATTTCACCTGCTATGGCATGACATCATCCTTCGACAAGTGAATCTGAAAATAAACTAATCCATCATCATTTTTTATTTATTTGTTCGTTTCTTTATTTATTGTTTTGTTAATTTATTCGCTATTATTGGTTTCTTGTTTATTTCTTTATCTATCTATTTATTATTCATCTATTTATTTTTGTGTTTATTTATGTATCTATTATTGATTCACTGACTCATTTATAATTATATATATATATGGTTATCAATCATTTCTTTTCATGTTTCTTTCTTCTCTCTCTGCTCTGTGGATGGGCTACGCTAGGATGGTTGTGACTGTGTGATAAGTATTTCTGAAATTATGATTCATCTGTTTGTTATTTGTGTTTATTTTCTACCTGTTGTTTCTAACAGAAGTTAAACCCGTTCCGTTTGTCGGAAGAGGTGGCCATGCACTGTGTGCCGGTGGGAACGGATGACAAAATTTGCAAAACTGAATACACACGGTGACTGGATGTAAAAAATACACGAGTGCTTGTTCCATTATATTCGAAACAAAGAATAGAAAAAAAAGTATGATTGGGTATGTGTTTAATCTTTTTTATTTTTTGTTTATTTATTTTGTCATTGATTTTGCTTGTTTGTTTTTATAAACTAGTGTAAATGTGTTCCCATCTTTATAACTGACTTAGTCAAAAACAATATTTATGAAGAAATTCTCTCTCTCTCTTCTCTCTCTCTCTCTCTCTCTCTCTCTCTCTCTCTCTCTCTCTCTCTCTCTCTCCTCTCTCTCTCCTCTCTCTCTCTCTCTCTCTCTCTCTCTCTCTGTGTTCTCATCTGTGTATACCATTTCCATTGTTTGTTAGTTATTTTGTTTTTGTAGATCTTTTGCTTAGGTAGTTGCTATGCATTGGAAATTGAGGATTTGATAAAATTGTGTTTCTTTGTTTGTTTGCTCGTTTTCTTGCTTATTTTGTTTCTTAAAGAAACGCACACAACTCTATGACATTAACTCACTTTACAACCTCTGTCTGTGTCTGTTTCTGCCTTTTCTTTGTCTGACTCAGTGTGTCTGAGTCTGTGTCTATGTGTCTGTGTCTGTCTGTCTGTCTGTCTGTCTGTCTGTCTGTCTGTCTGTCTGTCTGCTGTCTGTCTCTGTCTGTCTGTCTGTCTGTCTGTCTGTCTCTGTCTCTGTCTCTCTTTCTCTCTCTCTCTCTCTCTCTCTCTCTCTCTCTCTCTCTCTCTCTCTCTCTCTCTCTCTCTCTCTCTCTCTCTCTCTCTCTCTCTCTCTCTTTGTTTATGGGCACGTGCGTGGACTTGCATGTGTCTCTGTGTGTTTGAGTCTGTGCCTGTGTCTGTGTTTGTGTGTATCTGTGTATCTGCATACGTCTGTTTTAATATGATATTTTTCTGTTGTGTATTTTTGTTTCTTTTTGTACGTCATTCAGGCAAACCATTTCTGCATCTATTTTCTCTGATTTATTTTTCTGTTGTATTTTTTTCTTGATCATAGATATTTCTTTCTTTTTTTTTTTCTTTTTTTTTTTACATCGACAGAAATCTTAGTCACATCTCTTAAATGGCATCTTAAAAAGGATAAGAATGAAAATGTCCTGGAAAAATCCCTTTTCTTTTCTATTTTTTAAAGTCCTTTTCTTTTCTTCTCTTTTGTTTACTCCTTGAAAATCGTGTACTTTCGCACTTCTGACTCCTTTACCTTTCTTTTCTGCCAGAACAGCTTTTTAACCATCATTTAATCCATACCAGTCTATCCCCCCTCCCTCCCACCTCCTGTGCGCTACCCTACCACCCTGGAGGTTTCTCTACATAAAACCTGGCCATTGAACAGCGTTTATGCACTCAGAATGACTTGTTTGCTCAATTTTTTATGAGAACCGACATCAATTATTCAACAGAGCAGGCCCATTCCTGTTTTTTTTTTTTTTTAACCATTCCCATTTGAATATCAAACGTAAAGACACACAGTCATATAAGAAACGCGGCTGCGCGCGCGCGGTGTGTGTATGTATGTGTGTACGTGTGTTTGTGTGCTCGCACGCGCGCGTGCGTGCGCGCGCGAGAAGAAGAAGGAGACTGAGTGAGAAATATACATATATATACACATAAATATATCAAATTCTGTAGAAAAAAGCCACTCTGATAGGAAAACAAACACAGTTGCAGACAGGAACAAAAAAAATGGATAGTTGCTGTTCTTGTGGCGACGCGCTCCCTCGGGGAGAACATCCCGAATTTCACGCAGAAAAATCTGATGTGACATAAAGTGGTTTAAAGTAAAATAAAATTTTAAAAAAATATACCGATACATTTGCTTTGTGTTATACAAATATAGAACAATCAGCATATATGCGTTCCTTAATATTTCTGCTTTCGCCTTCCTCAGGGGTATTTATTGCGATTATATATATATATATATAAATATATATGAGATAGATAGATAGATAGATAGATAGATAGATAGATAGATAGATAGATAGATAGATAGATAGATAGATAGATAGATAGATAGATATACAGAGAGAGAGAGAGAGAGAGAGAGAGAGAGAGAGAGAGAGAGAAGACAGACGAGACAGACAGACAGACAGACAGACGACAGACAGACAGACAGACAGACAGACAGACAGACAGACAGACAACAGACAGACAAAAGACAGAGAGCAGCAGACAGACAGGCAGACAGACAGGCAGACAGACAGGCAGGCAGACAGACAGACAGACAGACATTAAGACATCAGCCACCATGGCGCAGTGGTTAGCGCCTTGGACTTCGGACTGGAAGGTCGCGGCTTCGATTCCCATAGAGTCATAGGGATTTTTCGGACTCCGGCCGGCTCCCACCCAGAGTGGGTGTGCTGTGGGGTCAGTGGGGAGACTGGACCACACAGTCGAGCTTCATCCACTTCACGGATGCGAATTTGAGAGTGTTGCTTAAATTATCTGACCAACACTGCAGGTGTCTGTATATCTCGGGCGTGTTGACGCCGGAATATGTGATGATAGTAAGCGTAGAGTACAACCCTGTCAAGAAGTCTCAAAGGGATGCACTTCCACAGCAGCATCATTACATCGTCCTCATTACCATTGATCATCATGCACGAATAAAATTTGCCTCTGATTCTATAGTCCCCATTGCTCTGGTATCATGGTGACCTTAGATTCGGTTTCCCCATACACTTCTGTGCCTGTGGTGAGTTTATGTCAAAGCCTTTGGGGTTGGAGGTTCTCGCGGGGGCGGTCGTTGGAGGGACGTTGTGGCGGTCGCCACCTCAGGTGGATGATTCACTCAGTCTGGCTCCGCGACTGAGCTAATATTGTCATTTGTAGGGGGCTTAGTAGGTGGTATCCTGCGTATGTTAGATCAGAACAGGCACCACTGAACACCACCAAAGTGACTCAGCAGAAGTGCAGGGCCCCTCTGGCTGGTGGCCCCACGGCGGCCTGATATTGATGTGCTCCCTGTGGACTCCCGACCCTGGGGATGAGACATAACGGATCCGCGTATGGCTGTGGCGGGGAGATTGAAATGAGAGGCGTGGGGGCAGCAGTACGAGACGTTGCAGAAGACGAGGCAGCAAAAAAAGAGAAAAACAGACAGAGAAAGAAGACAGACAAACAGACAGAGAAAGAAAGACAGATAGACAAACAGATAGACAGACAAAGACGGAGACAGACAGACATACAAACGGACAGAAACAGAGAAATAAAGGACAATAGACTGACAAACACAGACAGACGAACATAGGCTGAGACGAGCAGGTAGGTGGACAAACAGACAGACAGACAGACAGAAAGACATACAGAAAGTCAGACAGACAAAACAATCAGACAGACAGTCAAACAGGCTGAAAGACGGGAGTGGGTGCATACAAAACTAATGACAGAAAGACACCCTTTTTAGATTAAAACATAACAATGACGAAGAGAAATTAATATAGACACCAGAGAAGGGATCTTAAAACAATCACAAGGGTAATACGATGCTTCCAAAATCGATTGATTTGAAAATAAAATCGGTCGCAGTTCAGATTATATAAAAAAAAAAATATTTCGATGGGAATATCTCTCTCTCTCTCTCTACTTCACATATACACACACATCACACAACACACACACACACACACACACACACACACACACACACACACACACACACAACACACACACACACACACACACACACACACACACACACACACACACACACACACACCACACCACACACACCACACACACACATCACACACCACACAAAACAAACAAACAACACCACCACACCCACACCCACCACCACCACTAATAACACACACAGGCGCATGGACGGACAAGCAACCACCAAAACCACATTCTCTTTATTACAGACACAAGCTAAACACACAATAGTGAGAAACAAAAAACCGTAATCCACTCAGCTTGGTATGCCTGCGGTTTCTGGAGCCATTACCTCACAACTGTTACCCAGACCCTAAGGCTTTCTACTCTTCCCTGACCGGCAACAAACCCGATTAGTCCTTCCCCTTACAGTGTTAGCCAAGCGGTTAGAACAAATAATTGGTGATGTCACTGTACAACTGCAGCAAAGGTTCAAATCCCTGTAGTAGCGGCTGATGCTAAGTAATGCGTACCTGTTTTGTTTTTCTTTCTCGGAAGCTTACGCAACTACTTTGCGTAGATTTGTGTGGTATGTCAGCTATTCTGTGTCTATGACTTCTTCACGTTGAAGATCGTGCTACAGGCCAGCCTTGGCCTTGCTTGAAGTGTTTTGCTGGGAAGAAATGTGCGTTCACGCGTGTGCGCGTGCGCGTGCACACACACATCAGTGTTAACACCAGCGCCGACTCCACTCTCCAAAAGTCTTTCGGATGAGACTATAAACCGAGGCCCCGTGTGCGAACGCACGCAAAACATCTTGCGCACAAGTTAAATCATGTTCCGCTTTTCGTAAGAGTAGGCTATTGTGCGCCGGTGGGAACAGATGACAAGATTTACAAAACTGCATACACACGGGGACTGGATGTAGAAAGGCACATGAGCGCTTATTGCATTATCCTCGATATAAATGATTAATAAAATAAATATATAAACACACACACAACACACAAACACACACACATAGACACACACACTCACAGATACACACACACACACACACACACACACACACACACACACACACACACACACACACACACACACACACACACACACACACACACACAGATTCACATATACATACACACACGCGCGCGTGCGCACGCACGGGCATACAAACACACACACACACACACACACACACACA
>CM060317.1:45261713-45266713 GCA_030674155.1 Stramonita haemastoma | reverse complement strand
AGGTGAAAGTAGTATTGCAAGCAAGATCTGTATAGTTTGTATAGTCACTACAAGTTCCCACTTTGTGGCGTACTTCTGTGTAAACATAGCACAGTCACGTTTCTTCATATTCATAAAGGATTTACTGTGCAATATCTTTCCCTATGCTTTTCAAAACCGAGAGAAAACATTTTTCTGCTTCAACAACACGTACGACAAGTTTTCTGTCACCGAAATATAAGACATGCGAGTTCAAAAACTTGAAGTCTTTAAGATACTTGTCTTTCTGTGTACCATATCTCTGGTTTTACAATAGCGCAATTATAGCACGACAACTTCATCAGATTATATGGTCTGGGAGCTTGTATGTATTACATCATATGTGTATTTCATCATAATTATCGACGTTTGGGTATGTTTGTATTCCACTGACTTTACATCTCACTTTGTCAATGCTCCAGCGAAACAATAGATCAAAACATGTCTGGTTTATATGTGTCTTCGATTTTACGTCTGTTCACTTAAAGGGATACTAGACGAGAGGGGGAGGGGGTGATGAGATGAGGGTTTTAAAGCAAAGAGATAAGTGTTGATATTAAACGATTTTGTATGTATCAAAAATTCTGATTCCAAACAATACAAACAACATATTGCAAAAAATACGTGGTAAAGAAACTCAAATAGAACAATAACACAAAACAACCGAACACTATACTAAAAGCAAAACCTGTACAATTGTGCATCATTTGACAGTAAAACTGTTACATTCTGTTGTATAGAGTACAAAAAATGTCCACGACTCGATCTAGAAGCGTGTGTCACATATAACATATGAGGTTTCAAAATATCTGTAGCTGTATTCTAACATGTGTAATACTGATATGAATGATACCATACCAGGTTTGAATAGCACAATGATTAGCGATTTAGACTCGAAAGGCATCAAATGCAAATAATTACACTCAAATACGCACCTTCTGTATTTTTATCGATATATATACATTCATATATATATATATATATTTATATGTATATTTATACATGTGTGTGTGTTTGATATTATATTGCTATTTATGTGCATATCAAATTTTCTATAATAGTGGGTATTCTTTCAACAGAATTTTGCTCTAGGAAGCAACTCTCTTGCTGCCATGGACTCTTTTACGTACCCAAAAAGTGTCTTGTAGATGGAACTTCAGTTAATTGTCTCGCCCGAAAGACTTGCACCCAGATCACCAAATTCAAGGTCTTGTGGATGGGCAGACAGTTTAGGTTCAAATGGGAATGGAACCTGCGACTGCTGGCATGTTAGACAGGTGCTTTACCTCCAGACCACCAATCTACTGCAGAGGACCACATAATCAGCGGTGGAAAAACGATCAGTGTGGGAGCAGACATGTATGCACGTCAGAGAAGACGAATAGCAAACCAAAACGAACAAACAACAAAAAGAAAAGAAAAACCCAAACAAGCATGACCAAAACAGAAAACAAAGAAGCAAAAACAAAGCCAAAAACAAACCAGCGAAAACAAACAAGTAAAAACAAAATATAAAAAAGCATGTAAAAACAAAACAGAAAGCAAAAACACAAACAAAAGAAACTAAATAAGCAAAAACACAAACAAAAAGCAAATGAGCCAGTGATGTATATGTTCCCAGGTTGATAATCTCCTTTTTATGCATGAGCGTGTGGCATGCATGTGCACGTGTTCTTTTCGGGGGTACCTGCGCACTTGTTTGCGATGGAGTGGCATGGGGAGATGTCGCGCGGGCGCGTGCGTGTGCGCGTGCGTGTGTGCGTGCGTGTGCGCGTGCGTGTGTGCGTGCGTGTGTGCGTGTGTGTGTGTGTGTGTGTGCGTGTGTGTATGTGCGTGCGTGCGTGCGTGCGTGCGTGTGTGTGTGTGTGTGTGTGTGTGTGTGTGTGTGTGTGTGTGTGTGTGTGTGTGTGTGTGTGTGTGTGGATCCTGCACTGGAATATGCCTGCGTCCTGTTTATGTTGATATATATATATATATATATATATATATATATATATATATATATATATATATATACATATATATACATATATCTATATATATACATATATACATACATATATATATCACTCGAGTTAAAGCATCATTATTCCTTCCCAATTCATTATAACCTTCTTTTCAGGTGGATTCAGTTCTTATGTAGCCCAGACACCAAGAACACCAGTGTCCAATCATTTACAAAAAATATATAAAAAAAACAAACCCGAAACTACCAATTGAATCCAGCTTGCGTATATTTACCAAACCGAGCTCACACAAACAAACACACAAACAAACAAACAAACAAACAAATAAACAAAGTATGCAAAGTGGTCTCTTAGATAATGATCGCAGTCACTGGCAATCTTGTAAGGATGTCAATTATGTCGCTCATTTTGGGCTGGTATTACCAAGCTGGCAGTTCAGTTCTGCCTGTTGGGCTAGGCCTAATCATCATCTATTCTCACCTCCGTGACGTCAACAATCCGATTCCATGCCAATGGGAAGAAATTGCAGCAATTATCGAAGGGGCGTGTGATTGTCATTTAATGAATAAGCAAGGAAGGGAATCGAGATTGGGGCCTGGGGTAAGGGGGGGGGGGGAGGGGTGGTATTTCAGTGTTACGCAACACCAACAAACAGTGAAAGAAGGGAGAAAAAGAAATGGAAAGAAAATTCATGCAAATAAACGCATTGTACTCTTTGGCATGCACAACTACGGAAGTGTGTTTCCAAGAATCATTCATTTTCACCAGAATTTGCTACGACAACCGACCAGAGGAAAAAAATAAAGAAGAAGACAAAGAAGAACAAGAATGCGAAAAGAAGAAGAAGAATGCGAAGATTGCGAAGAATGCGAAGAAGAAGAAGAAGAAGAAGAAGAAGAAGAAGAAGAAGAAGAAGAAGAAGAAGAAGAAGAAGAAGAAACCTATTCAAAGATGTAATAATACGTCTGCATTTAGTGAACAGTGTTTTTTTGAAACGAATAAAACAGGTACTTTCAGTCAGTGTTGGTGGAGAAATCAGAAATCTACACCGTTTGTAGGCAACAGTAAAGAGCTTCACACATACCAAAACTTTTACAAGAATATGTGTGTGTGTGTGTGTGTGTGTGTGTGTGTTTTATTTATTTATTTATCTTAATCTTTTATATCGAGGATAACAGAATAAGCAATCATGTGCTTTTTTTTCATCCGGTCCCCGTGTGTATGCAGTTTTGTAAATATTGTCATCTGTTCCCACCGGCACACGATGGCCTACTCTTACGAAAAGCGGAACAGGATTTAACGTGTGCGCAAGATGTTCTGCGTGCGTTCGCACACGGGGCCTCGGTTTAAAGTCTCATCCGAAGGACTTTTGGGGAGAGTAGAGTCAGCACTGATGTTAACTCCAGGAGAAAAATCTCCTCGACGGGACTCGAACCCGGGTCGTCAAATTGCGAGCGCAATGTTCTGACCACTAGGCTATCGTGTGTGTGTGTGTGTGTGTGTGTGTGTGTGTGTGTGTGTGTGTGTGTGTGTGTGTGTGTGTGTGTGTGCGTTCACGCGCGCACACACACACATCTCATAACAGCAAAAGATTTGTGTCGATGGAAAACTTTAGAAGACAGTTGAAAAAAATCCATAGAGACTCCAAAAACGCAGTTTAATGTCTTTTGGTGGCTCTTAAATGAGTAAGAAAAGTGCCACGAGGGCAGTTTATAGGACAGTCTGTCAAAGTTGGCCAGAAAAGGGCTGCATGTTTAACAGAGAATGTCTAGCTGTGAATCGATATATAAAAACTTCTTTTGTTCTGAAAGTGAAATTCAAAATTCTGTTTTACTGACTCCGATCACCCCCCCCCCCTCGCCCACTCCTCACCACATTATCGCTTACTTTCACCACAACTGCTACCATCTCTACCACCACCATCAACACAACCACTACCACTACTACAGTCGGGGGACAGGATAGCCTAGTGGTTAGAGCGTTGCACGTGTGATCTGACGGCTCGGGATCGAACTACCGTGGAAGCACCCGTTTTCGAAACTTTTATTCCCTGGAGTTAACATTAGTACTGACTCCCTTACCCCAAAAGTCCTTCGGATGAGACGATAAACCAATGCCTCGTGTATGAATCCACGCAGAATATTTTGCACACACTTTCAAAACCCATTCAACGTTTTGAAAGAGTAGGCCATTTTGCACCTTTAGAATTAGATAATAATCTTTAAAAAGAAAAAAGACCAATCCCATGCACCCAGGTGTTGTGTTTAGATACCATCCCCGTAATTGAAATGCGGCTACCTTAATGGTGGGTAAAAACAAACGGAATATGCCGATAAGAATAGATGGTAAAACTTAAAAAAAACAAAACCGAACGCCCAGTAGACATGTTTAGACACCATCCCCGAAGCCGTGATAGGGCTGCCTTTATTAATGGTGGGTAAAAAATAAAAGCCGGGTACGCACGTTCTTACCATTGGTTTAACCACGGAGCTCCAGCCTTGGAACGAAAAGAAAAAGACTACAGCCATCACCACCACCACCACCACCACCACCACCACCGCCATCAATAACAATATCAATATGTGGAGTCATTATCCGCTTAGCAGTCTTCAGGGCTGTGGCTGATCCCCTGTAGCACTGACACAACTCCCTGCCAAAGTTAATGCTGCAGACATTCACTGTCCTCCTCCTCCTCTTCTTCTTCCTCCTCCTCCTCTTTCTCCTCCTCCTCTTCTTCCTCCTTCTTCTTCATCTCCTCCTCCACCTCCTCTTCTTCCTCCTCCTCTTCTTCCTCCTCTTTCTCCTCCTTCTTCTTCATCTCCTCCTCCTCTTCTTCCTCCTCCTCTTCTTCCTCCTCTTTCTCCTCCTTCTTCTTCGTCTCCTCCTAGCTCCTTATTCTCTTCCTCCTCTTTCTTGCTCTTGTTGTTGTTGTTGTTGTTGTTGTTCATCATCATCATCATCATCATCATCATCATCATCATCATCATCATCATCATCATCATCATCATCACATCA
>CM060317.1:45254213-45256713 GCA_030674155.1 Stramonita haemastoma | reverse complement strand
TCCAACAGGCGCACAATGGCCTACTCTTACGAAAAGCACAACAGGATTTAACGTGTGCGCAAGATGTTCTGCGTGCGTTCGCACACTAGGCCTCGGTTTATAGTCTCATCCGAAGGACTTTTGGGGGGAGTGGAGTCAGTACTGATGTTAACTCCAGAGGAAATATCCCCTCGAACGGGAATCAAACCCGGGTCAGAGAGAGAGAGAGAGAGAGAGAGAGAGAGAGAGAGAGAGAGAGAGAGAGAGAGAGAGAGAGAGAGAGAGAGAGAGAGAGAGAGAGAGAGAGAGACAGACAGACAGACAGACAGACAGACAGACAGACAGACAGACAGACAGACAGACAGACAGACAGACAGACAGACAGAAGAATAGACGGACAGACAAACAGAGACACAGACAGAGGCATACACTGACATACTGACACAGAGACAGAAAGAAAGACACACAGACAGAGACACACAGATACACATTACGAAGGACTACTAGGACACTTCAGTCAATAGACACAACAGTGCAACAACCCTTAGGCGTCTTCGGTGTGAGGGTGTTCAAACACAATGCCTCTCCACCGTTCCCACACTCACTGTCTTGCGTCCGTCCCCCATCCCCATCCCTCTATTTAGTGCCACTGGGTGCAGACGTATGGCTATGGTACTTCTTCTTCTTCTTCTTCTCCTTCTTCTTCTTCTTCCTCTTCTTCTTCTCTTCTTCTTCTTCTTCTTCTTCTTCTTCTTCTTCTTCTTCTTCTTCTTCTTCTTCTTCTTCTTCTTCTTCTTCTTCTTCTTCTTCTTCTTCTTCTTCTTCTTCTTCTTCTTCTTCTTCTTCTTCTTCTTCTTCTTCTTCTTCTTCTTCTTCTTCTTCTTCTTCTTCTTCTTCTCATTGGTTTAATGTTCATTCACAACAAGGTGATTTAGACAATGGTACATTCACATTAAGAATGTACTGAAAAGGGGATGAGGGGAAAGGTGAAAGAATGAGGAATGTAATGGATGATGATAAGTTTATACGATTTCATTTACAGTAACTGTTCCACTGGTGACTGGCAAAATACTTTCTGCAACTGATACTAGGACATGCGACTCCGAATCATACAGAACACTTTGGATATGTCCTTATTTTTTTCTTAGATCCATCACTTTGCTTTTATACGAGGCAATGAGCACAGGGCGATCAAACAATATATGGTGGACTGATATAATAGCAGAACAAATGCAGAAAACTTTTTTTTGAATATTTAGTTTTCCAAGCATTTAGACGTAAGTTATGAATTATAAAAGCTATGGTACACATCACAAAAAAATGCATTTTTTTGCTCATGATTGCTCGTGCCCGGGCACACGTACACATATACAGAATGTGCATGCATGCATGCATACATGCATGCATGCATGCATGCATACATACATACATACATACATACATACATACATACATACATACATACATACATA
Source organism: Stramonita haemastoma (assembly GCA_030674155.1). Taxonomy (NCBI): domain Eukaryota; kingdom Metazoa; phylum Mollusca; class Gastropoda; order Neogastropoda; family Muricidae; genus Stramonita; species Stramonita haemastoma. The sequence goes on along the minus strand of CM060317.1, from coordinate 45,255,262 downwards.
CATACATACATACATACATACATACATACATACATACATACATACATACATTTCCTCCTCCTCCTCCTCCTCATGATCATTACCATCTCCATTACCATCAACATTGTCGATGGTTATGATGATGGTAATGAACAAAAGAAAGAAGATTAGGATGAAAACGATGAGGTGGAATAGGGAAAGGAGAAAGAGGATTAGGAGGAGGAGGAGGAGGGGAAGGAGGGGAAGGAAAAAAAGGAAATTATTATAAGTTGTAAGACACCTACAAGAGGGGGTGATGACCAGCCTAGAGAAGCAAAGATAAAATACAGTAGAGCCGAAAAAAACCAACTGACCTATGCTTACGTTTCTGTGGCATTTCTTTCGTTGAAAATAAATACAAAGTGCTACTAACTTAACGCTGCCGGTGAAACAATTCACACAGTTCTGAAAATAGACAGTGCTCCCACATAGTTCTGATTTTGTTGTTGGTTCACAGTCTGTATTTTATAATAATTATGTCTACGTGACCTAGCTTCAAGCCCCAATCTGACTCGGCACGCTCAAAGCTGTATTCGTATCAGTTATTGTTATTGCTTGTTCTTCGCGTGTGTTATGGCTGAGTATAACTAAGATATCAACTTATCTTTGCCTGTCTGGCTGGCTATCTGTCTGTCTGTCTGTCTGCATGTCTGTCTGTCTGAATGCCTGTCTGACTGTCTTTCTGGACTGTCTCTCTCTGTCTCTCCCTCTGTCTCTCTCTGTCTCTGTCTCGCTCTCTCTCGCTCTCTGTCTGTCTGTCTGTCTCTGTCTGTCTTTGTCTCTGTCTGTCTGTCTGTTCTACCTCCATTCCTCCCTCTCTCGTCTCTCTCTCTCTCTCTCTCTCTCTCTCTCTCTCTCTCTCTCTCTCTCTCTCTCTCTCTGTCTCTATCTGTCTGTCTGTCTTTCTCTCTCTCTCCCCATTCTTCCCTCTCTCTGTCTCTGTCTCTTTCTGTCTCTCTCTCTCTCTCTCTCTCTCTCTCTCTCTCTCTCTCTGTCTCTCTCTCTCTCTCTCTCTCTCTCTCTCTCTCCTC
>CM060317.1:45229213-45241713 GCA_030674155.1 Stramonita haemastoma | reverse complement strand
TGCGCGCGCGCCTGCCTCTGTGAATGTGTGCAAGCGTGATTACACAGTAGTTGCACAAAATTAATTCAAAACGACAGTATCTCCTGATTTCTCTCAACTTCCTATATTGTACTCCACACTTACGAGGCGAAGACAGAGCACGACTACAAAGTGACACTGCAAGCTGACTTAGTTAAGAGCCTATGGACACTTCAGTCTGCACAGCTGGTCACATAATGAAGATCATCACATACTGGACAGCTTGGACATGGCTGTGCTTCTGATCTGGCCCCTGATCTATTTACAAAACTGCATACACACGGGGACTGGATGAAAATAAAGCACATGATGCTAATTACATTATCCTCGATATAAAAGAATAAATAAAAAATATCAGGGTGGAGACAGGCCTAACCTGTCAGCATCAGAGGGCACGATGGTTGCAGCAGCGTCAATGACACCGAGCGACCGACATGATTCTCCTTCTCTATTTCTTTCTGTCTTCACTGGACCTGCTGACTTCATAGAACCTCATGCCACAGAATTCAGTTATGAGTGTTGTCAGTGATAGAAAGGGGTGGATAGCTCAGTGGTGGTCAGAGCACTCGCTTTCCCCTAGCCAAGGTGAAGCAGCATGGGCGTGTGTTACCAAGTGGATGGGTGACGTTTGGACGCCTTGGCTTTTCAGTACAGACATCCCAGTTCACCCAGCTGTCAATGGGTACCTACCCTCTTTAGGGACAGGAAGGTAAAACTGAGGGGAAGGAGATGGGCGCCGCCTCAACATGCTGGCCGCTAGAGAAGCTGAGGTCTCTGATGCCTGCTCCCTACGACCACATAGGTTATGGGACACCTTTACCTTTACCAATGATAGGAGGTAAAGGTCTGCCTTTCTTTTATTTCTTTTTGCCTCGGCTTGCCTTGAAAAACAGGAGCCCGCAGCCCGCAATAAAGATAGAGTTCAACAAATGGGGAGGGCCCAGGCCAAAAGCCAAAGGCCTACATGAAGTTGTTGTTATGTTGGGAAATGTTATTTTGTGATTATCTTCAGCTACGACAAGCTTGAAACACCAACCTCACACTCTTTTTAAGGAGGGGGACGGGATAGTGTTGTGGTCAGAAACATTGCGCTCGCAATTTGACGACCGAGTTCAATTCCCGTTCGAGGGGATTTTCCCTTGAGTAAACATCAGTGATGACTCCACTCTACCCAAAAGTCTTTCGGATGAGACTCAACGAGGCCCATGTGCGAACGCACGCAGAAACATCTGACGCACACGTTAAATCCTGTTTCGCTTTTCGTAAGAGTAGGCCATTGTGTGCCGGTGGGAACAGATGACAATATTTACAAAACTGCATACACACGGGGACTGGATGGAAAAAAGGACATGAGTGCTTATCCCATTATCCTCGATTTAAAAGAACAAAATAAACTAAACTAAAAAAAAATTTAAAAAAATAAATAAGGAGTAAAAATAATTCTCTGAAGTCGGGGAAAGGCTGCCTACATGGCGAGGTACATGAAAACAGTCATACACGCAAATTTCTCATCCAGTGTGCAATTTCAATCTCACGTGATTCCTAGTGCGATACATGAGTCAGAGTGCACAATGTGGGGACCCCCAAGGGGTAAGCACAACAACAATAATAATAATAATGATAACAACGGCAACAGGGAAGGAGGAAGAGACACGCGGTGGAGGAGTGTGCTTAGAAAGGGAGGGGAGGGAAGATTGCTGAGAGAGAGAGACAGAGAGACAGAGAAGAGAGAGAGGAGAGAGAGAGAGAGAGAGAGAGAGAGAGAGACAGACAGACAGACAGACAGACAGACAGACAGACAGACAGACAGACAGACAGACAGACAGACAGAGAGAACACGAACAGAAGAAGAAGAGAGAGAGACGAGAAGACAGACAGACAGACAGACAGACAGACAGACAAAGACAGACAGACAGACAGACAGAGAGAACACTGAACAGAGAGAGAGAGAGAGAGAGAGAGAGAGAGAGAGAGAGAGAGAGAGAGAGAGAGAGAGAGAAGAGGAGAGAGAGAGAGAGAGAGAGAGGAGAGAGAGAGAGAGAGAGAGAGAGCCTGTTATTTCTGGTAGAGCTAGCATATGGTTTCCCACAAGCAGGACAGACAATGAATAAGAGTGGTTTTACACTCTGTGACACCCTTGACGGAGTAGGCATTACAAGGGTCGAGAGATTTTGGGGTGTGTGTGTGTGTGTGTGTGTGGTGTGTGTGTGTGTGTGTGTGTGTTGTGTGTGTGTGTGTGTGTGTGTGTGTGTGTGTGTGTGTGTGTGTGTGTGTGTGTGTGTGTGTGTGTGTGTGTGAGGCATCCCCATCATCATCAACCATCATCATAAGCATAAAAAATGCCATGTATGTCACCATCAACATAACCGTAAACTCAACACCATCATCAACATAGCCATCAACATTACCATCAACATCATTAATCATTATCACCATCACCATAACGATGAACTTCAATAACATCAACATCAACTTCCCCATCACCATGACTATCACCATCCACATTACTAGTAGAGTCACCATCAACCATTACCATCTCCATCAACATCAGCACCAGCATCAAAACTACCATCAACATCACCATCACCATTATCTATCACCATCGCAAAAAACCATTACCATAAATATCATCATCACCATTATCTAGCATCACCATCACCATTATCATCATCACCATCACCATCCCCATCATCATCACCCCCATTATCCATCACCATCACTATCACCATAAAAATCACCACCACCATCATCACCATCATCATCATTATCAACATTATAAACACCCACAGTAGGCCAAGAAAACAACTCGACGCGCAAGTAAGCGCGAAAATGCAGGGCCGATAGCCATCTCTTTTCATGGGGAAGCAGGTAGGGGGAAAAGCCGTTAAGTTCCTAGCAAACGAGGCCTGCCTGCCGCTTTTGGCGGCCGTAAATCAGAGAGCGAAGGACAGGGGAGGTGCCTGTTTTGACAACCACCTCAGCTGTTGGTAGCGCATCTTGCAGTGCAAAAATATAGACCGGCAGGTACGTGTAAACACCGGCAATCCACACACACACACATACATATATACACATGCGCGCGCGTGCGAGCACACACGCACACGAGCGCACACACACGTATACGCACGCGCGCGCGCACGCACGCGCACACACGCATACACACACACACACACAAGCAATACACACACACATACACACACACACTCACACACACATTCACTTAATACCACTTAAGTAGAAAGACGTTAAATTGAAGAAAAACAACAACAACAACAACAACAACAACAACAACAACAACAACAACAACAACACACACACACACACACACACACACACACACACACACACACACACACACACACACACACACACACACACACACACGGATGAGACTATAAACCGAGGCCCCGTGTGTGAACGCACGCAGAACATCTTGTGCACATGTTAAATCCTGTTCCGCTTTTCGTAAAAGTAGGCCATTGTGTGCCGGTGGGAACAGATGACACTTATAAAACTGCATACACATGGGGACTGGATGTAAAAAAGCACGAGTGCTTATCCCATTATCCTTGATATAAAAGACTAAAATAAATAAAAATAAACACACACTCACACACACGAGAGAGAGAGAGAGAGAGAGAGAGAGAGAGAGAGAGAGAGAGAGAGAGAGAGAGAGAGAGGAGAGAGAGAGAGAGAGAGAGAGAGAGAGAGAGAGAGAGGAGAGAGAGAATGGCAATAATTATTTTGACAGTAACAATAACAATGACAGAGTTTTATAATGATAATCTCTTAAAGCCCATTCACAAGGGCACAAGGGCCCCAAGACACACAATGTAATTAAGAAAAATGTGTAGTTGCCAGAGTCCTCATGGTCGATATGGCATGGATTCCACGTCATGGTTGATTGAATTAGGTTCAGATTCAGATAGATAATTGCGTTAACATTTTCGCCCATTGAAAATGGGGGAAAGGAGGGGTCCACAAATTAATATTTCTCTTTTTTTTTTTAAAACAGTGATAAGCGGTTAACTGTGACAAAGTTTTCATGTTACTCTGTGGAGAGAGAGAGAGAGAGAGAGAGAGAGAGAGAGAGAGAGAGAGAGAGAGAGAGAGAGAGAGAGAGGAGAGGGGGGGGGAATATGGACGGATTGACGGATAGACAGTTCACTTATAGAAGTAAACTCAAAGATTTTTTCTTATTCTGAATAGCAGCGGAATGCTTAACTGGTGCGGTACATAAATAAATTTCCATCACATTTCTGTCACCTAGTTTAGGGACAAAGGCCAGTTTAAGTCAAAAGTCTTCCTCATCTCTGTCGCTATTTTTTCAACATCCACCTCCATCTCCATCACGCTTTTAAGTGCGTGTGCTGTGTGTGTGTGTGTGTGTGTGTGTGTGTGTGTGTGTGTGTGTGTGTGTGTGTGTGTGTTGTGTGTGTGTGTGTGTGCATCTGCCTGTCTGTCTGAGTCTGTGTCTGTGTCTGTCTGTCTCTCTGTCTCTGTGTCTGTCTGTCTGTCTGTCTGTCTGTCTGTCTGTCTTCTCTCTCTCTCTCTCTCTCTCTCTCTCTCTCTCTCTCTCTCTCTCTCTCTCTCTCTCTCTCTCTCTCTCTCTCTCTCTCCAAGAAGCAAACAAAAAGCACAGACAGACAGACGGGACAAATAGACACAGGCAGACAAACAGGCAGTCTGAGCTGTTTGACAAACAGCAACGTCGACGCACGCGTTTAAACGCGACATGGCATAACTAAACAGCTGGCAAACCGCTCATGGAAACAGCCTGTGCCACAGTGTCAAAAATAACATGTGGGCCTACATAGACATCAGCAGCGGACTAGATCATGAAGTGGTTCAGAGAAATCTATGATAGCGTGTGTGTGTTTGCCTGCTTGTGTAGCTTTGTTTTCTTCTTTCTCTGTTAACTGGTTTGCTTATTTATTTGCATGTTTTACACTCTTGGTTTGCTTGTTTTCTTGCTTGTTTGTCTGTGAGCTTGCTTGTTTCTAGCTTACTTAGCAGGTTATTTGCAAGTTTGGCAAAAGCATAAGGTTCAAACGTGTTAGTTTTGCCGCTTTTTACCGTTTGTCAGGCTTGCTTGGCTATAATATTAGCCAAGCATACTATGTTTGCTTCTCTGCTTTGGTTGGCAGGTTGGTTTGCTTAGCTGATTCGTTGGTTGCTTACTGGTTGTTTGACAGCTTACTCGATTGCTGGTTTAGTTGCTTGGGGAATTCGTTAATTGGTTACCTCGTTTGTGACTGGTAGGCTTATACGTCGTCTGGTCTGTAGATTAGCTGTTTATTTGGGTCGGCTTGTGACTTGGCTGGATGACAAATTTTCATCATCGTGATAACGATTAAGACAACTACGATAGGATGTTAAAATCTTATCAGTCTTACTGCTGTGACTGTTTGTATATTTCTGGCTCTGACAGCCTGGGATCAATCATAAGTTGAGCCACCACAGAGAAACCCATTAAACAGCATTTCCCCCGCCTGGAATTAACATCAGCGCCGACTCAACTCCCTCGAAAACCCTTCGGATGAGATTATAAACCGAGACGCCGTGTGTGAACGCATGAAGCACATCTTAGACATAAGTAAAAAACCCATTATACCTTTTTGGAGAGTAGGCCAAGTAGTCTAGTTTGCTGGTAGGAACGAACATTATTTTTTTAAAGATGCATGCATACTGGTGTTGAATTTAGACATCTCTGAAATCAGAATGCGGTTACCTATATAAGTGGCAAAACTTGTCGCATACACAACATTTCACCATTGGTGAACCATGAAGGTCTAGAAAAAGAACGACTATAAAAAGAACTTTTTAGCAGCTGAAATCAAGCTATAGTCTGGCCTCAAAGAAAAGCAAGCGTATCATCAATGGTGAGGATTTCTCTTCTAATCATGTTTTCTTCTAGTGCAACCAAAGCCCAGACCTATTTTGTCTCTGCGTTCCTGCTTTGATATCAGCACATCACAGAGCGCATCTTAGATATTATGGTGCCAAGAGATTTGTCTTTAATTTGCTTTCTTTATGATTTTTCTCTTTCTTCTCTCGTCTTTTTGCCATCAAGTTGTGTGCTGTTTTTGACGTCGGTAGAATATGAAGTTTTAGTGGAATAGCAACAATCACAACCTCTGCATAAAACATGCAAAAATTCAACACAGTCAACTGGGTCATAGTTTCTGTTGTTGGTTGGTATTTGTAGCGTTGATGGTGCGATATGACTCGACATATTCCGTAAACGTTGGCCTTTTTAGTCTACAGTCCAGCTATTAAATACTGTCTCAACCAGTGCGTAGCTCATTGTGTTTGTATACTATTGCATACCACCTTAAGTTACGGCAGATTTATCTGCGTGAAATTCGGGCTGCTCTCCCCGAAGAGAGCGCGTTGCCACAAGAGCAGCGCCACCCATTTTTTCCCATCTGTGCACATGCATTTGGATTCCAATCAGAATGGCTTTTCCCACAAAATTTTGCCGTGGACAACTCTCTTGTTGCTGTGGGTTTTTTACGTGCAATAAATGAGTATTGTACCCTAAACCTCAGTTTATCGTCCCATTTGAAAGACTAGCACCCTGACCATCACGCACTGTCTAGTTGTGGGGAAAGGTTTCGGGCATAAACAGGGATCAAACCACCACACACTTGAAACCTGGATTTTTCTCTTTGAGGCAGGTGCGTTACCACTAGACCACTGATCACCATGTTTGTCAAAACGCAGGTTTATGAATACGATATTTCTGTTTCGGCCAACAAGGGGGTGTGCTGAGATGAATGACAAGTTTGTAATATGTTGATTAGATATGGGATCTACTTAATCAAAAAGGAGACTTATGCACCGACAGATCTGCACTGAAAAAAACAACAACTTGGGATTATAACAAAAATGTTCTCATTAATAAGCCCCTCCCCACTCTCCCCTCCCTCCCCTTCCCCAAAAGGTGCCACAGAGAATCTAAACTAATTAAGTCCAGACTCTTCGGAAGGATTGCTATTTTCTGCTTTTTTGTGCGAACGTTTCAGTTTACGTCATTCTTCTTCTTGACGTATGCAGCTATTTCGTCACTTCTCTGATGACGATAACTGTAATAGATCGGTACATCTAAGCTAAAGCTCTGATTTGGGGGGGGAAAGTTCGTACCTTTTGAGTGTGAAAATCTTTCTCAACACTGGAAAGTTTGGCAGTAAGGGCTTCTTATGCAGTTGTGTTTTTTTTCTGTTAAGATTCTTCCAGAGTCTGGCCTGGGAAAATAGATCAGGGTATCAAAGGTGCGACTTTTCGTTTGATCAATTTCTCCCGGCCTGTAGTATAGCCCCAGCTACTGACATGCAGTGTATCTGTGCTCCTGCTTTGATACTCTCTGATCACAGAGCACATCCCAGATACTATAGGCGATGAGTTTGGGGGTTGTTTTCTCTTAATTTTTTTTTTGTTTGAGATTTCTTCACTTGGTGTTACTGATGTTTATTGTCAACTGAATAAAAAAACAAAACTGAAGAATAACGACGTGTATAATAATGTTCTAATTAAATAACAGTAAAACAGCAACTCCAGTCCTATAGTTGTTATTTGATTCAGTTAATTCAAAATACTTTATTATCTCTAAAAACAGAGATTCTGACATAGCACACATACAGATAAAAACCCTAAATAATACAATATAGCACACACAGGTTCTGAACATCAGCACGCACCATCACAGTATATAAAAGCATCTCACAAATCAGCACATACACCACCACACACACACACCACAAACACACAACTCAACACACACACACACACACACTATCGAAAACATTCGCACACATGCGCACGCATTTTAAGACATAAACCAAATTGTTATACATATTGTATGATAAGGCAAATACCAATTGAATTGTACACTATTCTATTAAGATATTGAACACAGTCTTTAAAAAAGGGGGTGGGGATTGGTGGATATTGAAGTGTTAATGATGTGGTGAGGCTCAAACATTCCGTAAACTGTATAACTTCAACCAATAGGTCCAATTATCAAGCAACTGACCAAAGCAAAGCGCAACATACATGTCCAGATTTAGGTTTGTGGATAATTTTCGTGTTCTAGCTCACTATTGAGTATGCTGACATAAATGGCCAGCTTTGTAACACTTGCTCTGGATTACGATATGCTTACAGGCTACATACAGAGAAGACTATAGCACTGGCATGTCTGCATGTCAGATGACCTAATAGACCCGAAAGTTTCCAAACTATTGTTCATCAAAACGGAGACTGACTGCTCATCTTAAGAGACTTTGGGGTAGCTACGGGGTTTCTTCTTTTCCCTGCAGACGTTTGTAATACATCAACGCGAAAAAGTCTACATTGTACTTCATTATTTTCCTCGAAGCTTGTAGAAATTCCATTAGTCATTATTGATTACAGATTTAATCAATGATTGTTGCTGGGTATGCCTTGATGAATACTTTTTTTTCGAAAAAAAAAGGTTTAAACCTTTTTTGTCACAATCGCTCTCATCATGGAAACCTTTCGCTGTGAACATTAAGCATATAGATTTTCGCACAACAAATTCTGCCATGGTCTGGCCTCAAAGAAAACCAAGGGTATCATCGTTGGTGAGGTTTTCTCTTCTAATCATGTTTTCTTTAGTGCATCCAAAGCCCTACATGCTTTGTATTTGTGTTTCTTGCTTTGAGAGGCCGCTATCGACTGATTACAGACCACATCATAGATACCATGGGCAGAGGAATGCTCTTTAGGTTGTTTTCTTTGGATTTTTTTTCTCTTTCTTCTGTTTTCTTCTTGCTGTTATTGATGCTGTTGTTGACGCTGATAGAACATAATATCAATAAAAAAAATAATAGTAATGATGATGATGATAATAGTAATGATGATGATGATAATAATAACAACAAATAATAAATGGAATTTACATAGCGTTACATCTTGTAAAAACAAATCAAACCGCTTGATAATAACGACAACAATAACAACGTTTGAATAAAACATACAAAGCAGCAACTCTGCCAACAAGATCGTATCGGTTTTTTGTTGTTGTTGTGTTGGATGCTTATTGTAGTTGTGTTGGATGTTGCTTGGAATACTCCATATGCACCAAGACATTTCTTTAACTACATCTAGTTATCAAATGCTTAGCCAGTGCAAAGTTCAGTCCACCAATCACGATCCAGTTATCACGATGATATGTCCGTGTTTAGCTCACTACCGGGATTGCTGGCATAATAACTTCATTTTTATTTTATTATTCATGTGCTAACAAACAACGCAAAAAGAAAGAGAACCGCACTGGCAGGTCTGCACTTAGAGAGACCCGGGGGATTAATAGAACTGCCAGCATTCATCCTCAAGGCGCCGCAAGAATTTACCTATGAGTTAGCTGAAGACTCTGGAATAGAAAAATAAGTTTTCTGCTTCATTTTGCAAACGTTTATTATACGTCAAGACAGTCTGAGACAGATAGACCCTATAAGTTTTCTTCCTTGTTTAGCAAACCATTTCTTTTACGTCACCGTAGCTATGTTAACGTAGTTTTGCTTTTTGAAATTTCCGACTATTGCGTCAAATATTTTCAGATCATAACTATGATGAATTTATGGTTTGTTGTTTGGTACAATTTCATGTATGTATACTTTTGGAAAAACAACAACAGGTGTAGACCTTTTGTATGTTATAATATTTGTCAACACTGAAACAGTTTTACGTACAAGGTATGCTTACATATTTTTGCCGCTGCTTTTTGCCATAGTCTAGCCTCAGAGGAAAACAAAGATGTTATTGATGAGATTTTTCTTGCGGTCATTTTCTTTTCCTACATGTAGTGTAGCCACAGCCACAGACACTGCTGTGTCTCTAAGTTCCTGCTTTGATATGAGCAGATCACACAGCGCATCATAGATATTATGGGCATAGGGATGCTCTTTAGGTTTTCTTTTGATTTTTCTTTTTTTCTTTTTCTTTATCTTCTTGCTGATGTTTATGCTGTTGCTGACGCCAATAGAATCTGTTTTTTGTAGAATAACGACAACAACATCGACAATGCCTGAACAAGTATATGAAACAGCAGCTAGGACAACAAGGTCATACATGTTTGTTGCATGGGTAGTTCTTGTAGTGTTGATGATATTTTTTTTGTAGAACAACAACAACAACATTGACAACGCCTAAACAAGCATATGAAGCAGCAGCTCGGCAACAAGGTCATACATGTTTGTTGTTGATAAGCGCTTGCAGTGTTGATGCAGTGGCGGTGCTCACCATATTCCAGAGATGCTAGGTTACTTCTGCTAACTGACTTCATCCAGCTGCCAAATGCTTGATGGATGCAAAGCTCAGCACCCTAGTCAAGATCCAGTTATATGGATAGTGTTTTCTTTCTCAAGGGGACGGGATAGCTCAGTGGTCATCTGTGACTCGCTTTCCTCCAAACAAGGTTAAAGAGACAGCGTCGAGCGTGGTTACCAGTTGGATGGGTGACCGTTTGCGTGCTTTGGCTTCAATACTATCCCCCAGTTCACCCAGCTGTAAATGGGTATCTACCTCTTTAGGCTCAGAGAGGGTAAAGCAGCGAGGGAGAGGAGACGGGCGCCGCCCTCAATATGCTGGCCCCTAAAGAAGCTGAGGTCTCTGATGCCTCGCTCTTCTACGATCACATAGGTTATGGGACATCCTAACCTTTACTTTTAACCCTGCTTTCTTTCTCCAGCCAACCACTGGGAACACTGCCATGAATGACAACATCCAGATGTGCATTGAAAACTTGATACGCTTAATGCTTAAAGGGAACCTTAAGATTGGATCAGTGCACTGGCAGATCTGCACAAAAGCTAGCCTGGAAGAAAAAACCGATTTCCATCATGAGACTTCCGGATGCTGCAGAGACTGACCAAAAATTAGTTATGTCAAAACCCTCTGGAATAGGAATGAGTTCTGTTCTTTTTTATGCCGATATTTGTTATATAATTATATCATCGTGGATATTATATGTCTTTCTTCCTTTCCATGTTTATAGCCACTCCGTCATAACTTTTCTGATTATAAATGTAAAAAAAGCATTATAATTTGTTGCTGGTTATGATTTGATGACTATGTTTTGTTTTTAAAAAATCCAACAAAAAAACGAAAACAGGCTAGACATATTCCATAAAATTATATTTTTTTTCCCCAACAGTAAACCCTTTTCACATTCATAAAGATTAAAGCTTACACGAATTTTGCAGCGGAAATTTGGCCATAGTCTGGGCTCAGAGAAAAATAAGCATATTTATTGATGAAGAGTTTTCTTTTGATCCTATTTCTTCTCTAATGGAATCTGAGGGAACGGACATGCTTTGTGTCTGTGTCTCTGCTTCCATATCCACAGATCACAGAGTACATCATAGATATTATAGGCAACGTGATTTGAGGGTTCTATCTTTTGATATATTATTTTGTTTTGTCTTTTCTTCTTCAGCTGTTATGTATACTGCTGTTGACGCCAGAGGAAAGGGAAAAAAATAATATAGCTACATACGTACAAACTTTTGTAAGATAACAACAAAAAATGTATTAAAAAACATGCAAAACAACAACAACTCCGTAAACAAGGCCATACAGTTTTTCCTTGTTTGGTTGGTTATTGTTTGTGTTCGTGGTTTGTGTTGTCTTGAGGGTCAAAATATTCCATAACTTCTGAGTTATTTCTGCTAGCATATCCAGTTACCAATATGCCCGAACACTGTAAAACTTAGTGCTGAAGTTGAAATTCGAGTGTCTGGGTTTGTAATATGCTCGTGTTATTTTAGCCAACCACAGGGACATGAATCACAACATTTCTAACTTGCTTACTGGATATTCATAGGACACACACACACACACACACACACACACACACACACACACACAACCACACCACACACACACACACACACAAACACACACACACACATCACACACACACAAACAACACACACACACACACACACACCACGCACACCACCCACACGCACACACACACACTTACACACACACTTACACAAACACACACACACACAACACTTATACACACACACACAAACACACACACACACACACTACACACACACACACACTTACACACACACACACACACACACACACACACACACAAAACCACACACACATACAGACACACACACACACACACACACAACACTACACTTACACACACACACACACACACACACACACACACACACACACACACACACACACCAACACGCACGCACGCACGCACACACACACCACGCACGCACACACACACACACACACACACACACACACACACACACACACACACACACACACACAGAGGAGATTAAGGCACTGACACGTCTGCACATAAGACGACCTCAAAGATGGGAAATTTCTCCTCATTGATCCGCAAGGCGCCGCAAAGACGGATACCAAGCTAGTTCGTTTAGGATTCTTTAGAAATGGTGTGTTCTTTTTTTCTC
>CM060317.1:45219213-45224213 GCA_030674155.1 Stramonita haemastoma | reverse complement strand
ACATTCTCTCTCTCTCTCTCTCTCTCTCTCTCTCTCTCTCTCTCTCTCTTCTCTCTCTCTCTCTCTCTCTCTCTCTCTCTCTCTCTCTCTCTCTCTCTCTCTCTCTCTCTCAAGTTTTGAAGGTTTTGCATGAGTTTCAAAAACCTGATACCATTGTTATTAGTAGCACTAGCACACCTGGGCAGACAGGGGAGGAGAGGAGAGGAGAAGATGGAGAAGGAAGGAGAGGAGAAAAAAAAAGGAGAGGTCTGTTTGTTCTGGCCAGGTGTGTGTGTGTGATGTTTTGGTCCTTTGGCTTTTCTGTTCCCGAGGGTAAAATCCAATTTAGCTCTTTGGACATGAGCTTGGCATATTGCGGGGGAAAGTAAGTGTCGATTGCATTTGGAGAAAAATTGTGAAGGGGGAAACTTGGGAAGGGGAATGGCAAAGAAGAATTGTGGAGATTAAGAAGAAGAAGAAGAAGAAGAAGAAGAAGAAGAAGAAGAAGAAGAAGAAGAAGAAGAAGAAGAAGAAGAAGAAGAAGAAGAATTGCATGAAGAAAAAAGAAGTAGTATTATGAGAAGAAGAATTGCGAAGAAGAGAATTGCGAAGAAGAAGAATTGCGAAGAAAAAGAATTGCGAAGAAAAAGAATTGCGAAGAAAAAGAATTGCGAAGAAGAAGAATTGCGAAGAAGAAGAAGAATTGCGAAGAAGAAGAATTGCGAAGAAGGAGAAGAAGAAGAAGAAAAAGAAGAAGAAGAAGAAGAAGAAGAAGAAGAAGAAGAAGAAGAATTAGAAGAAGAAGAAGATAATGATGATGGTGATGATGATGATGATGATTGATGATGATGATGATGATGATGATGATGATTTGATTTGATTTATTCTTTTATATCGATGATAATGGGATAAGCACTCTTGTGCTTTTTTTTTTTACATCCAGTCCCCGTGTGTATGCAGGTTTGTAAATGTCATCTGTTCCCACCGGCACACGATGGCCTACTCTTACGAAAAGCGGAACAGGATTTAACGTGTGCGCAAGATGTTCTGCGTGCGTTCGCACACGGGGCCTCGGTTTAGAGTCTCATCCGAAGGACTTTTGGGGAGAGTGGAGTCAGCACTGATGTTAACTCCAGGAGAAAAATCTCCTTGACCGGACTCGAACCCGGGTCTTCAAATTGCCAGCGCAATGTTCTGACCACTAGGCTATCTGTCCCCCCGATGATGATGATGATGATGATGATGATGATGATGATGATGATGATGATGATGATGAAACCTACCAAACAGGCGTCTGGCTACTAGCATGGCAAAGTGTATGCAAATGGTCATGCCATACTCAAACTTCTAATCCATCAGTGTGTAATCGCAGTCTCACAGTGATTTCCCAGGTGGGGTGAGTGAGTCAGAGTGCATCGTTTGGCTAAGTCCCAGGTGTTAAGGTGGAAAACTCGCAACAACGACTTTGTTATTTTTATCAGATTCAGAGTCCGAATATTTTATTGCCATTTAAATCATGCAGACTGACGGGAGGTACGGGATAACTCAGTGGTCAGAGCACTCGCTTTCCTCAAGCTATTGTTAAGCAGCTTCGAGTATGGTTACCAAGTGGATGAGTGACCATTTGCGCACCTTGGCTTTGGTACAGTTCCCTAGTTCACCCAGCTGTAAATGAGTACCTGCCCTATTTAGGCTCAAGGAAGGTAAAGCAGCGAGGGAGAGGAGATGGGCACCCTCCTCAATATGCTGGCCCCTAAAGAAGCTGAAATCTCTGACGCCTCGCTCCCCTACGACCACATAGGTCATGGACACCATTACCTTTTACCTTTACCTTAGACTGATTTCACACTACGAAACAAATTAATGTCACAATTCACAACTCACACAATAGTTTATTCTCATTAACTCTTTGAGCTGTAGAGACTCCAAATGATATCCACTAAAATCATGTTGCTTTATACTTCTCTTTTTCTCTTTTCTCAAAACTTTTCCCTTCACATAGTTAACGATATCTGCTTAATAAATGTCAACTGTGACTATTTTGCTTAACGTATGTATATCATTAATTTACCGTTCTTTGTCTCTGGTTTCATTTTTTGATAAACAATTTGTTTCTGGGTCCATCATATTAGACACATTCATCGCGTAAATGAAATCCATCTTCTAGTTTGTTACAGTATTTACATTTTCTGTCCTCTCTGGGCATAGTTTAGTACCTACTATTTTTCTTTATCATTAAATCGTGACAGCTTATGAGAAATTTAGAAAAAAGTAATTCCTTTATGGGTTTTGTTTGCAAATAATATGTCGTCTTTGTCTCTGTCTGTCTATCTGTCTGACTGTTTATCTGTCTATTTGTCTTTTGTAATCAGTTGTAGTTCTATTTCTGCTGTGTTCTCACAAAGCTTGCTTTTTTGCAACTATACACTTGAAGAGAGTTGTTAAATACAAACCAAAATTAAAATTTGATTCATTTACGTCACAAACAACCTGCACCATTTCTTTTAGCTTACAACTCTTGCAAACCCTTAATTCTTGTCAAAGCAACATAAATTTTGCAGGCCGTTCAAAGTCGTGAGTTTCACAGGCAGAGATTATCTTAGAAAAGTCAAAAGATATGCATATAATTTACCAAGAGTTCATGTAGAAAAGAATGCATACTGCTTTCATTAAAAATGTAAATTTAAAAAAGGGAATATTAAGCAAAGTTTGTAAATCAGAATTCATCTCTGTCTCTGTCTGTCTATCTGACTGCCTACCTGTCTCTTTGTCTTTTTCTCTCATTGTCTATCTGTCTGTCTGTCTGTGTATAAATTCTTGCATGCACGCAGGTGCAAAGCGTGGGTGCCTTGAAGCATAATTATGCAGGCTGCACGTGCCCCTGTTTTATCCGGATCAACTGGGCCCTGCAGACCCACCTGATTCCACACCAAAGTCATCTTCAATCCGCTTTTCCTTGCTCCCTCGCCCTGAAGACCTTTTCCCTACACTCTCTGCTGACTTCTGCAAGAACTGGAAGCATTAGAGCTCACCCAACCACATACCACCACCCTAAAGCACACGTGTGCGCACGCGCGCGCGCGCACACACATACACGCACACACACACATGCGAGCGCGCGTGCGCACACACGCACACGCAGACACACAAACACACATGCACACATGTGCAAGCACAGATGCGCTCTCTGTCTCTCTGTCTCTGTCTTTGTCTCTGTCTCTATCTCGCACACACACACACACACACACACACACACACACAAACACAAACAAACACAAAAACACATTCACAAACACATATACACATTCACACACACACAAACGCACACACATGCAAAACACACACACACACACACACACACACACACACACACACACACACACACACACATATTTACACACACATACACATTCACACACACACATACACACACACAAACACAACACACACGCGCTCACTCACACACACACTCATACACACACTCATACACATACACGCGCGCGCGCGCGCGCGCGCGCGCGCGCGTGTATGCACCCACGCTCTCTCGCACGCACATACACAAACACACATACACACATACACACATAAAGAACATCTTGCACACACATTAAAATATGTTCCATTTTTCAGAGGAGTACGCCACCGGTGAGAACGGATGACAAAGCTGTAAAACTGCATGCACTGGATGTATAAGAGCACACTAATACGTATTCCGTTATTATGGAAATAACAGAAGGAAATAAAATAACAGCAACAGACAGGGGTCTAACCCAAGACCTCTTGCTTTCAAGACGGGTGGCATACCTCCACTCAGGGCTGCAAACCTACTGTATAGAGGACACGGACCTGTCGAAGCTTAGTGGTTTTGTTTTTATTCATTATTAACTATTTTATTAATTCATTCTTTTATTTCGAAGATAATAGAATAAACACCCATGTGCTGTTGCTACATCCGGTCCTCGTGTGAATGCAGTTTTGTAAATTCTCTTTTTATTTATTTTTTGTTTGTTTGCAGTTTTGTAAATTCTGTCATCAGTTCCCACCAGCACACAATGGCCTACTTTTCCGAAAATAAGGGACGGAATTTAACATGTGCGCAATATATTCATTTACACACGGGACCTCGGTTTATAGCCACATCCGGAGGACGTTTAGGGGGAGTGGAGTTGGCACTAATGTTAACTCCAACGGAAATATCCTCTGGAACGAGGTTCGAACCTGGGTCAGCAGATCACGAGCCCATCAGTCTGACCACCAGGCTATCCAGGGTGGATTAACGGTGCGCTGTGAAGGGGAGTTTTGGACAGGTGAGTGTTGTGAGTTCATCTGTAACAAGTTGAAAAAGTTCAATCACAGCAGCGACAGACGACACAGGCAAGAGGCTAAGACCGTTTGACTTCAAAACCTTGAGCCCGCGATGTCGTGGGCTGGCGTCTCAGCAGCGTCTGGTACATTAGGGATGGGGATTTCGTTACGATTTCCCAGGATAACTTCAAGTGCAGACCTGCCATTACCTTAAAATTCTCTTGATATACACATACAGAAGAGTGAATATTACATATGCTCGTTACAGATCCCGTAATATATGTAGGCATCCAGTTTTTTTTACAGAACACGAATATACTTAGCATGTAACCTGTACAGTGTAAAATGAAATCAGCTACTCTGAGGTCGGACTGTGTCAGCGAAAGCACAGCAGGCACACCCTCTGCAAAATTGAAAAGCAAGAAGAAAAACTGTGAGGAAGAATTGCGATGAAGAATTGCGATGAAGAGTTGCGAAGAAGAAGTAGAATTGTAAAAAAGAAGAATTGCGATGAAGAATAGCGGAGAAGAAGATTTGCGAAGAAACAGAACTGCGAAGAAAAAGAAGAATAGCGAAGAAGAATTGCAAAGAAGAATTGCAAAGAAGAATTGCAAAGAAGAAGAGGCAGAAGAAGAAAAAGAGGCAGAAGAAGAAGAAGAAGAAGAAGAAGAAGAAGAAGAAGAAGAAGAAGAAGAAGAAGAAGAAGAAGAAGAAGA
>CM060317.1:45209213-45216713 GCA_030674155.1 Stramonita haemastoma | reverse complement strand
ACGTCCAAGTAAAAAAACAACAACACAACAACAACAAACAAAAAAGATGCTAAAACAACAAAAAACCCACTACTGGGGAGCGAGATATCCCAATGGTTAGTACGTTTCCGCGTGTGATTTACGGCCCGGGTTCAAGCCCCCACGGAGTCACCTGTTCAAGGGATTTTTCGCCTGGAGCTACCATCAGTACTGACCCACTCCTTTGAAAGTCCTTCAGATGAGACTATAAACCGACACACATGAGACCGCTTAATTTTTTTTTTTACATGAACCATGAAATTTTATGAACGTTGTATAATAAGACAAAAATCAATTAACTTAATGCTCTGTTCTGTAAAATATTGTGAAACAGTTGAAATTAACATAAACTCTATCATTAAAATTTGAACACAATTCAAAGTAATTAAAATAACCTTTCCTATGATCTAAATGTAGAAAATAACAATTCAACCTTCATTAAACATGCACAGTGTACAGTAACTTTGGTAATAAGGATACCAAAAGTGAAACAACAATAATGCAACATAATGCAACAATAATATCACTAAACACTACATCTGACACCATCATACTATCGTTCACTAGAAGTAACATAAACAACTATAGCAGGAGTGCAACAACAAGAATAACAACAATATTATACAATCATATTACAATGACAAAGAGTGGTGAGAAAGAAGAACACAGCATCTTCAGTAGCAATAACATCAGGAACTGCAGTAAGAAGAGTACTAACAGCAGAGCGGCAAAATCACAAAAGCAACTAAAACAGCAGCAATTATACTTTATTACTTTATCTTTTTCTGCGTCTGTCTTATTTCCAGGACAGTGGAATAAGTACCTGTGTGATTTTTTTTTTATCTAGTCCCCGACTGCATGCGTTTTTGTGAATGTCGTAATCAGTACCCATCGTCTTAGAACGGCCTACCTTTTTGGGAACAAGTTTTTAACGTGTGTGCAAAATGTTAGGCGATCATTTGCACACGGGACCTCGATTTCTAATCTCATCTGAAGCACTTTCGGGGAACGGAGCCCGCACTATACTAACGTCAACAAAAAATCCTCTTGACCAGGTGCCTCGGTAAAGGCTTGAACCCAGACGCAGTGTTCTAACCACCAGCTTAACCCGTCCCCGACGGTAACAACAGTAGAGACCGCGCAAAACATCATTAACCACAACAATAACAACAGTAACCCCCATATCTAGGCAAGATGAGGAACAGCAGAGACAAGCACAACAGTAATCGACAACAACAACAACAGCAGCAATAACAACGATTACACTAAAACAACAATAATAGATAACAGCCCTAGTAACAACAACAGCAACAACAATATCTTTAATAACAATAACATTGCGGTAGGAGGAAGAAAGCAAGAAGCAGCAGCAGCAGTAGCAACAGCAACAGCAACAGCAGCAGCAGCAGCAGTAGCAACAGCAACAGCAACAGCAGCAGTAGCAGCAGTAGCAACAGTAGCAGCAGCAGCAGTAGCAGTAGCAACAGTAGCAGCAGCAGTAGCAGCAGTAGCAACAGCAGCAGCAGCAGTAGCAGCAGTGGCAACAGTAGCAGCAGTAGCAACAGTAGCAGCAGTAGCAACAGTAGCAGCAGTAGCAGCAGTAGCAACAGCAACAGCAGCAGCAGCAGTAGCAGCAGTAGCAACATAGCAGCATTAGCACAGCAGCAGCAACACAACAACGCAGCAGCAGTAGCAGCAGTACAACAGTAGCAGCAGCAGCAGTAGCAGCAGTAGTAACAGTAGCAGCAGCAGCAGCAGCAGCAGCAGCAGCAGCAGCAGCAGCAGCAGCAGCAGCAGCAGCAGCAAATGTCTTAGTAACAGAGAAAACAGGTCTATTTTCCAATGACCTACATCATCAGCACAGGAGGCTGAGCTCTCTCCTGCATGTTGTTGACATCGCCGTAGATATCGATTGATTCAACCTTCTTCCACCTGCAAAGGTAAGGTAAGGTGAGGAGGGAACGACAAAGGCCAAGGAAGAAAAGTAAACCCACGTACCAGCAGCGATAGAGCAGGGGAATGGTACTTTGGCTTCTTTGCTCAATTGTCTTTTCGTTTGATGTACGGTCCGTTTATCTCTGGCTTTCCTTTTGTTTTTCTGTTGTTAACTGAACTAACGACTAGGAACTCAATGCAAAATGGGTTTTTTATGTCTAATTCATTGTTAGTACTTTTTTTTCTCCTAGGCAAGTTGTGCTACTGTAGCGACTGTTGGTGTCATTATTGTTAGTCTTTGCTTTTATAGTTTGTTTGCTTGGTGCTTTTGTTTTCGTTTCTTGGACTGTTGTTGTGTAGAACTAGTTACTACTGTTAGGGTTGTTTGAATGCCTGTCAGTATTACATTTGTAATTGTCCTTCTGGGATGATTAAAGTGTTTTTGACCTGACTCAACTTGACTTGACTTATGTTATGTATCAAAAAGAAGTTGTTGGTTTTTTCAGTGTTGCGTGTTGAGAAGATGTGGAAAATGTGATTTCAGTATCTTTAAAAAAAAAGACCACTTAAATTGGAACAACAGTATTCTTCCCTGTACTACTTTAGTCTGGAAGATTGTTTACGTGCGTGAGGACCCTCATTTCAGTGGTCTGTAGTCCCGCTTACTTTTTATCTGAAGATCGAGTCAGGCTGCCTTTCACAGCTAGGAATATCTTTGAACACAAAGCTGAGGTTTTTGTTGTTGTTGCTTTTTAGTGCTTTCGTGTCAAAAGTTCACTTAAGGTCAGCAGCAAGATTCCATGATTGTGCAAGCTTGTTGTTGCTGCTGTTGATGCTGCTTCTGTTGCTGTTGATGGTGCTGCTGCTGCTGCTGCTGCTGTTGATGCTACTTCTGCTGCTATTGATGCTGCTTCAGCTGCTGTTTATGCTGCTGATGTTGATGCTGCTGCTGCTGCTGTTGATGCTGCTGATGTTGATGCTGCTGCTGTTGTTGATGCTGCTGATGTTGATGCTGCTGCTTCTGCTTCTGTTGATGCTGCTTCTGCTGCTGTTGACGCTGCTTCTGCTGCTGTTGATGCTGATGCTGCTGTTGATGCTGATGCTTCTGTTGATGCTGCTGCTGCTGTTAATGCTGCTGCTGATGTTGATGCTGTTGCTTCTGCTTCTGTTGAGCTGCTTCTGCTGCTGTTGACGCTGCTTCTGCTGCTGTTGATGCTGCTTCTGCTGCTGTTGATGCTGCTGCTGCTGTGACGCTGTTGCTCTGCTGCTGTTTGTGTTCGTTGGTTTTACTCTTGTTGTTGATAATCATGTGTTGCTACAATCATTTATCGTTGTTCAGTTCTGTAGGTGACTCAGAGTTTCAATACACAATGTTAACTTTTCAATCTGTAAGGTGAGAGGTGAGCAGCCAAATTTGTAAGCATACTAAGTCAGTGACAAACAGACAGATATTCAGATTGGCTCTTTGACAGGAAAGCTGGCTTGCTGGCTTTGTTTGCTGGCTGGCTGACTGGCTTGAATGCAAATACGGAGTTTATTGTAAAAAAAAAAATATATAATATATATATATATAAACTGACACTAAACCACGCAAAACAAACAAAGAAACCCAAAGCAAAACAAGAAAGAAGACTCACCATAGATAGCTGGCAGTTTTAAAAGAACTTCGCTGTTAGTAACAACGAAAAAAATGAATGAAGCAGGAGTAAAAAAAACCCAACTAATATAGCATTACAACAATAACAACCATAGCAGCACAGTGACACTGACAATGATAACGAAAACAACACAGATCGAAGGATGGGCGAGATAAGCAAAGATTGAACCAACACTCATCCTCGTGACAACAATTGCGAAGAAAAAGAATTGTACAGAAGAACTTAGAAGAAGAACTGCAAGGAAGAAGAATTGCGAAGAAGAATTGCAAAGAAGAAGTGCGAAGAAGAATTGCAAAGAAGAAGAAGAATTGCCAAAAAAAAAGAATTGCGAAGAAGAAGAAATAGAGAAGAAGAATTTCGAAGAATTACAAAGAAGAAGAATTGCAAAGAATTGCGAAGAAGAAGAATTGCAAAGAATTGCAGAGAAGAAGAAGAAGAAGAAGAAGAAGAAGAAGAAGAAGAAGAAGAAGAAGAAGAAGAAGAAGAAGAAGAAGAAGAAGAAGAAGAAGAAGAAAAGAAGAACAAGAAGAAGAACAAGAAGAAGAACAAGAAGAAGAAAAGAAGAAGAAGAAGAAGAAGAAGAAGAAGAAGAAGAAGAAGAAGAAGAAGAAGAAGAAGAAAGAAGAAGAAGAAGAAGAAGAAAAGAAGAAGAAAAGAAGAAGAAACAGAAGAAGAACAAGAAGAAGAAGAAGAAGAAGAAGAAGAAGAAGAAAAGAAGAAGAAGAAGAAGAAGAAGAAGAAGAAGAAGAAAGAAGAAAGAAGAAGAAGAAGAAGAAGAAAGAAGGAGAAGAAGAAGAAGGAGAAGAAGAACAAGAAGAAGAAGACGAAGAAGGAGAAGGAGAAGAAGAAGAAGAAGAAGAAGAAGAAGAAGAAGAAGAAGAAGAAGAAGAAGAAGAAGAAGAAGAAGAAGAACAACAACAACAACAACAACAACAACAACAACAAAAACAAGAACAAGAACAAGAAGGACAAGAACAAGAAGAAAACAATGATGAAGACAAGGAAGATGAACGATAACAACAACAAACACCACCACCACCACCAACAACATCTACAGCAACAATAACATCTAAGGTCGTCATTATTCCATTTTGTCACGATCCTTCACTAAAAAAACAAAACAAAAAATGAAAGAATAGGTTTCGCCTCTTCAAAGATCCCATTAAAATAGCTATCAGTCATCCCATCACGAGTTCTTGGTTCTGGAGACGTTTTCGCGTGAGTCCACACAATAATATTGTCTGGAATTCTGTCTGTTCTGGAATAAAGGTATCGTTCTCCAGGTCGCTGATCCCTCACTCCCCTGCCTGCTCATTTCGCTTCGTGTCAGTTTGATTTGAATAAGTGGCAGGATGTTCGGAGTAGGGACATTTTTTTTTAAAGGTGTTTGTGTCGCAACTATTGTGTTGTGTTGTATTGTGTTGTGATGTTTATGTATTGCGTTGAAGCGGAATGTAGTGTGTTTGGGTTGGAGTGTGTTATGTTTGTAGTGTAGTGTAGTGTAGTGTGGTGGTGTGGTGTGGTGTGGTGTGGTGTGGTGTGGTGTGGTGTGGTGTGGTGTGGTGTGGTGTGGTGTGGTGTGGTGTGGTGTGGTGTACTGTACTGTACTGTACTGTACTGTAGTCTTGTGAGGTGCGATGTGTTATGTTGATTTGTCTTGTGTTGTGTTCTGCTGTGCTATATTTTGCTGCACTATGTATAGTGTTATACCGTATTGTACAGAATTGCACTATACTAAATTACAATGTATCGTCTTCTTTTGCATAGTATTGTGTGATATTGCACTGTTTAGCATTGCAATGTTTTGTGTTCTGTTGAATTGCATTTCTTTGTAACGTATTGTAAGCACTTTAATTCATGAAAGATGTAATTCTGTGTGAAACTCGGATTGTTTTCCTAGCATTGATAATTTTTGTATTTTGTACCACTTTATGTTACAGCAGATTTCTCTGCGTAAAATTCGGGTTGCTCTCCCCGGGAGAGCGCGTCGGCACAAGTGCAGCGCCTACCCATTTTTTTCTTTTTCCTGCCTGCAAATGTATTTGTTTCCCTATCAGAGTAGCTTTTTCTACAGAATTTCGCCAGGGTCACCCCCCTTGTTGCCGTGGGTTCTTTTACGTGCGCTAAATAGTGATGTGTAACACACGGGACCTCGGTTTATCGTCTCATCCGAAAGACTAGCGCCCACACCACCACTCAGGGTCTAATGGATGGGGGAAAAGTTTTGGGCCCAAACGGGGTACGAACCACCGCACACTCCGACCTGGACTTTTTGCTTTCTAGACAAGGCGCCTTACCACCTAGACCACCGATCCACCGATAATCCACAGATGATGTCACCACAGGAACAGCACCACCCCCTTTCTCTGTAAATACGTCCCTAAGACAGCTGATACGTGGTTTTTGTTATATAACGTTAAAACAAATACAGATACTAACCAAACATAAAACATGACACTTGCAATAAGTCAGCATAAATCCAGCATCACAATAACACAAAGAAACGAGAGTGATATCAAAATACACGCAGCAACAGTCTTAACTACTCAGGGAAGGTGGCAGGATGGTTAAGACATTCTCCTGCCATCAAGTAAACCGTGAGGTTCTGAGTTCGATTCTCAGCTCTCGTTTTCTTCCCAGTTTGACGGAAAAGTCGAACTGAATGTCAAAGTTACTATAAATTGAGACTATAAACTGAGTCCCCGTGTGCAAACGCACACAGAGCACCTTGCGCACACGTTAAAAACCCGTGCCGCTTTTTGGAAGATTATGCCATTGTGTGCCGGTAGGAGCAGATGAAAACAAACAAAAAACCAGTATGCACAGGGGTGTCGTGTTTAGACACCATTCCTGAGAAAAATTCGGGGAGTTGGAGTCCCCAGGGCGGTTCGGGGCTGTATATGACATTACGTAACGTTCTGGCGGCTCCTGCGACGGCAATGGAATCATATGTATCAGCGATTGCCTTTCCAATGGATCATTCCAGCGACGTGGAGAGGGGGGGGGTCTGCTGCATGGGTAACAGCTTGGTCTCCATACTTGCTTACCCAGTCTTTGCACTCTAGAGCCTAGAGCGCAACTCCATAGTTTCCGAGACTGATGGTTGCCTACTACTACTATTACTCAACAGCAACAATAACACCAACAAGAACTAAACGTCTTGAGGGAAACAGGAACATTGCATGCACGAACGAGAACAGCAACATCAACATCGACGACAACAACATCATCAATAACACTAACACCACCAACGACAACAACATGAACAACACCAAACACCGCCACCACTACCGTCAACACATCAACAGCAACTGGTCTGAGATCCATTTTGTCCTCCTGTCACATAAAGCAGGATTGCTACACTCTTCTGACCCCGCCCCACGTGTAAACAGCATGTTTCCCTCGCGCCATGTTGTTCACAGGCATAAACTACGGTTCTTTCGTTCTGTCTGTCTGTCTGTCTGTCTGTCTGTCTGTCTGTCTGTCTGTCTCTGTCTGCTTCTGTCTGTGTCTGTCTGTCTGTCTCTCGTCTGTTTTCTCTCTCTCTCTCTCTCCCTCTCTCTCTCTCCTCTCTCTCTCTCTCTCTCTCTCTCTCTCTCTCTCTCTCCTCTCTCTCTCTCTCTCTCTCTCTGCAAACACCAAGGAGACATGGTACTAAAACCATGCACATCCAACATAAAGACTTTTTTTTTTTTTATACTTCTCTCATAACTCCACAAGCAATCTTTGGGACATGTGCATAGAATATTTCCAGCAATGTGTCTTGGGGCAAGCTGAATTTGATGGCCCCATCCCTCTGCAGGTGCAAGGGCGCATGCTGGGTATGTTCATGTCCTACATCCTTACAGGCCTGTAGATGTCGGATTCTAGTTTGATGTGTCAAGTGGAT
>CM060317.1:45197928-45204113 GCA_030674155.1 Stramonita haemastoma | reverse complement strand
TCTGTTTCCCTATCAGTGAGCCTATTTCTACATAATTCTACCAGAAACAAGTCTCTTGTTGGCGTGGATTTTTTTTTTACTTGCCCTAAATGCGTGTTACACACGGAACCTTGGTTTATCATCTCATCCAAAAGACTAAACACCCAGGACTCTACACTCAGAGACAGAGAGACAGACACACAGACACACAGACAGACACATACACACATACACACCAACATACATACATACATACATGCAGATAAACGCAGAGACAGAACCAGAAAGAGATTTTAGAAAAAAAGGATAATAAAGTAAATAATGAGGAATTGAAAAAAAAAAGAAAGAAAAAGAAAGAAAGAAACAAAAGCAAAAGAGAGAAGGGAAAATGGAAACCGAAAAAGGAGAAAGGTGAAACACCTGGATCAACAACTACAGCAACGCTAGAGGGAAAGTAGAAACAAATTATTCTTTTTTATTAAACAAATCTTTAAAAAACATATTTTATTTCAAGGATAATGGAATAAGCATTCATGTGATTTTTTTTACGACCAGTGCTTGGAGTTTTCTCATTTTTGTCATCCGTTCCAAACGGCACACTATGGCCTACTCTTCCAAAAAGCGGAACGGGTTTTACCGTGTGCAAAAGATATTCAGCGTGCGTTCGCACACGAGACCTCGGTTTATAGTCTCACCTGAGGGGGAGTGGAGTCGGCACTAATGTTAACTCCAGAGGAAAACTGCCCCTGAAAGAGATTGAAACCCGGGTCAGCAGATTACGAGCACATCACTCTAACCACCAGGCTACCCCCCACCCCTCGCTCCCCAGCAACTAGCATGCAACTGAGACCCATCACAATCACTCCGCTTCTACGAAATGCATCTGAAGCACCAATAGTGGAACAAAGTGGAGCAGGACTTTTGGTTCTTGTCTCACTGTCTTACGGGGCATTGGAAGGTCCTGGGGACGCAGGCACTAAACACACACACACACACACACACACACACACACACACACACACACACACACACACACACACACACACACACACGGACGCTCGCACGGACGCACGCACGCACACACACACACACACACACTTTCATTCTGTCTAAAATCAGTGAATTCTTCTACACTTCTCTGGTCATTCTTAGCAACGATTGCCCCAGCCTTCTGTAGCCACACACTTTTTTAATATATGCTGAATTATCTGGTCACATAGTTAATATGGATTTGTAAGAGGGTCGTTCCGTCACTGGAAAGTCTCTTCATGACTTTATACAGACACTGCATAGTCATCAGAACAGCCTCACCAGCATTTCTGTTGTTCACTCTGGTGGCAGTGAGCATACATGTAAGCCTAAAAAACCTTCTGTCAGAGCAACTGTAAACAAGGTACCGTTCATGTGTGGGTTTGCATATGTAGAACAAAAGGACGAAAATATTGTAAAGAGTGTTGATGGAAGGATGCATCCCTGTTTTGACGCCACCGCTAATTTGCCTTGATCATCATTTAGGAGCGGTTGACAATTTATAAAAAAAAAACACATCATGCTCACAGGTGTCGTGTTTATACACCATCTCTGAGGAAAAATCGGGGAGTTGAGTCCCCAGGGCGGTTCGGGGCTGAATATGGCAATATTCTGGTAGCTCCTACAACAGTACTGGAACCATGTGTATCGGCGATTGCCTGTCCAATGGTCCATTCCAATGACATGAAGAGGGAGGGGGGTCAGGTGGGGGGGGGGGGGGGGGGGGTCTAGAGCCTAGAGCGCATAGTCTTCTGAGACTAAAGGATGCCTAGAATATTATGTAGGAATATAATTATTTCTGACACCATGACGAAAAGAGACCATCACGGTGCATTATGAAAAGCAGGACTAGAGAAGGAGCTATTGGATTGTTTTTAAACAAAAGTTTGAAAGATTTGAGGGATGGTCATGACATCACCAATGAAGTACAACTTTGTCCCACTGATTTCTTAAGTATGTCTAAAGTTGTCTATTAGTATGCTGCTTGTCCAGTTGAAATAAATGTTCTCGTTGTATTTGCACAATTACTTAAAGAGATGCAATTGTTGATGAAGTATATGAGTGAAGTCATGTGCTGCAAATACTGTGAAGTTATCTGTGGTGACAGATAACGTCACAGTATTTGCAGCACATGACTTCACTCATATACATTTTGTGTATGTAGATTATGACAGGAATATCATGAATCTACTCGTACTGTCAAGGATATGCTTGTGTTTTTGTGACACTGTTCATGAATAAGGTCTGTTTTTAACCCCTCAAAGTATGTTAGTAATCATAGAAAAAGTCTATTCCTTTTACTCGGACGCTGAGACACAAACCACCTTTGTTTGTCACATAAGCGAAAATACATTGTGCTACCGTTAGGTGCCTGACAGGTCAGGCCCAGTACATCCGACTTTGGCGTGGGAGAGAATGTTATCGTTGAAGTCTTTCTGGAAGAAAAAGGCAGGAAAATAGACCACGAAGGCAGAAAAGAGACCAGAATGAGAGGACAGGATACAGGAAGAAAAGGAATAAGGTAGAAACAAAGAGAAAGATAGAATAGATGGAGTTCCTAGCACAGAATTTCCAGGTGGGAATGTTGTTAATACTGACAGGCCCCCTGCCTCCCCACAGGGAAACATGAAATCAACAATGTTGTCTGTTTCACTGCCAGATCAACCTACTTTTCACAACCCTGGCAATTCTTTGACAAGGATTTGTGTTTTGTCAGTGTTTAGAGCGCCAAGTGTCATTTGAAGGTGGAAGCAGGATTGTGTGACTCAATCTCATTAGCCTCTCTTTTCGTTGACAGCTTGTTTGCGTGAGAGTGGACTGTTGCTCGGCAGAAGATGGATGCATTTTCTTCAGACGGCATCAGGCTTAGGTTTTGCAATGCCGTAAAGGATTGAGAAAATGTCTTTCTTTTAAAAGTCTTTTAATCAGAAGTTTTGGCTTTGTAAAAGGGTGACAACGACATTTTTAAACAGTGCCCTTCTGTCTACAAACGATGTACTTGTCATGTTACTGAACAAAATGCACACTGTCTGTCTGCAGAATAAGTCGTCAAACATAAAAAAGTGAGTTATCAGGAAAACAAGCATATCAACAAAATGATCAACTACTGACTGACGGACTGACTGACCGAATGAGTGACTGACTTACTTACTGACAAACAAATACTACTTTAAAATGTATAAAGTTTTGAAAAGCTATTCAAAACTAAATCAAAACTAAAATCTAGTTATTAGTATCATAAGAGTGATAACACCGTTCAAACACTTGTAAGAAAAAGCGTTGGTGAAAAAAACGATAAAAAACATGTAAATAAACACAAACAAAAACTCTTAATAACGTCAACAACAACAATAACAACAACAGTAACAACAACAACAGCAGCGACAGCAACATCAACAGCAACAACAACAGCAACAACAACAGCAACAACAACAGCAGCAACAACAACAACAACAACAACAGCAACAGTAACAACAACAACAGCAACAACAACAGCAACAGTAACAACAACAACAACAACAACAGCAGCAACAACAACAGCAACAGCAGCAGCAACAACAACAACAACAACAACAGATTGAAGAATAGCAATGCCGATGCTGGCGCTAATTAATTAAGACGATGAGGAGGCGAGGGATCAAATGATGCTGATGAGTAGAGAAATGCGAGCCTCTCATGGAACAATTACAATTATCAAAATATAATTAATATAAAAACAAATCACAAAAAAATAATCAAAACCATTACAACAAGGAAGCCGTTGATACAATTTGTAACAATTGTCAGTTAAAAAGGTAACAGCAAAACGATGCTAAAAACAACAAGCAAGCAAACACAGAAGCAAAATACTATATAAAGAAATACATCGCTAACATTATTAAAATAATTAATTTCCGACTGGTTTGGGGTTTACTTTTAGTTTTTACTTCTCTACTCTAAGAATGACTAACTTCGTTATGTTTTAGCTAGTTAGCTACTGATTCGTTCTATGTTGTAAAAAGTATTTAAAAAAAAGAACATCAAAACACAGCTAAAAAATACCATCGTACTCTTTCTAAAAAGAGAGAGAGAAGAGAGAGAGAGAGAGAGAGAGAGAGAGAGAGAGAGAGAGAGAGAGAGAGAGAGAGAGAGAGAGAGGAGAGAGAGAGAGAGAGAGAGAGAGAGAGAGAGGGAGAGAAGAGAGAGAGAGAGAGAGAGAGAGACAAGGCAAGGCAAGGCAAGGCAAAGGCAAAATTCTTTTATTCGAGGATAATAGATAAGCACTCGTGTGTTTTTTTACATCCAGTCCCCGCCATTTTCAGGGATAACATCAAGATAAAAAATAGCCTCAACTACACAACAATTATAATGATCCAAATACCAAAAGTAAGGAACCATACCAAGTATCAAGAGAGAGAAAGAGAGAGAGAGAGAGAGAGAGAGAGAGAGAGAGAGAGAGAGAGGAGAGAGAGAGAGAGAGAGAGAGAGAGAGAGGGAGAGAAGAGAGACAGAGACAGAGACAAGAGAGAGAGAACAGAGACAGAGACAGAGAGACAGAGACAGACAGACAGACAGACAGACAAGACAGACAGACAGAGGAGAGACAGAAAGACAGACAGACAGACAGACAGACAGACAGACAGAGGGAGAGACAGACAGACAGGCAGACAGACACACAGAGAGAGGGTGGTAACAAACAGAATGTGTATGGGGTCACCCAGTCCAACTTCACATTAATTTTTGTCACCGCCGTGTTTAATTTAATTAAGAAAACACAAAATAAAAGCGTTGCCTAATCATCTCAAAAAGATAATTAAAATTAAGGTCGATATCAGGCATCTCATCACGACTTTTGGAAATGTAAGCGCGCCGGTGTAAGTGTAGCTTACTGTCTGAGCCCTGATTCAGTTGTTTTTTGTTGTTCAATGGAGGTTGTTTTTGTTTTTTTTTGGTAAGGTCGACGATCCCTAACTTTGGTTATTCTTCAATTTAACATCTGTTCACTCACAGTAATATTAGATTTTTTTTAGTTATTCCGTGAGTATGTTTGTATCAGCAATGTTTTGCCAAGAATCAGAAAGGAAATGCATAGAACGGCACATTTTTATGCGATATGAGTCATATTTATTGCTGTTTGACCTATACCGAAAAGTGGGGTGACAAGTTGATTCAGTAAGACAACATGTGAAAAACAATAAGAGGCAAAAATCATTCACAAACGAAAAACTTTTTTTTTTTCATTTTAATTTCAGTTTCTTAATTTCGAGAGCAATGAGGAAGTAATCATGTGCTTTTTTTGTACATCTAGTCCCCATGTGCACGCAGTTTTGTAAAATGTGTTATCTGTTCCCACCAACACATAATGGCCTTCTCTTCCGAAAGGCAGAACAGGTCTTAGCAGCAAGGACACACAAAAAAAACCCAACACAATTACAACATAGAGAGTAAACATCATAAACAATACCAACAACTACCATAATAGCAACAACAATAGGTTTGATAACATCGAAACTTAAAAACAATAGAAAAACAATATGAAGGAAATACAAACGACAATAGAATAGCTGAATCAACAAGAATCATAGCTACAGCGAGACTGACAGTTTTCTATCGTATCCT
The DNA here is from genome assembly GCA_030674155.1 of Stramonita haemastoma. NCBI lineage: Eukaryota > Metazoa > Mollusca > Gastropoda > Neogastropoda > Muricidae > Stramonita > Stramonita haemastoma. The sequence goes on along the minus strand of CM060317.1, from coordinate 45,198,506 downwards.
ATAATAATTATTATGAAAACAAACAGAACAAACGCATTTATACAAGATTTACACTCATCTTACATGCATGCTGCATGATTCCATAACATTAATGTTTGTTGTCCCGAAGCTCTCTCTCTGTCTCTCTGTCTCTCCGTCTCTGTCTGTCTGTCTGTCTGTCTGTCTCTGTCTGTCTGTCTGTCTGTCTGTCTGTCTGTCTGTCTCTCTATTTCTCTCTCTCTCTGTCTCCTGTCTGTCTCTCTTTCTGTCTGTGTCTCTGTCTGTCTGTCTGTCTGTCTGCCTCTGTCTCTGTCTGTCTGTCTGTCTGTCTGTCTGTCTCTGTCTGTCTCTCTGTCTCTGTCTGTCTCTCTGTCTCTGTCTGTCTCTCTGTCTGTCTCTCTGTCTCTGTCTCTGTCTCTGTGTCTCTGTGTCTCTGTCTCTCTGTCTCTCTGTCTCTCTGTCTCTCTGTCTCTCTGTCTCTCTCTCTCTCTCTCTCTCTCTCAAAGGCTAAAAGAAGAGAAAGAGAACACAATAGAGTACAATGCAATAATAAGCAGTGTTAAGCAGAGAGTGGTTAAGGTCAACAAGTCCATCACTGC
>CM060317.1:45188323-45192828 GCA_030674155.1 Stramonita haemastoma | reverse complement strand
AAACCATAGTGGTGCATCAGCTCCAGATGACATCTCTGTCGACGCTGTCAAATGCCTTCTGGAAGTCGACAAAGACTGAATACAAGGGGGTCTGCCACTCTAGGGACTGCTCGATGATGATGCGCATTGTGGCGATCTGATCTGTGCATGATTCTGTTTTGTCGGAAGCCTGCCTGTTCATCCCTGAGTGTCTTGTCTAGTGCCGTCTTCAGTCTTTCTAGGATTATTCTTGTCAGTACTTTCCCTGGTATAGACAGCAGCATGATTCCTCTCCAGTTTGTTGCAGGATGACAGGTCCCCTTTCTTTGGTAGCTTCACGAGGTAGCCTTTTCTTCCAGTCTTTGGCACACTCTCTTGCTCCCAGATCTTGTGTAGGAGTGGATACATCATGTCAGCTGAAGTCTGGATGTCTGCCTTCAGTGCTTCAGGGGGTATACCATCAGGACCTGCTGCTTTCCCTGACTTTAAAGAACTTTATGGCTTTGGTGATCTCATTTTTTGGTGGGGGGGGGGGCTGTTGATGCCAAGGATTCAGTAGGTGGTGGGATATCTGGTGGGACAGATGGTGCTGGTCTGTTGAGTCTGTTCTCCAGTAGCTTTGGTTAAAAGATGAGCAAGTGGATGATTGACCTCCTAGGCTGACGTGCTGATTATCTGAGTGGCTGTCTAAATGACTGGCTGATTATCTGAGGGCTGACTGGTTGATTATCTCAGTGGCTGACTAGCTGATTGTCTGACTGACTGACAGGCTGACTGGCTGATTATAATGACTGGCGGATTACTTGACTGGCTGACTGACTGACTGACTAGTTGATTATCTGACTGGCTGATTGGTTGGGCTGGCTGACTGACCGGCTGACTGACTGACTGGTTGTTTATCTGACTGGCTGACAGGCAGGCATACTCGACTTCAGAGGATGAAACTGGGGGTGAACTTGTCAGTTATCAGCCTCATGATACTGATAACCCTGTTAAAAATTTGCAACTAATGCATAGATGTGTGTGAATTGAATGCAAAACCTGGGTAAGTAAGTATAGAGGGTAAGCTGTTACCCATGTACAGACACCCCCCCCCCCCCCCCATCCTCTTTCCACGTCACTGGAATGGCCCTTTAGAAAGGCAATTGCCATTAAGAATGATTCCTGTGCCGTCGTAGGAGCCGCCAGAACGTTGTTCATATACAGCCACGAACCACCCTGGGAACTAAGGCCGCGGCCATAGTGAACCCGTCATTTTGACGCCGTCAAAATGACGGTCCGGTGAAAAATGCTGCCCGGCTGAATTACTCTGTAGCATCACTGAAAACGGCTGTGCGTGGCCACAGTAGAGCCGGCCCGGCCCGTTCTTTTTAACCCGTCGTTTTGACGTTCGAGCAACACGTCCGTTTGCCGGGTCGACGGAAAGGAAAATAATTAAGAAAAACTTATTTATGGTGCTTCAAAATTTCTGACTACACAAACTAGTACATTAAACCCTTACCGATTACATTCCAATGGTTTTGATAAAAGTTTTGGGGGAGATTTTACGTAAAAACACTTTTTATGTCGAACTATTTTCTGTCGATTTACGTCACTGCGGCAGCCTCATTTTTGCGTCACTCGCAGTCTCGGGGTGACCATATTGTCAGAAAGAGACGGGCCGGGTTGACTATGGCCGCTTTGACGGATCCGTTCTCCCGTCAAAGAGACGCCGTCAAAACAACGGGACGGGCCGGGTTTACTATGGCCGTAGCCTAACTCCAACACTCCGATTTTTCCACAGGGATGGTGTCTAAACACGACGCCTGTGTGCATGCTGGATATTGTTTTGTAGTCATCCGCTCCTACCGACACACACACACACACACCACACACACACACACACACACACACACACCACACACACACACACACACACACACACACACACACACACCAAAACAAGTATACAGATATCAAAACAAGAGTTATGCCTTGTTGCCACCCTGATAGATCTTAGATGTGGCTATCACTAACTGCGAAAATTTCATTTTTATCAACACATCTTGATTCTGCATCCTTTTTGTTGGTACTGCACTTTAAAGGCTGAAATTAAGTCTGTTTTACGGTCAGATTAACCTATATTTCGCAAGCCTAAATATAGCTTAGCCTTGTTTTATCAGTGCCGTGTGTGTGTGTGTGTGTGTGTGTGTGTGTGTGTGTGTGTGTGTGTGTGTGTGTGTGTGTGTGTGGTGTGTGTGTGTGTGAGTGTGTGCGTGCGTGCGTGCGTGCGTGTGTGTGTGTGTGTGTGTGTGTGTGTATGTGTGTGTACCAAATGATGTTCAAAAGGTTAGCAGCAAGGTTGTATGACTAAATCTTATCAGTGTACCTCGGGCTTGAAAGCTTGTTTTTCGTGAGACTGTGTAATTAGCAGCCAGAGGCTTGATGTCTTTTCTCTTCAGACTGTTTCAATCTACATTTTGCAAAGGTTGGAAATCGCGGAGGGAAAAAAATCCCTGGTCTTTTTTGTCCTTTTAAATGAGCAATTCTGCAGTGTAAAGGTTTGACTGCAAGATTTAGTGGCAGTGCAATTTATGTTCTGAAGAGGTGTTTGTAATAATGCTGAGTTCGTGTACATTGTTTATCAATAAGTAAGTCGGCCATAAGGTTGAAGCTAGAAACAGAAGCCCCGTGTTAGTGCAAAAGGAGTGCAAAACATCTTGCGCACACGTTAAAACTCGTTCCGCTTTTCAGAAAAGCGGGCCATGAAGTAACGGACAACAACACGAAAAAAAAAAAACCCAGCATACACACATGTGTCATGTTTAGACACCATCCCTATGAAAAATCGGGAGGCTGGAATCCCCAGGGCGGTTCGGGGCTGAAGGTCTATATGGCAACGTTTCTGGCGGCTCCTTTAATGGCAATGGAACAATTCTTAGCGGTGATTGCCTTTCCAATGGACCATTTCATCGACGTGGAGAGGAGGGAAGGGGGCCTGCTGTATGGGTAACAGTTTGCCCTTCATACCTACTTACCCAGGCTTTTGCGCTCTAGAGCTAGAACACAACTCATAGTCTTCCAAAACTTGACTTGTTATGTTAACGGCTTGTCATGGCCGAAAGCAATCTCACACAACATTTTACAAACATATTTGTGCAAATTTATATGCGTTTTGAGTCAAGGACTAGTCTTTCGCGATAAGCGTTTTTTATTAAAAAAAAATTGTGGATGGATAAGTACGGGCGATACGAATGTAAGAGTGATATAGGAAAATAGAAGGAAAAGTGTGTAAAAAAATACAGGTGGAGTGCAACCTTACTCCATAGGATAGCTATCCTCAAACAGACGGGTCAGTCCCAACTCCAAAACCCAGGCTTTGAGTTCACCTGAAGTCATGAGTCCCACTTTCTAACATTGGAGGTATCGCCACCCCCCCCCCCCCCAACCCCACCCCCCCCACTACCTCTCTCTCTCTCAATTCTTAACACCGCCATCTCCCACTCCCCCATTCTCCCTCAAGAACAATATATGAGACAGGTCAAACCATACTGTTGCTAAAAGACAACAAAGAGGTCTGTTGGAGAAAGTCCCCTAATCGATCATTTCATTTTGTCTTTGGTCCGAAGGGTGACCCATGGTATCTCTGCAGACCTGATCAGAGTGGATCACAGTTCTGATCAGAGTGGATCACAGAAGTCTGGTCAATACATCTCCGCTCTTTCAGCTACCTGGCGTGAGTACAGTTAATCAAGAGTCGGGATGAAAGAGAGGTGTTTTTTTTTTTTCTTTAAGGTTTTCTTTTTTAATTCTGTTGTTGTTCAAGTCTTGGTTCTGTAGTCTCGAAAATCTTTGATGAAAAAGTCTTGATGTCTTTTTGTTGTTGGTATTTTGGTTGGTGGTGGGGGGCGGGGGAAGAGGGGGAAGGGAAGGGGGTTTTTGTTTTTGCTTTTGTTGTTTGCTTTTTTATGTTTAATCAGAAAGATCACAGAGGTCACTGGCAAACTGTTGTGACTGTGTGGTGTCTAATCTTGGTTTTGCTTTGGTTTATTTTCTTTCGCTTTACTTTGTTATTTATCTTATTTGTTTGTTTTGTTTTGTTTTATATTTTGTTTTCTGTTTGTGGAGTTGTATTCAACTGTGGGTGATCCAGAAAACTTACATGTATGCACGTCAGTAAATGGATAGGTTTGTATTAAAAACTCCCTGACAAAGTCATGTTTTATCAAAAGATAGACTGGCTGACTGAATCACTGATTGACTGACTATGGTATAAACCACAGGAGTTATCCATCAATAAACGGAATGAATGATTGAGTAACTGACTGACTGACTGACTGACTGACTGACTGGCTTACTAACTGACTGACTGACTGGCTGGCTGGCTGGTTGACTGACTGACGGAACGGCTGGCTGTCTGGCCAGCTGGCTGACTAACTGACAGATAGAATAGAGTAGAAAATAAAACGAGTGGCAAGAGTTTAGAGGATTTGGTAAACCAGGATGAAGATCAAATCAGCAAAAATAAAACCCCAAAATAACCCCTT
>CM060317.1:45173323-45178323 GCA_030674155.1 Stramonita haemastoma | reverse complement strand
TCTTCTTCTTCTTCTTCTTCTTCTTCTTCTTCTTCTTCTTCTTCTTCTTCTTCTTCTTCTTCTTCTTCTGCTGCTGCTGCTGCTGCTGCTGCTGCTGCTGCTGCTGTCTGTCACTACACTACTACTACTACTACTACTACTACTACTACTACTACTACTACTACTACTACTACTACTACTACTACTACTACTACTACTACTACTACTACTACTACTACTACTACCCCTACTCTTTGTTCTTCTTCTACTCCTGCTCCTTTTCTTCTTTTCAAGTAAGAAGTAAAAAGGATAAAGGTTAGCACGTGAGCAAGTACAGGCCTGTAGCTCAAACTGTCATTAGCACTATATATCTATTATTTGTCTGTATGACTTGAGCTTATGCTACTGTCTTGGGTTTGTTTTATCTTGTGAGATTCTGTTTGGAAGAAACTCCTCATTTATTTTAGTCTATCCAAAAAAGGTTGATAGTTGTCTTTTAATGTTTTAGAAGTCAATTTTCTTGATTTTTTTTGTGAGGGCAGGATGAAAACAGTTGTGTAAACTTAAACTTTTACCCTCAATACTGGAGACAGCTGGTTGGCGGCCTATGCCCCAGAAGGGACGACAGGCAGACATGACACATAACAAAGATCATTTTGACTTGACTTGACTATTACTTTGACTGCTAAAGCATTTACCCCATGATCTGATTGTGGGATGGGGACGAACTCACACTCCACCACACTTCACTACACTATACTACACTGCACGGCACAGCGCAGGGCAGGGCAGGTAGATGAGGCTGCCACCTGGCCCCTATGCCTTTAACAGGCTGATGTAAGATCCATCAGAAACCAGACTGGGCTTGCTACTTACTGGAAGCTTTCTTGTCTAATAATGGCTGGTGGCCAAGTCATACATAACAGCCAAATCCGTTTTTTTTTCTCAGCTCTAAAGGATGATGTAGTTAAGTTCTCATTTCCTTTTTCTGCAGGGGTGGGGGTGGGGGTGTGGATGGGATGGGGGGTGCAGGTGGGGTGTTACTGTTCAGTACCCTGTCAACCCAGTCACCTTATATCACAGCTCATTTACATTCCTCAATTTCTTCTTTGTTCTGGCGGCTCCTGCCACGGCACGGGAACCATGCGTATCGGCAAGCTTTTTTTTTTCCAGGGGACCATTCAAGCGAAGTGGAGAGGGGGGTAGTCAGCTGCATGGGTAACAGCTTGCCCTCCATACTTACCTAACCAGGCTTTGCGCTCTAGAGTTTCGGGTGCAATTCCATCGTCTTCTTCCGAGACTGACGAATGCCTTTGTTCTCTCTCACTCTCACTGCAGGCACAGAAACCCTTTTGTGTAAAAGCACATGTGCAATTACCAAGAGAGAATCAATCAATCAATCATATAAACATTTTCAGAAAAGCACACACATTGGTGATACTTATTATCTAGAAAAGCTACCGGAATAATGCACTGCTATCAAAGCCTGAAAATTAACACGAAGAACAGTAGATTATTTTATGAAGAAAGTTCATGAACAGTTCCCCGTTTTTAACAGTGGCATAGTTTTGACCATGAAAAAGGTAAACATTTGTTCCATTACTCAACGAACAAGGAAGTGAAATGTCCATATAAGAACCTACCCCTGCTGCCCAAACAGCTCAATGCAGTGCTCCCACCAACAGTTAAGGGAGAACTGGTACACAGTGCGGGAAGTCTAGAGGTAGTGCACCCGCCTAGAAAGCGAGAAGTATGGACTCATCCCCGTTTGTGCCAAAACTGTTCCCCCATCCACTAGGCCTTGAGTGGTGGTCTGGGACTATAAAACGAGGTCCTGTGTGTAACACATCATTATTTAGCGCAGGTAAAAGAACCCACGACAACAAGAGAATTGTCTCTGGCAACATTCTGTAGAAAAAAGCCACTCTGATAGGGAAACGAAAACAGTTGCAGACAGGAAAAAAGAACAAAAAATAATGCTCTGAGCATAACAAAATGCACTGTTCACTAAAAAGAAAAATAAATACTGTGAAGCTAGAGTGTGGCTGTCTACATGGTAAGGCATTCAAAATCAGCCAAATCCCATCTTATCTAGTATAGTATACTAGTGGCCTCACAGTGATTCCATAGGCCAGGGCGATGAGTGATAGAAGGTAAAGGTGTCCCATAACCTAAGTGGTCGCTGGGGAACCAGGTGTCAGAGACCTCATCTCTAGAGGGTAGCGTTTTGAGGTCGACCCCTATCTCTTTTCCTTTGCTGCTTTACCTTCCTTGACCGTAAAGAGGGCAGCCACCATTTACAGCTGGGTAAACTGCGGGACTGCACTGAAGCCAAAGCACAATACAGAGCACAGCGCCCCAATCCAGCGTAACTAAGTCAAGGGTCCCACAAAGTCCTTCAGATGAGACTATAAACCGTGGCCCCGTGTGCGAACACTCGCAGAACAACCTGCGCACACGTTAAATCCTGTTCCACTTTTCCAAAGAGTAGACCATTGTGTGTCAGTGGGAACAGATGACAAAATGGACAAAACCACATACACACGGGGGCTGCATGTAAAAAAAAACCAACCAAGTGAGTGCTTGTTCCATTATCCTTGATATAAAAGAATAAATGAATAATTAAATACTTAAATACTTAAATACATAAATAAATAAATCAATCAATCAATCAATCAATCAATCAGATTTTCAACGAAACAAACCCACACAGGGTTAATGACCTATTCACCCCCAATCATGTCGCTGATCTCGTGATAGTGAAAGATGGTCAGAACTTCCAACTGCCCCTATAGTAACCTTCACACAAGTGGATGGGAGTGGGGGGGTACTGTTGTGGGAATGAAGGGTCTCCAGCCTTGCCCGCAACTGGTTTCTCTGTGGCTTGTGTGTTGCGTCACTTGTGTTCAATGGCAGTGTTTGCCACTGATTGGCTGATGTAAGGCCTCGAACAAGCCAGAAAATGGTTTTAAACTTCTCATTACCTAACACTACCGAGGGTAGCAAGTTGCTAAATCACTTTGCGTCTTGTGAAGTTGTCTGGCTGATTACATCTAAAGAGAAGAACCTGGTTTGCCCAAATCCTCATCTTTCAGTATGTATGTATGTCCTTCCCAATCTTCTGCACAGCCTCTCTCACCGCTTTCTCCTTCACCACATCAAAAAAAATCAAAATTAAAATTAAAATCCAAGTCACGGTCAAAACATTTTATTTCTGAGACAAACTTTACAGTGTGTAGTTGATGACAATTAGGTTTTTCAAATACCACATACACAAACGAGTAGATAAGAAGCATACCACAGTATTATACAGAGGGACACACACTCACTCAAACAGACACAAACAGCATGAGAGAGAGAGACAGAGAGATAGAGAGAGAGAGACATACAGACAGACAGACAGACAGACAGAAAGGTAGATAAAACAGACAGAAAGAGTAATAAGCAGATGAACAGATCACTAAACCCATCTCACACAGACTCGACAAATGGTTGACATTCTCCGATGAAGTTGTCATGTTTCGCTATAGAACTAGTTGTGTTGTGCTGAGGCCAGAGCAGCAGACTACAAAAAACCAAATCAATCCATCCCTTCAGCTTCAGCAAAACGTATACGTGTACAAAACTGTCACAGTTCTACCGGAGAAACTGGAACTTCAGAGTTTACGATCAGTTCAGAGAAAACTTTTGAGATTACAGAAGAAAAGTTTGATGTAGTATAAATAAAAGTGGCAATGTTTAGTAATATTTCTTATACTATTTATTCTGTTTTTTTTTCTTTGTTTCGTTGGTAGTTTTGCCTTTGTTTGTTTGTTGGTTGGTTTATTTGTTGTTGAAAATGGTTTATTGTTTATAAGTTAGCAACAAATGTTGCTCAGCTTATTTTAAAGCATGTTTTTTTTCTTCTATAAAGTTAAATTGTTGAAGGAAAATGTGTGTAGCTAATGACAGATACACAGACACATGCGTACACGCGCACCTACATACATATGCATTAATGCATACATGCGTGGGTATTTCAAATGCAATAACATGAGCGCAAAGTGCGTGTGCACTTGCACGTTTGTATGGACGCAGTTATACATGCATACACGCGCATTATACATACACATAATATTTTGTGCGCACAAATGAGCACTAGCAAAGAAATGGGTATACACAAATTGGTACACTTACATATTGTATAAGTATGCACAGGAGAGAGAGAAGAGAGAGAGAGAGAGAGAGAGAGAGAGAGAGAGAGAGAGAGGAGAGAGAGAGAGAGAGAGAGAGAGAGAGAGAGAAGAGAGAGAGAGAGAGAGAGAAGAAGAGAGAGAGAGAGAGGAGAGAGAGGAAGAGAGAAAAGAGAAGGAGAGAGAGAGAGAGAGAGAAAAAAAGAGAGAGAGAAGAGAGAGAGAGAGAGAGAGAAGAGAGAGGAGAGAGAAGAGAGGAAGAGGAGAGAGGAGAGAGAGAGAGAGAGAGAGAGAGAGAGAGAGAGAGAGGAGAGAGAGGAGAGAGAGAGAGAGAGAGAGAGAGAGAAGAATTATACATCAAGTGACTTGCGTAGAACAAAACAAGGGCGTATTCTTGTTCGCCAGAGCACAACGTATCGAAGAGAGAGAGAGAGAGAGAGGAGAGAGAGAGAGAGAGAGAGAGAGGAGAGGAGTAGAGAGAGAAGAGGAGTGAGGAGGAGAGGAGAGAGAGAGAGAAAGTTTATTCAATATAGACCTTGACTGACATAACGGGGGTGTGAGCATATCAGCATCGAAGCATAATACATTTTTATGAGAAAACTTCGCCTATAAAAGAATAATAACTGTATTAAAAACAATACTTCTTTTTGTTAAAAGCTTGAAACAGGCAAAATATCGAATCCTATTCGCTTCTTTTTTTTTTCGTCAGTAAAATGCATAAGTATAATAAAGGCTAAACAGGAGAGGGGGCCACAGCGATAGTTTGTGGCGGTATTACTGACTTCTAAGATCATTAATGTAGGAAAGAGAACACAAAATGAACTTATCTTGGCAGTCCTTTTTCTCATA
>CM060317.1:45158323-45163323 GCA_030674155.1 Stramonita haemastoma | reverse complement strand
TTTTTAAAAGATAAAATGGTGATGATGATTGTGATGGTGATGATGGTGATGATTTTGATGACGATGATAATGGTGATGATGATGATGATGATGATGATGATGATGATGATGATGATGATGATGATGATATTGATGACTTTGTGTGCGCTGCTGCTGCTGCTGCTGCTGCTGCTGCTGCTGCTGCTGCTGATGATGATGATGATGGCATGTCTTCTTCTTCTGCTGCTGCTGATGATAGTGTGATTGTGGTGGCGGCGGTGGTGTTGGTGATGATGATTGTGGCGACAACACAGAAGACGACAAGGACAATGATATGGTGATGATAATGGTGGTGGTGGTGGTGGTGGTGGTGTGTGGTGGCGGCGGCGGTGGTGGTGGTGGTGGGGGTGGTGATGATGATGATGATGATGATGATGATGATGATGATGATGATGATGATGATGATGATGATGATGATGATGAGACGACGATGATGATGATGACGATGATGATGATGATAATCGTGTATGTGTATGCGTGTGTATGTGTGTATATTTATTTTATTCTTTTATTTCTCTGTGTGCGTGTCTGTGGTGTGTGTGTGTGTGTGTGTGTGTGTGTGTGTGTGTGTGTGTGTGTGTGTGTGTCGTGAGTGTGTGTGTGTGTGTATTTGTTTGTGTATTTGTGTGTGTATGTGTGTTTGTGTAGCTGTGTGTGTGCATGTGTGTTCGTGTGTGCGTGTTTGTGTACGATTGTGTGTGTGTGTGTGGTGTGTGTGTGTGTGTGTGTGTGTGTGTGTGTGTGTGTGTGTGTGTGTGTGTGTGTGTGTGTGTGAACGTGCATGCAAGAGTGCGTATATGTGTGTAAGTGTGTGTGTGTGTCGAGTGTGTGTGTAAGTGTGTTGGAGTGTGTGTGTGTGCACGTGCGTGTGTGTGTGTGCGTGTGTGTGTATGTTCATGTGCGTGTGTGTGTGTGTGTGTGAGTGTGTATGTGTACATGTGTGTGCGTGCGTGCGCGCGTGCATGCAAGCGTGCTTGCATATGTGTGTGTGTGTGCGTGCGTGCGTGTGAGTGTGTGTGTATATGTGTGTGTGAGTGATCGAGTGTAAATAATTATGTGTGTGTATGCGTGTGTGTTTGTTTGTTCGTAAAAGAAACAAAGAGACAGACATCAAAGGCAAAGACAATGAGAAAATTAATAACAAAATATCAGAGAAACAAACAAAGAGATAATTGAATGCTGAAAACAAAACCTGATAGCTAGCTCCCCAGTATGTAGGGCATGCATTGAGGATTGTGTGCAACCTCTTTCCCCCTCCCCCTCCTTCCCCCCTCCTCCTGAACCTATCCACCCCTGATCTATAAAACTCCAACTGGAAATGATGCTAGCAATCAATGAGGCTTTAACAAAGGAACAAAGGAATTCTTCAATTCAAATCAATTGAAAGAGAAAGGAGTGTTTTGTTTTTTTTTAAACCGAAGTTAAAAATCATTAGAAACAAAGGATTGTCCACTTTTGAGTTGAAATAAGGATTTGAAATATAGTCAAGAATGAAGACCAAAAAAAAATTGAATGGGAAAAAAAGAGAAAGACAGAAGAAAGAGAAAGAGGAAGAAAAAACGGACAGAAGAAAGGAACAAAAGAAAGAAGGAAAAGGAAAGAAGGAAACAGATGATAAGAAAAGAAAAAGAGAAAAAAAATTACATAAAAGGACAGAAGGAAACATGTAAGCAAGAAAAAAAACAGAAGAAAAATCTGGTTTAAGTAAAGGAGCACAAATAAAGCAAAAGTATTGGAAAAGCACAAGATAATGGAGAGGAAGAAAACAAAAGTTTCACAAAGTTATGGATGGAAAAGGGGAAAATTAAAGCAATACGGAGCGAAATCAAGAGAAGGGTTTGGTTTGATTGATTTGATTGATTTATTCTTTTATATCGAGGATAATGGATAAGCACTCTTGTGCTTTTTTACGTCCAGGCCCCTTGTGTATGCAGTTTTGTAATGTCATCTGTTCCCACCGGCACACGATAGCCTACTCTTACGAAAAGCGGAACAGGATTTAACGTGTGCGCAAGATGTTCTGCGTGTGTTCGCACACGGGGCTTCGATTAAAGTCTCATCCGAAGGACTTATGGGGAGAGTGGAGTCAGCACTGATGTTAACTCCAGGAGAAAAACCTCCTCGACCAGACTCGAACCTGGGTCGTCAAATTGCCAGTGCAATGTTCTGACCACTAGGCTATTCGTCCCCCGGGACAATAAGAAAAACACAGAAAAATATATACTTAAAAAAGCGAATAAACAATCAAATTAAGACACAAACACGCAAAGATAAAAGAGATGTAAAAACTTATTAATCAGTAAAATGAAAGAAATATTACAAAAAAATGACGTGTCCTTTAACAGGGATATCACATTCTGACTTGATAAGATTACAAATCTGCCAATGACATGTTGCGTTTCTATGACAACGAAATATAATTGCTTTGTTTGTTTGTTTCTGCGTTGTTTTCTTCTTTATGTTCTTAAATATGGTTTGTCTGTACCAGCATAAACCTGGGAATGTATGGCATGTCACTTGTGCGATTGCATAGTGATCTGGCATGTTGAAAAGGGTTATGAATATGAAAATAATGTTATCGGTTACAGTATCATCATTATCAATCATCATCCTCACCAGCACCAGCACCATTGCCACCATCACCACCACCGCCACCATCGTTGTCGTCGTCGTCGTGTCATCAGTCAGCATCAGCATCAGCAATCAGCACAGCTCACATCATCATCATCATCATCATCATCATCATCATCATCATCATCATCATCATCATCATCATCATCATTTTTATTACCACCCCCACCGATGCCACCATCAGCATCAATAACATCAGTATCAGTAGCAACAGCAACAGCAACAGCAGCAGCAGCAGCAACAACATCGTCGTTGCTGTCTTGTTACAAGTATTATTGTTATATTGTTATGATTCTTGTTGTTATCATTCTTAGTGCTGCTTTTCAACGATATTTACGCCATGCAGTATAATTATTTCTGTCTGAGAAGGAAGGGGGTCAAACGGTTGAAACTTTCATCTACCAAACAAGCAAACTGTAAGGTTCTGGGTTCGATTCCAAACCTTGCCCTTTCTTCTAAGCCTGACTTGAAAATCAAACTGAATGTCAAGTCTTTAGGAGGAAACTCTAAACCAGTATTTTATCTATTTTTATGTATTTTATTATTTTATATCGTGGATAATGGGATAAGCACTTTTGTGCTTTTATTTACATCCAGTCCCCGTGTGTATGCAGTTTTGTAAAGTGTCATCTGTTCCCACCGGCACACGATGGCCTACTCTTACGAAAAGCGGAACAGGATTTAACGTGTGCGAAAGTGCGCAGTAAGCTGCGTATACTTACGGACTTGTGCAAGTCAAAGAACCCATGACAGTTGAAAATCTGAAAGAGCAGGGAGGTGTCTAGGAACTGCCCTGGCATGATAGGTAGGTTTAGGTTTCAATTGCATCCTCAAAGTCGGAATACGGGTACCTTAATGGTGGGGATAAACGATGGTTGCAGACGCAAAAATCTCACCATCCGTGAACCCTGAGCTCTAGCCGAGATACAAAAACAACACACACAAAAATCTGACTTTTTTTCGAAGCAATGGTGTTACTGCTTTACTTCCTGTCGCTGTGGGTAAGGTGACATCTTGCTTACTGTATTACACACGAGGACTGGATTAAAAAAAAAAACCCCCTGAGTGCTTATCCATTATCCTCAATATAAAAGAATGAATAAAGAAAGAAAGAAACAAATGAAAAAATGGTGCAGTGATGAGTATGGTCTTAAGTTTTGTTTGCCTTGTGCTTGATGTAGTAACAACAAAATGCTGGTGAAGGCAGTTGAATTGCTTTCTTTTTCAATATAAAATCTTTCTATAGAGAGAAAAAATGAAAATGAATGTGGGGAGAGAGAGAGACAGACACAGAGAGAGAGACAGAGAGAGAGACAGAGAGAGAGACAGAGAGAGAGACAGAGAGAGAGACAGAGAGAGAGACAGAGACAGAAGACAGAGAGAAGACAGAGAGACAGAGAGAGAGAGAGGCAGAGAGAGACAGAGAGAGACAGAGAGAGAGACACAGAGAGAGAGAGACAGAGAGAGACAGAGAGAGAGAGAGACAGAGAGAGAGAACGATCTGACAGTAAAAAAAAAAGGGTAGAGAGGTAAAAAGCCAGACACACAAATTCAAACTCACATGCAGAAACAACCAGACACATCGTTGAATTAAAAAAAAAAAAAGTACATCAAAACATATACAGATGAGTCAGAAAGGTAGATGAGAGAGACCGCAAAACAGAAATCGGAAGAAGAAAATTAGAAACACGTAAAGGAGAAACAAAGTAAACCAAATCAAGATGGACAGACATACAGACTCACAGATACACAATCAACCCAAAATAGACGCAAGAAAAAAGATGACCCAAAAAATCATTTGGGCACAAATATAGAGATCATCATATCAAAATAATTGAGGTTTTGGGGTTTGGGGTTGTTTTGTTTTTGGGGTTTTTTTTTTGCTTCTGAATATCAAGAGTATGGGTCTGAATGCAAGGGACACAAGCTCCCCACTGCAAGCGATCGTTGTGATTCTTTACGTTTCGTGTTGCTCTCATTAGTGAAGCGACGGGAGGGCTGGCTTGGAACACTGGGATAAAAGGAGGGACAGCAAGAACTGCAACAAAACAGATCAATGAATCATGTAAACTTACACTCTGAAGCTGCGCTAATCTTGTTTGGGGTTCGCCTTTTATATGGATATATGGAGAAGGGATTGTTTTTGAAGGGGGGGGGGGGGGTTATTCCTGGGGGATTATTTTCTTGTGCACATGCATTCACAGCCACAAGTTTTAAACATGTTTTTGTTTAAAACCTAATATCCCACTTGACTCTTCAGTGTGCTTACATTTCCCCTGTTTATCAGCTAGAGCTCCAAAGTTTACTAGGGATAGAATTTTGCGTGTGCA
>CM060317.1:45140823-45155823 GCA_030674155.1 Stramonita haemastoma | reverse complement strand
TCGGTCTAGTGGTCTCTCTGATTGTTTGCTGGGTCTCTCTTTATTTGTTTATCTATCTGTATGTCGGTATGCCGGTCTCTCTGTTTCTCTGTTTGGTCGGTCTGTCTGTTTCTGTGTGTTTGTCTGTCTGTGTATCGGTCTATCGGTCTCTCTGTCTGTCTGTTTGCTCAGTATCTCTGTTTGTGTTTGTGTTTCTGAGAGACAGAAAAGGAAGAAAGAAAAAAAAGAAAAAGAAAAATAAGAAAAAAAAAAGAGAAAATATAGAAAGAAAGGCAGAAAAAGAAAGAGATAAGAAAGAAAGAAAAAAAAAGAAAGAAGGATAAAGAAAGGAAAAGAAAGAAAGAAAGAAAGAAAGGAAAACAGAAAGAGACAGAAAAAAGAATAATAAAAAAAGAAAAAAGAAGAAATGAGACAGGAAAAACAGACAACTTTACATAACAACAACCACAACAAAACATCAGCAACACCAAACAACCAGCTCTCTCGGTTAAACCATACCTCAACACTGACCATGACAAGCAAAACCAATGTCTGGTCATAATCACACCTTTAGTTACCCATAGCTGGCAGATAAAAGTAACAAAACTCATACTCTCTGTCTCGCTTCACCTGTACGTTGGCACTGGCAAAAAACATAATCAATACCTGATACATATGGTCTGAGCCAGAACATAGATATTGTGACAACAGTTGTATTTGTACTTTTTTTTTTAAAAGTGACTATGGCTACGTTCTTTATTTTCTTGCTCTCTTAGCCCCTCCTCCTCCTCCTCCTCCTCCTCCTCCTCCTCCTCCTCCTCCTCCTCCTCCTCCTCCTCCTCCTCCTCCTCCTCCTCTTTCCCTCTCCCCCTCTTTCCCTCTCCCCCTCCCCTTTGTCCTTCTTCTCAGACTTAGAGGGAAAAAAACCCCAAAGAGTTGGACAGATATAGGACGGTAAACACATAAACAAAGAAAACTAAAAGACTTGTCCTTCCTCTCCCCCCCACCCCTCCTCCCCACTTCAACGATATATCTGTATCTGTCAGTGATAGCTGGATAGTGTGCTCGTTGTTGTACACATGTAAGTGTATGTGTACAGTGCACTCAGTTGGTATAGACAAATGGGTATTGCACTTGCATGGGTTGTGTATATATGTATGCGTGCTTGGATGAAAGACCGCACATACTTACGTATTTTATACTTGTAAATATGCATGCACCAGAAAATAACCCCCCAAAAACAACCACCAGCCAACCAACCTGTACTCTCCGACAAAAGAGGAAATAAATCCTGTGATGTAGGAATATGGCTGCCTATATGACAAGATGATTGACAACATCTTTACACGCAACCCTCTTATCCAGAATGCACGTTTAATAGTCCCTTGCTAATTCTTTGATAGGATAAGTACGTCTGAATGTATATGTTAGGTGTTGCCCAGAGTGTTAAGCTGGGTAACGCACGACAACAACAACAACAATCACAACAACTACGCATAGTAAAGTATAATTTTCTCTGCAGTAAAAGAAAAAAAGCCTTCTTTACATTCTTTACGATGAAAACTTTACCAACGAGCATATCATATCATATCATATATATCATATATCATATATATATATATAGAAGAGAGAGAGAGAGAGAGAGAGAGAGAGAGAGAGAGAGAGAGAGAGAGAGAGAGAGAGAGAGAGAGAGAGAGAGAGAGAGAGAGAGAGAGAGGAGAGAGAGAGAGAGAGAGAGAGAGAGAGAGAACTTCAGACTTCAGACTTTTACTGTACATCGGCCTTAGGCCACAATACAAAAGAATGGTGGCTGTAGAGTGTGGGCATATGACATGGGTATTACAAACACATCACCATCAGCATATATGTATATGAAATAATATAACAGCAATAATTAGACACGAAAGTTATATAATCCATATCTTAAACGTTCATCACGAAGTAATTCACGTACGTCACCATCAACCATGATTTAAATGTAGAACAATTTCTAGAGAGTTATCTTATTTCTTCTGTTGGTTGCATGAAAAATAAATCGTGATAAATTATATCTATCAACAGGTACTGTAGCTTTTAGTAGCACATGTAAAGGAAGTCTTTTAGAATATTTAAGAAACCTTTCCCTCAAATCTTCATGACAGGACAATGCAACAAAAAATGTTCTTCATTCTCTATTTGGCCTATACATACAGGACAATGCTTAACTTCGTTTAAACTATTATACCTCTGTGTATTATTGTTCAATGGTAAAACATTGAAACGCACTTGTGTAACTGCAACGCGGAAACAATATATATCCATGTCACTAATATACTTTTCTTTTTCAAAAATAGTCTTAAAGTTTATATAACCATCATATCGCATACGGTCTCTAATGGTGCCAGTCCATTCCTGGGCAAACCAATCTACAATTCTTTGTTTAAAGACATGAGAGAGAGAGAGAGAGAGAGAGAGAGAGAGAGAGAGAGAGAGAGAGAGAGAGAGAGACAGAGACAGAGACAGAGAGACAGAGAGACAGAGAGACAGAGAGACAGAGACAGACAGACAGACAGACATACAGACATACACACACACAAACACAAACATACAGACACACAGACAGAGACAGAGATAGAGACAGAGACAGACAGAGACACAGAGAGAGAGAGGGACAGATAGAGACAGACAGAGACACACACAGATAGAGACATAGAGAGACAGAGACAGAGAGACAGAGGGATACACATAGAGAGAGAGGTAACACGCGAAAACAGACGAACGCAACGTAAAACTTCAAGCAAGCACAGAGGAGAGAGAGAGAGAGAGAGAGAGAGAGAGAGAGAGAGAGAGAGAGAGAGAGGAGAGAGAGAGAGAGAGAGAGAGAGAGAGAGAGAGAGAGAGAGGAGAGAGAGAGAGAGAGAGAGAGAGAGAGAGAGAGAGAGAGAGAGAGAGTGAACCAGAAGAAGCAAACTAGCCAAACTGTGCAACTTTTCTTTCCTGCAGACAAAGCAGACATGCACTAGAATACATGGACAACGGACAAGAGCACAGCGAATGACCCCCTGCTTTGTGCAGTAGAAGCTAGACCTTCAGCTCACCCCCCAGGTTTGTCTGTCCGTCTTGTCTTCAGTACACATGCCTTGCCTCTGAGAGAAAGGAAAGTCAATAAACATCCAAAGTTTCGTGCTTAAAATTTCCAAACTGAACTCTTTGGGGGAAAAAACAAACCCTGTTGTCTGGCTTTTTTTATGTGTGTCCACTTGGGTGTCTGTTTCTGTCTATCTTACTCTCTCTATCTCTCTTTCTAGTCTGTCTGTCTGTCTGTCTGTCTGTCTGTCTGTCTGTCTGTCTGTCTCCCTCTCTCTCTCTCTCTCTCTCTCTCTCTCTCTCTCTCTCTCTCTCTCTCTCTGCCTCTATCATTGTGTCTGTTTCCCTCGTTTTCTTTTTCTCACTCACTCAAAGACAAAACCAAGGACATGAAAGATCAACATCTAAATGTACGAAGAAAAAAAAGCAAACCAAACAATATCGTAATGAAAACAACACGAAACAAACCCCAAACAAAACAGAAACACCACTTTTTCCCTTGTCAACCAAAATCGCTCAAGGAACACTTTACTTAAATACGTTTTACTTCCCAAAGAAGCAGAATAGCATGCAAAATACTCCATATTCACCACACCACAGACACAATTGTTCAAGAGGAATTTCCCCTAAAGCTAACATCAGTTTTGATCCCCTCGGATGAGACAATAAACTGAGGTCCCATGTGTGAAAACACGCAGAACATTTTGCGATCACGCAAAAACCTATTCCGCCTTTTACAAGAGCAGGCCATTTTGTGCCCGTGGAAACATGCTCAAGGGGCTAGATGTAAAACTAAGCACATCAGTGTTTATTGTCCTCAAAATAAAAGAATCTATATACTGAACCAACTGACAAAACCACATGCTCAGGGGGTTAGATGTAAAACTAAGCACATCAGTGTTTATTGTCTTCAAAATAAAAGAATCTACATACTGAACAGATTCTTTACTATATATAACTTGTGTGATGTAATGCAATTGTGAATACTAGAATGCGTACTGTCCTGAAAGAAAAATATGAACCATACAAAAAAATGATCTTCTACGACATACTGATATAGCTTACATTTTTAGAGATGAGATAGAGATACTGCCAGGTTTTGTGGATAATTTTAAACAGAAAGTTCTTGATAAAAAGTTGTTAACGACCCTCTATCTATGATATGAGTCAATAAAAAAAAACACCCAAACTCTACCTTTTACATAGAGTCCATAATTACTAGAAAAAAACAACTTTCCATTGCAAAAATTGTAACTTGCCTGTCATGTACATGGAAAGGAAAAACCAAGACAAAGGTTAGATAAAAACCTTCAAACGACCAAATGAAAAGAACAGTCACATAAAGAAAAGAGAAAAAAAATAGACAGTCAGCTCTGCAGAAGTGAAAAAAGCCTGATGATTCCAGAATACCAGTAGTTCAACAAATAAAAAACATTCGATCTGCGAAGTAGGCCAGACAAACCATGCACATACATAGTTAATGACAGCAAAGAATAGAGAAAATAGCCCCTGCTGACTAGCTAAGTATACAGCTACACAACTTGTATGTACAGTGGCATACTAGTACAACCTTCTCCGAGTTGAAAATATTGGTTTATGTACAAAACTCCGTAGTGCAAATGTGTTAGAACAAATACCAACCTGAAAAAAACAGACAAGGGAGACAGGAAGGGAGAGAGAGAGGAGAGAGGAGAGAGAGAGAGGAGAGAGAGAGAGAGAAGAGGAGAGATGGAGAGAGAGAGAGGAGAGAGGAGAGAGAGAGGAGAGGAGAGAGAGAGATGAGAGAGAGGAGAGAGAGAGAGAGAGAGAGAAGAGAGTGAGAGAGAGAGAGGGAGAGAGAGAGAGAGAGAGAGAGAGAGAGAGAGAGAGTGAGAGAGAGATGGAAGAGAGAGGAGAGAGAGAGAGAGAGAGAGAGAGAGAGAGAGAGAGAGAGAGAGAGAGAGAGAGAGAGAGAGAGAGAGAGAAGAGGAGGAGAGGAGAGAGAGAGAGAGAGAGAGAGGAGAGAGAGAGAGAGAGAGAGGAGAGAGAGAGAGGAGAAGAGAGAGAGGAGAGAGGAGAGAGGAGAGAAGGGGGGGGGGGGGGGGGTAAAGCAAAGGGTAGAAGGAAGTTTCCGAAGCGGACAGGTGATTTAAATGTGTCTTTATGGCTGCATTCACGTTGTTAAGGAGGTACCAAGCAATGGCATTGTGCCATTTGAAGACCATTTGGCGTTAGATTCTTTTACTACACTACCTTCTTATTAGCTTTTCCTTCTGATATCTCTTTTATGCTTACCTTTCTGTCTCTTTGTCACTCTATCACTCTGCCTATCTGTTGCGATGTCCACTTTTCTATCTGTCCGTTTGTCTATCTGTCTGTTTGTCTGTCTATCTGTCTGTTTGTCTGTCTATCTGTCTGTTTGTCTCAGTCTATCTTTCTCTGTCCTATTTCTCCTTCTCTTTCTCATCCTCTGTCTGTCTGCCTGTTTCTCTCTGTCTCTGTCTCTCTGTCTCTCTTTCTCTCTGTCTCTCTTTTTCTCTCTGTCTCTCTCTCCATCTCTCTCTATCTCTATCTCTATCTCTCTATCTATCTATCTATCTATCTATCTATCTATCTATCTATCTATCTATCTATCTATCTATCTATCTCACGGAGACACATGTCACACACAGGTAAAGACGGGCTTTGAACACATAGCGAGAGCAAAACAAGCACGCATACCACAACACACACACACGAGCGCACACATACCACACGCACGCACACACACACACACACACACACACACACACACACACACACACACACACACACACACACACATTCAAAGAAATATAAAAGCAAAAACTATCAATCAGACAGTTTTCATAGGTATGTTCCAGAGGAAGTTCAGTTCTGGTCAAACTTTTGCTTTCTAGGCAGGTGCATTACATCTACCTAGACCTCGGAATCACCAGTGTGTAAATGGTACCGACCAATATTGTAGTACAATCTAAGATGACTTCCAATGTAACGTTTAGGAAGTCTCATGATATTTTACTCATTTTATATATAGTTTTATTTTATACCACATTAAGTCACGGTAGATTTCTCTGCATGAAATTCGGGCTGCTCTCTCCAGGGAGAGCGTGTCACCACAAGAGTAGCGCCACCTATCATTATTATTTTTTTGTTTGTTTTTCTGCACAACGGATTTTTTGTCATAGATGTGTGTACTTGGCCAGGACAGAGTCAGGGGGAGATCAGTGCATCATGTCGCAAGGGCAGCCGTTAAAGAAAAACAGGAGATAATAGAAAAAAATTCTGTCGCCCGATTTTTTTATATACAGCGACGTGAGCGTGTCTGTGTTGTATATGTTAAAAGAACAATGAACCTAACAAGCAAAAACACCAGAAAAAGTAAAAAGAACATATAAGAAAAAAGCAAAAAAAGCAAACATTTCATAAAACACAAGCCAAGAAAGCAAACAAGTCAGAAAAAACAGAATACAAACTAAAAAAGATTTTTTTTTTAAAGCAGCAAAAACTCAAAAAACAAAATCCTGATAGTTCCAGACTATTAGTTGTGGACTAATCTAAAATATAGATCAGTAAAGTAGGTCAGACAAAACCAATAATCAAAGAGCTGAAGGAAACACTAAACTACGTCTTGCTTTCCAGCTAAAGAAAAGACAACAGTGTGTCTGTACAATGGTGTACTTAACAGGGTCTGTTTGGATTCTTTCTTCGAGGTGAAGAAAATGGTTTCTGGACAAAAAAGCTTCGGAGAGTCAATGCGTTTAAATGAATAAGAAAGGGAACTAAACCAGAACAAAAAAAAGGAAAGAGAACTGAAGTTGGGGGGGGGGGAGGGGGGGGGGGGGTAGGAAGGGAGAAAAAGTAAGTGAGGAGGAAAGGGAGGAGAAGGAAAAGAGGACGACAAGGAAATCAAACGAGAAACAGTTGAATGTTTTGGAACCAGACAGAAAACTTTGTATGTGAAAAATGTGTGTCTTTGCAGTGGGATTCTCGTTTGTTATGGGGGTATTCAGTGACACTGCTCTGTCATTTGAAGACCATTGGTGTTAAGTTATGTACTGCTGTGTTCGTTCTTATTAGCTTTTTTTTTTCTCCCCCCCCCCCCCCCCTTCCCTACGATTTTTTTATGTCAAGTTCTCTGTCACTGTGTTACTGTGTTGGTCAATTTGTTTTGGTCAGTTTGTCTGTCTGTTTGCCTGTCTGATTGCTTTTTTTCTGTTTCTCCTTTTGTTTGCCAGTCTATCTGCCTCTCTGTCTTTCTGTCTGTCTGTCTCTCTGTCTGCCTGTCTGTCTGTCTCTCTGTCTGCCTGTCTGTCTGTCTATCTGTCTGACTGACTCTCTCTCTCTCTGTGACAAAAAAATCACTCCCTGGTAAACAAAACAAAACAGGAAACAAATACCGGAGGTCTAAATGCATAGTTAGAGGAAAACAAACAAACAATGAAGCTAACAAACAAATAAGAGAACAACAAAAAAAAACAAGCAAGCAAACAAAGAAACAAAAAAGAAAGGAAACCTAACACAATCAACCTGAACCACAGCCATCATGGACACTGTGCAGAGGCACCAGAGCTCTCTTCACTTTTCCCCCCAGATGAGTCACTGCTTATGAAACTCTACATTCTGGCTTTGATTACCATACTGAAAGGTCATTTGTTTAGCAGGGTTTGTTGTTGTTGTTGTTGTTGTTGTTGTTGTTATTGTTGTTGTTGTTGCTGAGCTGTTATTTTTTTTTTCCGATTGTTTACATCTGTTTGTCTATATGTCTATCTGTCTATCTGTCTGTCTGTCTGTCTGTCTGTCTGTCTGTCTGTCTGTCTGTCTGTCTATCTATCTATCTGTCTATCTATCTATCTATCTATCTATCTATCTATCTATCTATCTATCTATCTATCTATCTTTTCTATCTATCTATCTATCTATCTATCTATCTATCTATATGTTTGTGACATATATTTATACATAATTATATCAGATTTAAATGAAAATAAATATAAATACATATGTATATATATAGATATAACACACACACACATATATATATATATATTTATAGATATACATACATACATATATATATATATATATATATATATATATATATATATATATATATATATATATATATATATGTATATACTGTATGAACTGTGTGTAATTGATACCAATAAGACATTATTCGTATACTCTGGTCTGGATAAAACAGCAAGCATGATTTCATACAGGATACTATAAAACAATAATAATTTAAAAAGAAACTGAAACCATGACATACTTTTTACCCGTAACCCACCAGCACTTCTTTCGTAAAGTTTTGAGCATGTCTATTTCGTATCAGAAAGAAACATTTACACAACAAAGAAACAAGCAAACAAACAGAAGCAACAAATAACTCACAAGAACAAGAACTAAAAACAAAACAAAGCACGCAAACATCAAAGCAAACAAAGGACACAGAGACAGTTAGGATGAAATTGAAAATCCTGAATGCTTCCAGACTATCATCAGATATTCAATGATAAAAGAATTGGATCAGTCAAAATAAAAAAGACAGAAAGAAAGAAGAAGACAAGACATAAAGGGGAATTAGAACTGCAGACTTGAAAGAGCTAATGAAACGTGCCCTGTTTACTGGCACAATAAAGACATTGAAATGTACATTGGCGCATTGCAAGGATCCTTTCCGAGTTGAAGAAACTAGGCTTCTGGACGAAGGTTCACGGCGCATATGTCTTAAAACAAATGAGAAACTTTCCCCAAAAGTCCTTCGGATGAGACTATAAACCGAGGCCCCGTGTGCGAACGCACGCAAAACATCTTGCCCACACGTTAAATCCTGTTCCGTTTTTCGTACGAGTAGGCCATCGTGTGCCGGTGGGAACAGATGACATTTACAAAACTGCATATACACGGGGACTGGATGTAAAAAACCCACAAGAGTGTTGATCCCATTATCCTCGGTATAAAAATAAAAATAAAAACACTATCCATCCCCCAAGTCAGAATAGAGCTACACTAATGGCGGGTAAAAAACGGTCAAGTACGCCAAGTTTCACCATTATGGCTTTTGTTTATTTCGAGGATAATGCAATAAGCACTCATGTGCTTTTGCTTTACATTCAGTCCCTGTGCGTATGCACTTTGGTAAATTTTGTAGCTTTTCCCAAGAAGCGAGAAAGAGAAGAAAAGAAAAAAAAAACCACTAAAACAAACGAAGACGAATGGAAGAGGAAAGCTAAAGTAGACAGTGAGAAGTGAGCGGATGTCAAGTATCAGACAGAAACTTACCTTTCACAAATAAACGTCTTTGTGGTCGCAATATCTTTTGCTATGGACTCATTTAGCGATATCATTGTGTTATTTAAAATATTATTGGCATTTTAATATTCTTTTATTGGATTCTTATTGATCTTTTTGTATTTTTGCAAGAAGTTTTGGTCTTTAAAGGAATCCAGACAAAGTAATGAGTTTAAAAAGCTGAAACAATAGCACTGGGTTTTTTTTTTTTGTTTTTGTTGTTTTATTACTTTAGCAAAATGCAAACACAAGATGTACAAGTTAGTTGCGCGCAACCTTACCTTCCCGAAGTTGAAGAAATTGGCTTATGCGCTTTAATGAAAAAAAAGAAAGAAGAAAAAAAGCTTTTAATAACAAATGTAATAAAACGCATTCAAAAAAGGAAACATGGAAGAGAAAAGGGAGGGAGGGCAGAAAAAGAGGAAGAAGGAGAAGCTAAACCAGAAAATGAAAAGCGCCTGAATGTTCTTGAAACAAGACAGAAGATTTTTGTTGTGTTGTTGTTGTTGTTGTTGTTGTTGTTGTAGCAAAGTGAGTCTGTATTATTACATTGTCTTTAGTCATGGAAGCACTTAACGATGAAAAAGTGATGTATGAAGATAGCTGGTATGTCAGAATACTCATCATATAGGCTACTGCTTCCATGCCATTGTCTCTCTCTTGCCTACCAGCGTGGGGAGTGTGTGTATGTATGTGTTTCTCTTTGCCGCGGCCTACCCGTCTATCTCGGAGTTTTTGTCTCACTTCTATTTTCTGTCTGTCTGTTTGTCTGTCTCTCTGTCTCTGTTTTCTGTCTTCCTATCTCTGACTCTGTCTCTGTCTAGACGTCTCTTCTCTTCTCTCTCCTCTCTCTCTCTCTCTCTCTCTCTCTCTCTCTTATTCAGAAACAAAAAAGCAGACTCCAATAAAGACAGTTATGTGCCCAGTGTTAGAGACAAACAAACATACGGACAATGAAACAGGTACAAATACATCATATTCTCATCAGCCAAAATGGATAGTAGTTAGCGCCTTGGATTTCGGACTGGAAGGTCGCGTGTCGAATCCCCTAAGAGTTACGAGATTTTTCGGGCTCTAGCCGGCTCCTACCCAGAGTGAGAGTGTTAGGAAACTGGGGACCACACTGTCGAGCTTCATCCACGTTATGGATGCGAGTTTGAGAGTGTTGCTCAAATTACCTCACTAACACTGCAGGTGTCTGTAGCTCTCAGGCCCGGTTGACGCATAGAGCACAACCTGTATAGTAGTCTCAAAGTACATACACTTCCATAGCAGCACCATTACATCTCACTCATTATCATCAATCATTTTGCAGATGGTGACAGATTCGGTTTCCCCATACACTTCTGTGGCTGTGGTGAGTTTGTGTCAGAGCCTTTGGGGTTGGGGGTTCGAGAGGGGCGGTCGTTTGAGGGACTATATTGGCACTCAGTTTGGTTCCGCAACTGAGCTAATACTGTCATTAGTAGAGGCTAACAGGCACCACTGAACACCATCAAAGTGACCCAGCAGCAGTGCAGGGCCCCTCTGGCTGGTGGCCCCGCGACGGCCTATATTGATGAGCTCCCGTAGACTTCCGACCTGAGGATGAGATATAACGAACCTGGGTATGGTTGTGGCGGGAGATTGAAACGAGCGGCATGGGGACAGCAGGGAGAGGAACGTCACAGAAGATGAGGCAGCAAAAAAAGACAGAAGATTGTCACGGAAAAAAACTCATTGTCAAAAGTAAAATAAAATTTTTATCCTGATCGGACGTTTTACTGCCGAGTTTGGACTTTGCATGTCTTGTATTTTGGAAACAAAAACCCAAAAAAGAGAAAAACAAGCAAAAACCAACCAAACAAGCAACATACAAATTCATAAAAACCACACAATCTCAACAGATAAAGACACAGTTCGCACTGCAAAGTTTGTTTTTTTTGTTTTTTTGTAAATTGTGATAGTCCACAATATCAAAAGTTCAACACTCAGAAAATTCCATCCATAAAGTAAGCCAGGCAAATAAAAACTAAACTAACAAGACTTGCAGGAACTGAAAAGAAAATGGGTCTTTGGCTTACAGGAAAAAAAATGTAGACACAAACTATCCAGCGGTGTACTAGGATTGTGTTTTAGGAGTTGAAGAAACTGGAATCTGGATCAAGCTTCCCAGTGCAAATGTGTTAAAACAACTTTAAAAAACCCAAAAACTAAGGTAAAACAGGGCAATGGGGAGGGAGGAGGGGAAAGAAGACGAGATGAGGTGGGAAGGGGGTACTTGAAGTACCTGAGAAGTGGGGTGACTGATTAGCTCCAGACAGAGGAGGCTGTTTTACATCTCCATTTCTCTGTGGCGGCCTTTGTCTGTGGCGGTGTTGATGCACTCGTCAGGCAGCCACACGGTGTCGCTTGAAGACCACTGACATTTCCAAAGGCATCTTGCTGGGTTCTTATTGCCGCCTGTCTTTTTCCTTTCGATCTCTTTTGTCTTGTCTGTTTCTTTTTCAGTGTTTTCATACAGTGTCGCCTGTCCCTCAGTGTTGGTTTGACGTTCTGTCTGTCTGTTGGTCTCTGTCTCTGTTTCTCTCTTTCTCTGTCTCTGTCTTTTGTTTGTTTGTTCTGTCGTCTCTGTCTGTTTCTCTCTATCTCAGACACACACATACACACACGCACACACGCACACACTCACGCGCACACAACATACACCACACACACACACATAAACACCACCCACACATACACCAGAGAGATACACAATGAGCAATGGTTTACTAAACTGTCTATGACTGAATGCATTAATTTTGGGAAATGTAAGATGTATGCTGAAATGAAGTATTAAGTGTTCGTAACACCATCCATAATGTGATCTGATAAGACTAAAACAAATCAGTAGGACCGTGCATGCAAAATAGGTTAATGGTGTTGCCATTATATGCAGTCGTTGGGTAGCGAGGTGTCAGAGACTCAGCTTTTCCAGGGTCTAGTTTATTGAGGGCGGTGCCCATCTCATCTTCTTTGCTGTTTTACTTTCTTTGTCTGTGAAAAGAGCAGGTGCCCATGTACAGCTGAGTGAACTGAGGGACTCTACTGAAGCCAGTGCGCCGGAACTGTCACCTATCCACGCTCAACAATGTTTAACATTAACATGGGAAGAGTGAGTGCCCTGACCACTGAGCTATCCCGTCCCTGCAGAAAAAGACATGTACTGAAGTATGAGGTGTTTTTTTTAGCATGAATCCATCATCTGTTGTTGCAGAGACTGAACCCTGTCAGTCCTAGGAGAGAAAAAAAAAACTCACAAAAACAGCATACACACAAGCACCCAAAAAAAATCAAACCCATGAAAAAAAACAAAAACATAGTACAAATAGGACGTCAGCAAGGAAAAAATTTAACAAACCAGAAAATCGTGATAGTTTAGCAACATCAGAACTTCCAAAATAGTTTTAGACAAAAAAGAAAAAAAAAAACTCGATCAACAAAGTAGGCCAGATGAAACGGATATTTAGACAACTGAGGGAAACAAAACCAGGAAAAACGTGTCCAGCCCTGAAGCAGAGTGCAGGCAACCTGTACATCAGCGTGACCTTTCTAAGCTCAAAACATCGCCTTCCCAATAAACCACAAAGTGCACTTTAAATCACGGCAGACTTGTCTTCGTGAAATTCGGGCCGCTCTTTTCGGGGTAAATATAGAGTGCGTTGCTACAAGAACAACGTCATCCAGTATTGGGTTTTTAAAAAAAAATTATATAAGTTTTCCTGTTTGCAAGTGTGTTTTGTTCTCCAATTTGACTGGCTCTTATATACAGAATTTTGCCAGAGACAACTTTTTGTTGCCCTAAGTTCTTTTACGTGCGTTAAATGCGTGTTATACACGGCACCTCGGTGAATGGTCTTATCCGAAAGACTATCACCCAGAATCACGGTTTTGTGGATGAAGAAAAGTTTCAGTCACAAACGGGTATTGAACCTGGACTCTTTGGCTTTCTAGGTTAGGTGCGTTACATGTAGACCACGGATCCACTGAGTGCAAATGTGTTAAAGTAGTTTTTAAAAAACCCCACCTAACCTGGGGAAAGGAAGGAGAAAGAAGTGATGAAGAAGTAGGTGAACATTTGGAACTAGACTTTAAATTCCTGACATTGCACTGTATGTGTATGTTTTTATGTTTGTTTGGTATGGGGCTATTCTTTGACAAAGGTGTGTAGTTTGAAGATCACTGACATTTTAATCACCAGCCGCTGGGTTATTGTTTATCTCTCTCCTCATCTCTTTCCTCTGTTTGCGGCTTCTCTCTCTCTCTCTCTCTCTCTCTCTCTCTCTCTCTCTCTCTCTCTCTCTCTCTCTCTCTCTCTCTCTCTCTCTCTCTCTCTCTCCTCTCTCTTTCTCTCTTCTCTCTTTCTCTGTCCTCTCTCTCTCTGTCTCTGTCTCTGTCTGTCTCTCTGTCTCTCTCTGTCTGTCTGTCTGTCTGTCTCTGTCTGTCTGTCTGTCTGTCTCTGTCTCTGTCTCTGTCTTCTTCTCGTCTGTCTCTGTCTTCTGTCTCTCTCTGTCTCTCTGTCTCTCTCTCTCTCGTCTCTCTCTCTCTCTCTCTCTCTCTCTCTCTCTCTCTCTCTCTCTCTCTCTCTCTCTCTCTCTCTCTCTCTCTCTCTCTCTCTCTCTCTTCTCTCTCTCTCTGATGGCACTGATGCTGGAAATCCTGAAAGTGATATTGATATAGATGCAGAAGATGCTGATGGTTATGATGATGTGAATACTAATGATGATGATGGTGGTAATGATGATGTGATCACGAATGACGATAATGGTTATAATGATGTGGATACTAAAGATGATGATGGTAACGATGGTCTAGATGTCGAAAGCGATAGTGGTAACGGTGACTATGATGGAATTGTTAAAGATCACGATGGAAACAATGATGTAGAAGACGAGGATGATGTTCGTGACTATGATGTAGACACTGAAGATGATGATCGTGACGATGATAATTATATAGGTTGAAGAGGATGATGATAGTGCAGATGATGAAGAGAATGATATTGACGATGATGACGTAGATGATGAAAGTAATAATGGTGATGCTGATATACTTGCTGCAGCTGCAAAAATAGTTAATGAATATGCTGATGACAATGATTATATAGATGATAAAAATGATGGTGGGGTTGATGATAACTAGATGACATTGAGAGTGACGTTATGTACTTGCAGAATTGGAAATATGGAATGGATGGAGATGTTTTCCGCTACGATGTTTACCTTCCTCCTACCTCAAACATGTTTTGTATTGTGGCCTATGGCCGATGTACAAGAAAACTTTTCAGCGTTCAGTGTTCAGTGTTCAGTGTCAGTGTCTGTCCCGTCTGTCTGTCTGTCTGTCTGTCTGTCTGTCTGTCTGTCTCTGTCTGTCTCTGTCTGTCTCTGTCTCTTCTCTCTCTCTCTGTCTGTGTCTCTGTCTTTTTCTTCATCTCTCTGTCTATCTATTTCTCTTTGTCTCTATCTTTCTCCTTCTTATATATATATATATATATATATATATATATATATATATATATATATAATATATATATATATATAAGTAGGCTCCTCCTGCCCAGGGGGACAATGGCTACACACCTTTTCTTTAATCATCTCCTCAGTCTGTGTGGTGCCAGGTGTAGATAGGGCCGAGCACACC
>CM060317.1:45125823-45133323 GCA_030674155.1 Stramonita haemastoma | reverse complement strand
GACGTCGATGGTACTGTCTGATAACTAACCTAACTGCCAGTAGTGATGGGGGTAAAATAGATTGGCAACACACACACATACACAAACACACACAAACACACACACCACACATACACACGAACACACACACAAACACACACACATACATACACACGCACGCGCGCGCGTGCACGCACCCAGGCACACACACACACATGCAAACACAATCACAATGTACACACTCTCACACGCACCCACATACACACAATTACACACTCACACAAACACAACACACACACACACACACACACACACAACACACACACACACACACACACACACACACACACACACACACACACTCACACGCTCGTGCGCACACCCACGCACACACACGCATACATACACATGTATGCGTGCTTGCACGCACGTATGTATGCACACACACATATACAAACACACACACACACACTCTTTCTCTCTTTCTCTCTCTCTCATTAACTACTACTACTACTACTACTACTACTACTACTACTACTACTACTACTACTACTACTACTACTACTACTACTACTACTACTACTACTACTGCTGCTGCTGCTACTACTACTGCTACTGCTACTGCTACTACTACTACTACTACTGTTTAAAATTGATTGGATACCTTGAGTGGTTATGTAAAATAACTACGTGATTGATTTTGTTATGGTTCCTGATTTCTTTATGACTTGCTGATTTAATTACGTTTGTTTGGCTTGTCTATTTCTTAATCTTATTGTTTGTTGCTTTGTGGGTTTATCTGAGGGCCTGGTGTAAGAAGCCTATCGCTATCCAATTACCCTCATTAAAATATTCGAGTTTCGAGTTTCTCTCTCCAACATATTTATTGGAAAAGAAGTATAGAGGATGAGAGAGATTCAGAAAGAGAGAGGCAGAAGGGAGGGAGAGACATAGATAACAGATAAACAACAGTTAAAACTGACAGACAGACAGTTCACAGAGAGAGGAGAGAGAGAGAGAGAGAGAGAGAGAGGAGAGAGGAGAGACAGAGACAGAGACAGAGACAGAGACAGAGACAGACAGAGAGAGACAGAGAGAGACAGAGAGAGAGAACGAGAGAGAGAGACAGAGAGAGACAGAGACAAGGCAAGGCAAGGCAAGGCAAAATTCTTTATTCGAGGATAATAGATAAGCACGTGTGCTTTTTTTACATCCAGTCCCCGACCTTTTCAGGATAACATCAAGATAAAAAATAGCCTCAACTACACAACAACAATGATAATGACAGATACCAAAGTAAGGAACCAACCAAGTATCAAACAAAAGGCAAGAATTAACAAGTATTAACATGAATTAACTGCTGCTGCTCGCTGCTGCTGCTGCTGCTCGCTACTACTACTACTACTACTACTACTAGAAGAGAGAGACAGACAGACAGAGAGACAGAGAGACAGAGAGAGACATGAGAGAGACAGAGAGAGACTGAGAGAGACTGAGAGAGAGCATACAATGAAGATATAGCATTATTAAGAACAAACCTTAATGCAAAGATTCCGTTCAGCTTCAAGAACTCTAAAAGCATCAGCTCTTTAAGGGTTATGTGACCGAACTGACCACGACTACTACTACTACTACTACTACTACTACTACTACTACTACTACTACTACTACTACTACTACTACTACTACTCTACTCTACTACTACTACTACTACTTCTACTGATAATAAACTAAGGTCCTGCATTGCAAGTCAAGTCAAAAACACTTTAATTGTCCCTGAAGGGCAATAATTACAATACCCTTCATGGAGGATTAAAGTGTTTTTGACTTGACTTGACTTGACTTGACTTGACTTGTAATGCAGGGCCTCTGTTTATTATCATCACAAGGATGTTGTTGTGCGTTTCCCAGCTGAACACTCTCGGGTCACCCAGACACAGCGCACAAATCCAACACCACTCAGTCAAGAGTGCTAAAGTTACTGCCTTCTTTCCTTTTACCTAGTCCAAGTGTGGTCAGTTCCTGCTACAATTAGCATCAGCTGGCCCCAGCTGAGAGGAGCTGAAAGTGACGGGGGGGGGGGGGGGGGGGAGGGGGGGAAGGAAACTGACTTCTGTGCAGAATGTGCACTCTGACTCACTAATCCCACCTGGGAATCACTGTGAGATTGAAATTGCACACTGAATGAGAAGTTTGCATGTATGACTATTTTCAAGTACCTCGCCATATAGGCAGCCACACGCCGACTTCAGGAATTTTGTCTCCTTTACAGGAGAGTGCAGGTTGTTCTGTTAAGAGCTTGCATGGCTGACAAGCAACCTCAATAGAACGTTCTACAATATAACATTTCAGTATAGGCCGTGTCAATCATCTGACATCAATAACGGGCACAGCTTTTGGCCTGGGCAAGCATTACAACATTATTTTCAGGTTGCTTTGGGTATAGCATTTGGTCTGCTTCTTGCTTAATTTCTAAACTCTCACTCAGGTAGACCTTCTATAAGAGATTTATTTTTTCAAGTTCAATCAAGTCAAAAACACTTTAACCATCCATGAAGGGCAATTACAATTTATTTTTACAGTTAACTGGATATACTAGCAATATCTATGAACTTGAAGTTGCTGTTACAGTTGTTGTTGGGTGCTCCCTCAACTTTACATCTTAAAGGTCGCCTACAATCTACACACTTTGTCTCTTTTATCACACCTGCAAATTCCTCCTCCTCCTCCTCCTCCATCCTACCTCCCCCTTCCCCCCTCCTCCTCCTCCTCCTTCCTCCTCCTCATCATCATCATCATCATTCACCATCACCACCACCACCACCGTCGTCGTCGTCGTCGTCGTCGGTCGTCGTCGTCGTCGATCGTCACATCATCATCATCATCATCATCAATCATCATACATCATCATCATCATCATCAACATCATTTTTATAAGGTTGGGTTTCCAAGAAGCTTTCACATGGATAAAGATACAATCTCAACATAACAATTCTTATATATATATAAAAAAAACCAACCTACAAAATGCATGCAGATCTTGCATCACTGCTTACATCAATACCTGACAACAAAGCCTTTGGGCAGGTCCAGGGACCACATTCATGCCCTCTCCTTTTTTCCAGAGCTCTTTCAGGGAAGTTTCGATTATTTCGCTCCCTACCTACGTCGTATCTTCTCTATCCTAGTAGTCGGCCCCTTTTGGTAGCTATTTTTTCGCTCTGCAGTCAATCTGACAAGGCCAAACCATGCCACGTTTGTGATTGCGAAGAGATAAAACATCTCTGGATATTGAGATGGTAGGTGGAGGAGGGGCAAGCAAAGAGAGAGAGAGAGAGAGAGAGAGAGAGAGAGAGAGAGAGAGAGAGAGAGAGAGACAGAGACAGACAGGACAGCAGACAGACAGACAGACAGACAGACAGACAGACAGAAGACAGAACAGAGACAGAGACAAGACAGACAGACAAGACAGACAAGCAAGACAGACAGGCAGACACAGACAGACAGACAAGACAGACAGACTCACACACAGGCAGAGAGACAGCAAGATTCATCTATCTCTTTTCACCCTCAATGGGTGTCTAGCTGGTACCTCCTTGTATCGACTCAAGTTGTACAAGTTTTGGTTATATGACTCCACCCCGTATCCTCAAGGACCAAGCGTCGTGCTTGACAGCCCCTTTAGTGAATAGCCGTTGATGAATGCGAGACGTTTATTGCTTTGTGAATACCAAGGCAGGAATGGCGAGGGGGGGGGGGGGGGGGGAAGAAGTGATAATTATTGCCTAGGCGGCTTACAATCCAGTTTTGGTGGAAGTTTTTTTTTATTGTTTGTTTAGCTTGTTAGGTTTTGTTGTTGGTTTGGGGGGGTTGCTTGTTGTTTTTGTTGGTTTTTAAGGTTTTTTGGGGGGTGGGGGGGGGGGGGGGGGGAACAGTCTCCCTCCTTTTTATCCTTATCATCCTCTTCCTCTTCTTCTCCCCCTTCGAATTTTTTGGAATTCTTCTTCTTCTTCTTGGGAATTCATTACCTTAACAGTTCTTCTTGTTCTTGTTCTTGTTCTTTTCTTCTTCTTCTTCAGAATTCTTCTGAATTCTTCGTCTTCTTCTTCGGAATTCTTCTTCTTCATCGGTATTCTTCGAAATTCTTCGGGATTCTTTGCATTCTTCTTTTTCATGAACTCTTCCTCTTTGCATTCTTCCAATTCTCTTTACTAACATTTACTCATTCTTCTACATCACATTCCTCGTCGCATTTTTCGCATTCTTGGCATTCTTCACATTCACTGCATTCTCTTCGTCTCTGCATTCTTTTTTTCATATTATCCTTCGCATTCTTCCTTGCAATTTTTCTTTCCAATTCTTTTTCGCATTCTTCTCAACTGCCCAGAGAGCGATGAACAGACGACAGTAAAACTCTCATACAGCCTATTTTGTTGTTGTTGTTGTTTGTTTGGTTGGTTGGTTTTATTTTTTTGGGGGGGGGTTGGAAAGTTGAAGCGGGAAAACCCCATCCTCCTTCAGTCACAGATTGCAAGCCGTCCACACCATTGGCCACAGTCCGTCATGGTCCTGTCCCAAAGGTGAATACTTTCTAACTTGTGCACAGAAAACCAAGCGTGTTTACCGCCTACCCTACTTTAACAAAGCCGTCTTTACCTTTCTATATTGTTTGCAGACTTGATCAATGCACAGCTAGGCGATCTGGATTAGTCGTGGTTGTTTTTTTTTAAAACACAGGAGAAAGAAAAACAACGTACACTACCTAATCAAACATAGATAGGGATGTGTGGAAGAGGAGAGGGGAGGGGAGGGGAGGGGTCGTTCCTGAATCGAACCACGATTACCTCACCATTTGATAGGTCATTACTTCAAGGCCACCAATCCACACAGAAATAGGCGATAACTCTTCTCCCCCCCCTCCCCCCCACACACACACCTTCCGCACACTAATTTATGCATATCTTCGCTTTAGGTTTGACGCGATTACTTCAGTCAAAACCGCAAACCCTCCCTCCCCCCCCAAAAAAAAAAAATAAAAAAATAATAATAATCTCTTTGGGCCAGACATCGCACTAAGACCGTCCATGTAGCGGAGGCTCAGGTTGACCAAAGCTCTCAGCCACCACAGCCAGTGACATTAGGGACAATGGGCGTCAGGGGTAAAGTACCCTGAACCTGATCAGCAGGGCGCTATTTCCATCCCTGCCCGCTGCCATTAGGCCATCATATGCAGCTGGTGCCTCCCCCCCCCCCCCACTGCTCCTCCAATTCTCTCCACCACCCACCACCCAACACACATAAACAGACCACGCATGCACGCACGCACGCGCGCACCAGCGCGCACACCGCACACACACACACACACATTCACTCCCATTCGTCTAATATTGATACTGAGAGTGAACAGACATTAAATTGAAGACAACACACACCGGACACAGACACAGACACACACACACACACAGACACACACACACACCACACACCACACACACACACACACACACCACACACACACACACACACACCACACACACACACACGCACACGCACACGCATACACACATACAACCCCAACACACACAAACACACACACATACACACCAACACACACACACATACACACACACACAACACACACACACAAACACACACACCAACACACACACACACACACCGACACACACCACACACACACACACACACACACAAACACACACACACACACACACACAAACACACACAACACACACAACACCACACACCACCACACACACTAACACACCACACAAACACACACACACACACACACACACACACACACACAACACACACAACACACACACACACACACACACACACACAACACACCAACACAAACACACACACACACCAACACACACACACACACACCAACACACACACACACACCAACACACACACCAACACACACACACAACACCACACAACACACCAACACACCAAACCACACACAACACACAACACACACACACCAACAACACACACACCAACACACACCAATGCTTTTCGTAAGAGTAGCCATCGTGTCCGGTGGAACAGATACAAATTTACAAACTGCATACACACGGACCGATAAAAAAAGCACATATCTATCTTATCCCGAAAAAAGAAAAAAAATAAATACAATAAATAAATAAATAAATAACATACAACACACCACACAATACACACAACACACACACCAACACACACACCAACACACACACACACACACCAACACACACACAACACACACACACACACACACACACACACACACACACACACACACACACACACACACACCACACACAACACACCCGTCTCCTGTCACCTAATCTACAGATACCCCTCCATCACTGTTGTCAATACCGATCTCCTGCTGCTGCCGATACGCTTGTTTGCCTCTCACAGCTGTCACGCTCATAGTACACAATTGATCGACTGAAAAAAAAAAAAGAATAATTATGATTATAAAAAGTAACGCATGATTGCAGGAATGATATAATAATATAAATATATTAACGCGCAGGCTGTGCCTGACAGAGAGGAGAAGAAGACCACACACCACACACAGCACATGATTGTGGGAATGAAGACATGCATGCATGTCTGTCGGTGATGTGAGGGCCTTTAGGGGTTTCATATTGCTGACAAGTGAGCCTGGCTCTTTCGGAGTAGAACCGTGCTCTGTTCATTTTGTGACCGATGGATGCCAACAAATAGTGTTAGTTCATTAGTTAGTTAGACAGCTAGGCAAGTAGGCAGGTTCTAAGTGAGTGAGTGAGTTGGCTAGTTAGTAAGGTGGTTGGTTGATTAGTTTGTTAGTTTGTCAGTGAATTAGTTATTATTTGGGTTAATTTGTTAATGAATTGGTTAGTTGATCTTTTAGTTGGCTGGTTGGCTGGTTGGTTGGCTGGTTGGCTCACCCACCCACACACCGACCCACCCACACAAATATCCCCCCCCCCCACCACCACACACACACATTGTCAGCATCTTTGCACATGACGCAAACCCTATCCATCTTTAGCAGAAGAGGTCATGAACTGCCGACAGTATGGAGGACTCTCACTACGTACTCAGCATGCACTTTTCAGGCCATGCTAAGGCTCCAACATGAAGAACGTAAAGCAAGGCGAGCATGATACCCCTATTCGGATGACCCCCAAAACAACATCGACAAATACCATGAATTCAGATGCTA
Source organism: Stramonita haemastoma (assembly GCA_030674155.1). Classification (NCBI taxonomy): domain Eukaryota; kingdom Metazoa; phylum Mollusca; class Gastropoda; order Neogastropoda; family Muricidae; genus Stramonita; species Stramonita haemastoma. The sequence continues at coordinate 45,126,116 of CM060317.1, read as the reverse complement.
ACACCTTACACAGTACTTGAAGATGCATTCATCTGTCTCAGAAAAAGCTGTCTATCCACTGCATTTGGTATGGACGGTACCAGCATACCCATTATATCGTCATCAGGCTGTATGGTGGCACACACGAACAGTGTTTTGCAAGGAACAGGCAGTATCCTTTTCAGATAAACAAAGTTAACGCCGATTTCGACTTGTAGATTTGGTCAGCAGAATCAATATGTACAGCGTGGTAATATATTGAACATGTTCTATGGGACTTGTCCACACAAAAGTATTCATGATAAACAAAAAAC
>CM060317.1:45118323-45123323 GCA_030674155.1 Stramonita haemastoma | reverse complement strand
AGTGTTTCCTCTACAGCTTGTGATAGTATCGACACACCCATTTGCCAGAGACAAGCAGGCTGGTTCTGCTTGGCCCATAATTACAGTTATGCCTCCCCCCCTCCCCCCCCCCCCACACAGACACACAGACACACAGACACACACAGACACAGACTCACACCACACAGACACAGACACAGACACCACAGAACACACAGACACACACACACTGCCTTCTCTGTGTGTGTGTGTGTGTGTGTGTGTGTGTGTGTGTGTGTGTGTGTGTGTGTGTCTCTTCTCCTCTCTCTCTCTCTCTCCCCTCTCTCTCTCTCTCTCTCTCTCTCTCTCTCTCTCTCTCTCTCTCTCTCCTCTCTCTCTTCCTCTCTCTCTCTCTCTCTCTGAAGGATGTAAGAAACAAAAATGAAAAAAAAAAATGCACGCGAGGACTTCTCTCTATCATCCCCAAAATAAAACATTTTGCCTTTTGCCTCGCCTTGCCTTCAGTCTACCTGTCTGTCTGTCTGTCTGTCTGTCTGTCTATCCGTCTGACTATCTGTCTGTCTGTCTGCCTTCCTCTCTGTCTCTGTCTCTCTGTCTCTCTGTCTCCCCTCTCTCTCTCTCTATCTCCTGCCCTTCCCCCCTCCTTCTCCCCCTTCTCTTTCTCTCTCTCTCCCTCCAGTCCCTCCCGTCCCCTCCATCCCTCCACTCCCTCCCTCACCCCCTCTCTCTCTAGCTTAGCCTATCTTTCCATAAATCATGGGGCTGTGGCGGTCAGAGGCAGCAGAGTAGATCTAGCCTACTACAGAGAAGCGGACCATCGTCCATCATGCCGGTAGAAACTGTCTGTCTACTTATCTCTCCCAGCAACAGGCCATTTCCATAACTTTTCCATTGTTCAGCCCTTTGCGGGATGCTGATGTGGCTTTAGGGCCCGGCCCACTGCTGGGGCCCTATCAGGGTGATCGGTATGTTTATGTCAGGTATTATGCTGCAAGACAAGCAAGAACAAAAAGAAAAAAAAAAAGTTTACGAGCGAAAGGAACACAATAGAACAAGGGGGTGAACAAGTGTAAACACGAAAAAACATAAAAAGATGATACACACAAACAAGTAAAGAAGAAAAAATGTTAAATAATCAATCAATCAATTAACCAAACAACAAAGCAAGCAGTCAACCCACCAAAGCTAGATCCTGCTTATGTCCTAAGAACACTTTTTCAACGTTTATTATTGAGTTTCTTAAAAAAAACATGACTTGCTCAGTGGTCAGAGCGCTCACTTCCCACCAGCCAAAGTTAAGCAGCGTCGAGCGTGGTTACCAATTGGATGGGTGACCGTTTGCGCGCCTTGGCTTCAGTACAGTTCCCCCAGTTCAACCAGCTGTAAATGGCTACCTGCCCTCTTTAGGGTCAGGGAAGGTAAAGTAGCGAGGGAGACGAGATGGGTGCTGCCCTCAGCATGCTGGCCCCTAGAGAATCTGAGGTCTATGACGCCTTGCTCCCCTACAACCACAAAAAGTTATGGGACACCTTTAACTTTTTACCTTTTAAAAGACATTACTGAGCGTCAAGTTTTTTTTCATTCCTCAGCTAGAGCTTCGAGGTTCACCAATGGTGATATTTTGTGTATGTGACCGTGTCTGCCCACACAGAACACCGTCAACACACGTCAATAACCCGTTTCGCCGTTTAGGAAGAGTGGAGCATTTGTTCCAGTAGGAATGGAAAACTAAATGTACAGAAGCGTATGCACACTGGTGTCGTGTTTAGGCATCATCAGCGAAGTCGGAATGCAGCTACCTTAATCTCTCTCTCTCTCTCTCTCTCTCCTCTCTCTCTCTCTCTCTCTCTCTCTCTCTCTCTCTCTCTCTCTCTCTCTCTCTCTTCTCTCTCTCTTGTGAATGAGCTGAAAAGCTTAAATCACAATAAACTATTGTCATTGTCATTGTCATCATCACTGGCAAACGGTCGTCGTACATACAGAACCTCACCCTAGGTAAACCTCAGAGGTCTCGCAGAGGAACGAAAAAAAAGTGTTGTGAAAAGCTATATTTTCATTCCAAACAAAAACAACAAAAAATCAGCTGCAAACTCACCCAAAACCTGTAAGTGGTTTCAAAGCAGACGATTATATTAAACACAGTAAGTGTACGTGACAAATTGTAAAACAGCAGTAATGGTAGTATGAATGATAGAAATGGAAGTTTTCAAAAATCAAATGGCGTGAAGAACCTTGACTTTTCGCTCCACTCAATACCACTAAGGAGAAACCACCACCCCTTTACCACCATCACCCAATCAGTTCACAGCTCCGCACCACACCCACACCCCACACCCACACCCCCACCCCTGTCTCATCTCACTCCCCTCTGTCCGTCTGATTACCAAGGAGGATGAATGGGGGTGGTAAGCTGACCACTGAACGATTATCGGGAGGAGGGAGAGAAGTGATTCAGACCAGAGAGAGAGAGAGAGAGAGAGAGAGAGAGAGAGAGAGAGAGTAACAAAGATTTAGTTGGATAAGCAGTAGGCCCATTCACACGGGAACAGTGGTAGGGGGGCTGGGCACAAAACGCGTGTTGTCATAATATACTGATAATTTATCGATTACAAACCTAATAGCCATTATGGCTTGGTTTCCATAACGACGTAGCAAGATAGATTCAGATCCTTGTATAATATATATATATATATATATATATATATATATATATATATATATATATATATATATATATATATATATATATATATATATATATATATATACATATATACAGACATATATATAATAGAAAAAATATAGTGGTAAGAAACAAATTTTAATGCAGGTAACTAATTATATATTCGTTCTCATCATAAGAATAAATTTTGTCAAATATTATAAAAATTACATCATAAAAAAAACTTTGAAGGCAGCATTCGAGAATTACTGAGTAAGGACCATCGTGCCTTTGGCCTGACCTGACTTGAGTTTCGGCTCCTGGATAAGCACACTTCAGAGGTCCCAGTGGTGATTGAAACCTCAGACACCCTCTGTGGTACCTAGAAGCAGGACAATTTTCATAGTTGAAAGTGTCTAGTGCAGTCCTAAGAAGAGGTAGATATTCTTGTGACCTACCACCGCTGCCAGCAAAAGCTAAAAACAGAAAGAGAAATAAAACATGTTCCAAATAAATATAGTAAACAGAATGAATATATAAAAAACACTAATAATATTATATATATATAATATTAATATATATATATATATATATATATATATATATATATATATATATATAGTAAGAGAGAGAGAGAGAGAGAGAGAGAGAGAGAGAGAGAGGAGAGAGAGAGAGTGAGAGAGAGGAGGAGAGAGGAGAGAGAGAGAGAGAGAGAGAGAGGAGAGAGAGAGAGAGAGGAGAGAAGAAACTTGGTTAGCCCTTACATTGTGAACTGGGAAGCGGGACAGAAAATTTTACAAATTCAAAGTCAACATCATACAACAAACTGGAACAGAAGCAGGAGCACATCAACTGGATAGACCAACCAGCACACACACACACACACACACACACACACACACACACACACACACACACACACACACACACACACACACTCAGCACACACACACACACACACACACACTCAGCCACACACATACACACACACACACACACACACACACACACACACACACACACACACACACACACACACACACATACACACATACACACACACACACACTCAGACATTGAACAAACAGACACAAGGACACACACAGGCCAACCAAAAAATAAAACAAAACAAAACAACGCCAACCCCCCCCCCCCCCAAAAAAAAAAAAAAAATCCAAGTAGACCAACAGTACAAAAAGTAGACAAGCATACGGGACAAGGCCGGCAGACAGAGCCCCCAAAATACACAGAGAGAAAGACAAAAAGGCGGACATGATATGGCCATCATAAACCAGGCCAAAATGGCTGCTTACCTTGGCTAACAAAACACAGCAAATCGATGTCAAAGGATGGATGATATTTTGCACTGTTGCATTTTTTTCCCTGCCAACCCACGCTTGTCTGTTAGACCCCCTTCCCCTCCACATTCCTCCCTCCCTCCCGACCTCCCTCTCTCCCGCAAACACCCATTCCTTTTCTCTGTCTTTGTTTCTTTATGTGCTTGTGCGTGTGGGTTCTCTCTCTCTCTCTCTCTCTCTCTCTCTCTCTCTCTCTCTCTCTCTCTCTCTCTCTCTCTCTCCTCTCTCTCTCTCTCTCCTCTCGCTCATTTCTGGTAAAATTTGCGGACGACAGTGCTCTTCTGTCTCTCTTATCTGGATCAGTCCTAGACCATGGTCCAGCCCTTACCGAGTTTGTAGATTGGTGTGATGAGGCCTATCTGGAGCTAAATGTTTCTAAAACTAAAGACCTTCCTATTGATTTCAGAGGATCGGAGCACACTTCTGAGAATACCATCATCCATAGTGAAGAAGTTGAAAACGTTTTGAAATACAAATATCTGGGAACTGTTTTTGACCACAAGCTAAATTGGGATGCTAACACTGACGCCATTGTCAAAAAGGGGCAACAACGTGTGTATTTTCTGAGGAAGCTTAACTCATTTTTTGTCGACAAAAAGATTCTTTCTTTGTTCTACAAGTCTTATATAGAGAGCGTTTTAAGTTTTGCTTTCATTTGCTGGTACAATAACCTTAGCATTAAGAAAAAGAATGGTCTTCAGAGAATTGTGAGAATCTGCTCTAAAATTATCGGAGAAGAACAAAGAGACCTCAGGTCGTTTTGTAATCAGCAGCTTGTACGTAAAGCAAGAGCCATTTTGGCCGATTCCTCCCACGCTCTGTTTTCAGAATTTCAATTGTTGCCTTCAGGACGTCGTTTTCAATGCCACAACAGCAAAACAAACAAAAAAAGGAACTCCTTTGTGCCAGTAGCTATCCGAGTTCTAAACTCATAATAACACTGACTGAGGTTGTTTGTTTTTGTTTTTGTTTGTTTGTTTGTTTGTTTGTTTGCTCTTGTG
>CM060317.1:45100823-45113323 GCA_030674155.1 Stramonita haemastoma | reverse complement strand
GATTTGAGTTGATTTAAACCTGGTTCATATAACTTTAAATGCTGCTTCGTTGCTATTTGATATTTTTATATCTACAGTTTTGTTGTTCTTTGTTCTATTTTGTTTTTTGTTTTGCTTTTTGATTGTTTGTTTCTGTGTTGTTGCTTCTCATGGTGGTTTTTTGTTTGTTTTTTTTTGTTTTTTTTTGTTGGTTTTTGTTTTGTTTTTTGTTTTTTTATGTTTTGTTTTTTTCATCTCCTATAGGTTTCATTGATGACAATTATTGTTTAAAGAAGTATTTTTATGGATGTTTTTAAATACTTTATTGACTGGGTTTTTTTATGATGATGTAAGCTGAATATGCTCTCTCTCTCTCTCTCTCCTCTCTCTCCTCTCTCTCTCTCTCTCTCTCTCTCCCTCTCTCTCTCTCTCTCTCTCTCTCTCTCTCTCTCTCTCTCTTCCTCTCTCCTCTCTCTCTCTCTCTCTCTCTCTCCTCTCTCTCTCTCTCTCTCTCTCCCTCTTCTCTCTCTCTCTCTCTCTCTCCCTTTCCTTTCCTTTCCTTTCCTTTCCACCATCCACTCTCACATATATACTACCCTAGATTTATCTTTGTATAGGTGTTTGGTTCCTATATTGAACTGAAATGGAATTCTACTGTTTAAATATATATATGATTTTTAAATAGTTTTTTGTGTTTAAGGGTTTTTACTTCTGTGTGTGCGTGGTTTTTTATGCCTTCTTTGCTTGTTCCCCCCCTCCACACACACACACACACACCACACACACACAGGTAACACACACACACACACACGCACGCACGCACGGAAGCACGCACGCACACACGCACGCACGCACGCACGCACACACACACACACACACACACACACACACACACACACACACACACACACACACACACACACACACACACACCACACACACACACGCACACACACACACACGGAATATATTACTTTTCATATAAATGTTTTGGGCTTATAGATTTGTAATGCCTTGTATACAATCGTCCTGAATTATTGCATTTTTCCCTTCCTCTTCATTAGTATATTTTAATCTTTCAATGTATTGAATTTGATTTAAAACTGTTTTCTATAACCTTAAATGTTGTTTGGCTCCTATTTGATATTTCTTTTATATAATTTTGCTTTTTTGTTTGTTGTTTTGCTTTCGGGATTTTTCTTATCATTGTAAGGTTTGGCCATGTTGTGAGCTTACAGGTTTCTTTGATGATAATTATTGTGTATAGAAGTGTTATGTGGGTGCTTTAAAATACTTTATTGACTGGTATGTTTTGATCTTCATGTAACTTGAAGATGCCCTTCCCCCCCCCCCCCCCCCCCTCATCTTCCACTTCCACATATGCAATCCTAACCTTATCATTGGATAGGAATGTTTTGGTTCTTATTGAAATTTGAATTGAAATTGTATTCACTGTTAAAATATAGAGATACGAATTGTATTTAGGGTTTTTTGTGTGTTTAAGGGTTTTTATGTTTGTTTTTCGAGTGCCTTTCTTTTTCCCTTTTGCCTTCTTTGCTTGTTTCCCCCCCCCCCCCCCCCCCCCCCTCATACACACACATGAGCGCGCGCACGCACGCACGCACACACGCACGCACATACGCACTCACACACACACACACACACGCGCGGGTACACACACACACACGCACACGCACGCACGCCACACACACACACACACACACACACGCACACACACACGCACACACACACACACACACATGGAATGTATTCTTTTTCATATGAATGTTTTGGCCTATAGATTTGTAATGCCTTATGTTTAATGGTCCTGATGAATATTTGCTATTTTCTCATTTTCATAAGTATATATATATTATCTTTTAAAGCATTGAGTTTGATTTATAACTTTGAATGTTGCTTCGCTCCTATTGACATTTCTTTTATATAATCCTTTTTTTTTTTTCCTTTTTGTGTGTGTGTGTGTGTGTGTGTGTGTGTGTTGTGTGTGTGTGTGTGTGTGTGTGTGTGTGTGTGTGTGTGTGTGTGTGTGTGTGTGTGTGTGTGTGTGTGTGTGTGTGTGTGTGTTGCTTTTCGGGGTTTTCTATTCCTTGTTAGATTTGGCCACATTGTGAGCTTATAGATCTAGGTTTCATTGATTTTTTTTGATTTTTTTTAAAAATAGAAGTGTGAGTCTTCTGACATATTTTGTAGTCTGGTTTGTTTTGATGACGATGTAACTTGAAGATGCTCTCTCTCTCTCTCTCTCTCTCTCTCTCTCTCCTCTCTCTCTCTCCTCTCTCTCTCTCTCCTCTCTCTCTCTCTCCACTCTCTCTCTCTCTCTCTCTCATCTCTCTCTCTCCTCCTCCTCTCTCTCTCTCTCTCTCACACACACACACACACACACACACACACTCACACGCTCATGCATTATAGATTTGTTAATGCCTTCTGTTTCATGGTCCTAAGTATTTGCTATTTTTTAATATTTTTTGCTATATTATTTTTTTTGTTTAAATAATTATCAGTGTATCCAGTTAGGATGACGCGTTTTGTTGAATGTATTCTGTTTTCTTCTTTTAAAATATTGGTTGAACTGCTTCTGGTGGTGATGCTGGTATGTAGGGGTAGGGAGGGGTTTCTTAGCTTTATTCCCTGATCAGGGCAAGGGCCGGATGAAAAAAAGTATGTAAAACTTACTCTGTTACCCTTGAAAAATAAAGATTATTCATTCATTCATTCATTCTCTCTATCTCTCTCTCTCTATCTATCTATCTATCTATCTATCTATCTGTACATCTATCCATATATATGTATATGTATATATATATATATATATATATATATATATATATATATATATATATATATATATATATATATATATATATAAACTGTTTCTCAAAATTCAGAGACAAGAGACAGAGACAGAAAGAGAGAGGATCACATTCACAAGATCTGGAGGCAGAAACTGGAGAGAGAAAAAAAAACATCGTAAAGGGAAACAAGAACAAAACGTCAAGGCCTTCTTCCCAAAACAACAACATACAAAAAAAGAAAAATAGAAAAATAGAAACAAGGAAGGATTTTGTCTCAAATCTGCTTATGTAGGTATGTTTGAAATTGATGCTTAAGCAATATAGGCATCAATTTTAATTCATGGATTGATGAGAGAGAGGCAAGGCAAGGCAAGGCAAGAGAGAGAGAGACAGAGATTCAAGATTCAAGATTTAATTCAAGATTCAAGATTTAATTCGCCTTTGACAGAGAGACAGAGAGAGACAGAGACAGAGAGAGATAAAAGGGGAGCAGAACTGATTAAGCGTCCTATGATGTGCTATGTCATAGTTGGTATCCCGATAATGCAACTTCAGCAGTTTTCTCTGCCCTACTCTGTGTGTCTGTGTGTCTGTGTGTCTGTCTGTCTGTCTGTCTGTCTGTGCTTTGCTTTATCCTCGTATCACCCTTGGAAATAAAGACTATAACTGATTGATTGACTTATGCAGAAAGTTCTCTCTCTCTCCTCCTCTCTCTCTCTCTCTCTCTCTCTTCTCTCTCTCTCTCTCTCTCTCTCCTCTCTCTCTCTCTCTCTCTCCTCTCTCTCTCTCTCTCCCTCTCCCTCTCCCTCTCCCTCTCCCTCTCTCTCTATCTCTATCTCTCTCTCTCTGTTGTTGTTATTGTTGTTGTTTTCTTCTTCCTCTTCTTCTTCCCATAACCCTCCCCCACCCACCACTCTCTCCCACTTTTCCTTCCTGATTTTCTTATCTCTCCAACACATCACAAAAAAAATTATGACAGACACAGGCACACAAAGACTAATAGGTCAGACAAAACAAACAGACAGACAGAAACAAAACAACATAAACTACGTGAAGTGTCATCAAGTACAATGTCTGCTGCTAGCATGAAATCGTGACACATAAGACTTATATCACCCCCACTGTCAGCTATCGTTTTTTGGGGGTGCTGAAAATGACAGTTGTGTGTGCTTTGGGTTTCTTTTTCTTATAAACAAAATTTCAATTTTTTTTGGTATTTAAGAAAAAAACAACTTTTTTTCAGGGCAACGGCAACAAGGATTGGATAGGCTTAGTGGTTAGAGTGATGCGCGTTGCGCTCGTGCTCTGCTGACCCAGGTTCGATTCCCGTTCTACAGGATTAATTTTTCCTCTAGAGTTAACATCAGTACCGACTCCACTGCTCCCTAAAAGTCGTTTCGATGAGTCTATTAACCGAGGTCTCGTGTGCGAACGCACACAGGACATCTAGAACACACGTTAAAACCCGCGTTCCACTATTCGGAAAAGTAGGCCATTGTGCGCCTGTGGTAGTTCATGACAAAATGTACAAAACTCCATACACACAGGCACTGGATGTAAAAACGCAATAAGTGCTTATACCATCATACTCGAGATAAAAAACAACAACCTGTCTCTGTACTGAAGACACCAGGAGCCAGGTAAATAACAGTTTTCTAGGACAGGTCAAGGCAACACGTCTGCTGCTGCTGCTGCTGCTTCTTCTTCTTGTTGTGGTGGTGACGTCTGAGCTGATACACTATTTTGTATGTAAGCCACGACTTTGGGATTTTTTTGGGGGGTGGGGGAGGTATTCTAAAGGTGAGAGAGAATGGATTAGGTGAAGCCTCTCTCTGTCTGTGACGTGTCTGTCTCTGTTTGTCTTTGTCGCCCTCTCTGTCTGTCTGTGTCTGTCATGTCTGTCTCTGTTTGTCTTTGTCGCCCTCTCTGTCTGTCTGTGTCTGTCATGTCTGTCTCTGTCTTTGTCGCCCTCTCTCTGTGTCTGTGTCTGTCATGTCTGTCTTTGTTTGTCTTTGTCGCCCTCTCTGTCTGTCTGTGTCTGTCATGTCTGTCTCTGTTTGTCTTTGTCGCCCTCTCTCTCTGTGTCTGTCATGTCTGTCTCTGTTTGTCTTTGTCGCCCTCTCTCTCTGTCTGTGTCTGTCATGTCTGTCTCGGTTTGTCTTTGTCGCCCTCTCTCTCTGTCTGTGTCTGTCATGTCTGCCTCTGTTTGTCTTTGTCGCCCTCTCTCTCTGTCTGTGTCTGTCATGTCTGTCTCGGTTTGTCTTTGTCGCCCTCTCTCTCTGTCTGTGTCTGTCATGTCTGTCTCGGTTTGTCTTTGTCGCCCTCTCTCTCTGTCTGTGTCTGTCATGTCTGTCTCTGTCTTTGTCACCCTCTCTCTCTGTCTGTGTCTGTCATGTCTGTCTCTGTTTGTCTTTGTCGCCCTCTCTCTCTGTCTGTGTCTGTCATGTCTGTCTCTGTTTGTCTTTGTCGCCCTCTCTCTCTGTCTGTGTCTGTCATGTCTGTCTCTGTTTGTCTTTGTCGCCCTCTCTCTCTGTCTGTGTCTGTCATGTCTGTCTCTGTTTGTCTTTGTCGCCCTCTCTGTCTGTCTGTGTTTGGCATGTCTGTTTCTATGTCACTGTCACTGAGTGTTTTTTCCGTGTATGCCTGTCTGTCTTTGTCTTGTTTTGTCTTTCCCTATCTCTGTGGCACTTTCTCTCACTCTCTGTCTCTGTGTTTTTGTCTCTTCTCTGTGTCTGTCTCTGTCTCTGTTTCTCTCTCTGTCTCTGTCTGTCTGTCTCTGTCTTTCTCTCTCTCTCTCTCCTCTCTCTCTCTCTCTCTCTCTCTCTCTCTCTCTCTCTCTCTCTCTCTCTCTCTCTCTCTCTCTCTCTCTCCGCTGTATTCTTGTCGTTATAGTGTAATCAAAATAGTAGATGCAAGGCATGGAGACTTACATAACACAATTAACGCCTTGATGTGGAAGCCATGTCATGTGACAATTTATTATATACTGTTTAAGATGTTCTTTTTTGTCTCATCAAACTTTTTGCTCAATTTGATATTTTACTACACTGTAATCGTGTATATTCATTTCCCCTTGTTTATGGGTACTTTGAGTCTAAACAATAAACCATTTTGTCATTGTCATTGTCTCTCTTTCTATCTCTCTCTCTCCTCTCCCAACCCCAGTCTTCCCCCACCTCCATCCTCCTCTAACACAAAAATGTATAAAACACGATTCAGATAGACATACACGTAGACAAATAGGTATACATAAACGAAAAAACAAACAAAAGAAATGAAGTGTCATCAATTTCGGATTCTGTTGTCAGGAAGAAAATCGTGACACATGAGGCACATGTCACCACCACAGACACAGCCATCTTTGAGCTGAGAACAGCAACTTTTTTTTCATGAAAGCAAAAAATCTGAGAATTGATTTCAATCTTAACGATTTGTTTTCAGGGCAATGGCCACGTGAACTGAAGCTGTATAGTCTCTGTACTGGAAAAGACACCAGGATCCGGGTAAATAACAGTTTTCTAGGACAGGTCAAGGCAACACGTCTGCTGCTGCTGCTGCTGCTGCTGTTTCTGCTGCTGCGTGTTGTGGTGGTGGTGTCTAGTCTAAGTTCATACACTGTTTAGTAAGTCATGTGAAATAGACTTCAAGATTTTTTTTTGGGGGGGGGGATGTTTTTTGGATATATTCTGAAGGTGTGAAAAAATGGATTAGGAAAAACGTCTGTTTGTATCATATCCGTCTCTGTCTGTGTGTGTGTGTGTGTGTCTATCATTCATGGCTCTTTGTATGTCTTTGTAACTCTGTTTTTTCTATAAATGTCTGTCTGTCCGTCTGTCTCTCTCGCTCTCTGTGTCTGTGTCTCTCTCTCTGCTTCTCTGTCTCTCTATGTCTCTCCCTCTGCTTCTCTGTCTCTCTCTCTATGTCTCTCCCTCCCCCTCTCTCTCTTGTCTCTCCCTTCCCCCCCACTCTCTCTCTGTCTTTCCCTCCCCCCACTCTGTCTCTCACACATTGTATTCATGCTTATGCATGTTGAGGTGTTTATGTTGCTTTTTTTTCTCTGTTCTGATATACACCAGCTATTACAATTATTAGCTTGTGCACACATCGAGTTTTCCACACAACCATCCATCAAAGTCTGGTTGGCACTGGTGCTGTTGTTGTCCGTGCTGTTGTCATTGGTTTTGTTGCTGTATGTATATATGTATGTGTAACAGAGTAGACATATGTGATGTCCCATCTCCGCACAAACCTCGGGAACACAGCACAGTTAGTCAGTTTAGAACATGACCTCTAAAAAGAGATTGTATAAATTACATTTCACCGTGAAGGCGAAGTGTATGCAGGCGAAGTGTATGCAACGGTGATTTTTCGACCATTACCCAAGGAAACAGAGCATCGACAATTCACAGGTGTGTCTCTAAATAGAAACACGACGCTATGATTGCCGCGCTCCTATCACATGGGAGATAATCGACTTACCACCCCATCACATCCACCACCAGCCAACTTGTACCGCATCCGAGGTACGCCACCTGGCCAGCATATTTGATGCTGAAACCAGTAGCCCCTTAAATTACTATCTCCAAAACTATTTTAAAAAAACAATCCTACTTGGGTCTTTCACCCCACCTGAAGGTAGGCTACCTGGTCAACATGTTTGATGCTGAAAACCAGTAGCCCCTGACAACGGTTATCTACAAAACACTATTTCTACCTACTCGGGTCTTTCACCCCACCCCTACTACCACTTGTAACAAAGTAGACATATTTGATGCCCCATCTCTGCACAAACCTCGGGAACACGGCACAGCCATTTAGTTTAGAATGTGACCTCGAAAAAGAAGTTGCGTAAGTTACATTTCACCATGAAGGCAAAGTACATGCAATGGAGGGTTTTCAACCACTACCCATGGAAACAGAACATCACAATTCACAAGTGTGTCTCTAAATAGAAACACGACGCTGCAATCGTCGCGCTCTGAACACGTGGGAGATAATCTACTTACCACCCCATCACATATGTATGTATCTTTGTTTGTTTGTTTGATATTCTGTCTGCTTTATTTATTTCTGTGTTTACTTCCTTCTGAATTTTGGAGGGTTTTTTTTCCTTATCTTTCTTTCTTTTGGTTGCTGAGGGATATTTGTCCAGATTATTTTTTTAGCTCAGCTCAATGTAAGCTTGTTAATGTTATTTACTGTTTTGGTTTTATCCTCCATTCCTGTTTATTTACTTCTTTGATATCTTTAAAAAACAACAACATTTCTTTTATGCTTGTTTGTGCAGAGATTTATGCATGCTGTAAAAAGGGTGAGGGAAAAAAGTTGTGATTTATGGATAAGAGGGCAGGAAGACATCTTTCAGGAGTTTACTTTAATGCTGGAGATGTATGTCTGCACTGACTCTTAAAACGCAACAAAACAAAATGACAAACAGATGAATTCTTAGGGAAACAAGCAAAGCAGCAAACATGATAGCTAGACAAACGTGAATCAAACTAACGACATAATATGTCATAAGTAATAATCTATAATTATGTGGTTAAATGCATATATATCCCATAGCCTACGTGGTCCAGGGACCAGCATATTGAGGACGGCGCCCACCTCCTCTCCTTCGCTGCTTTACCTTTCCCGACCGTAAAGAGGGCAGGTACCCATTTACAGCTGGGTGAACTGGGGGACTGTACTGAGGCCAAGGCGTGCAAACGGTCACCCTTCCACTTAGTAACCACACTCGATGCTGCTTAACCTGGGGGAAAGCCGGTGCTCTCACTACTGAGCCAAAATGTGTTATGTGACAAACATCAAAAAGAAAAATAATGCCAAAAATTGAGTAAGGTTATCATCATGTTTTTGTGTTGCGTTAATCCAATGCTATTATCACAACGCATAAAACATGGTAGGCTGTCTATAGCAAAAATATGAGCAGAGTGGGAAAGGTCATTAGTTTTCCCTGCACGTAGCAAATATAGCATGCACGATCTGACCGCTTTCTGGGTCTCTGTTGCTTTAGTAGAAGATGTTCAACAAACACAAAAAACTAATATCATTATGCAGTAAAACGTTAACAGCATCTGTATCAAACTCTTTATTCCAAACACTTTCACATTTGGATGTCTTCTTTTCAATTTGAGAAGGTAGAAAGAAAGGTTACTTAACTGTACTTGTGCTTCCTGTTACCTCGTGTTGAACATAGAAACTGTATGCACTAGCTGTATATCCCCTAGTAGAAGTTAAGATAAAATAGCAAATGTCTGGAAATCCAAATATAAACTCTCTCTCTCTCTCTCTCTCTCTCTCTCTCTCTCCTCCTCTCTCTCTCTCTCTCTCTCTCTCTCTCTCTCTCTCTCTCTCTCTTCTCTCTCTCTCTCTCTCTCTCCTCTCTCTCTCTCCCCTTTCAGCACACTGATTATGTACATTAACAATAATTATGTGTGTTTTTGGTACTTTGTCTATACATGGCATTATTTATGTTTCATGCTTATTAACTGCAAACGCCATTTCTCCCTCTTACAAACAGATAGACAGACAGACAGACAGACAGACAGACACAGACATATAAACATAGAGAGATCAACAGACAGAAATACAGAAAGAAAGAATATGAAAAACAACAACAACAACAGAAACACATACAAAACCCCCAAAGAAAAATGGTCATCAAGTTCAGCCCTGCTACAAGATGGTGCCAAAGAAGACGTACATGATAATGTCACCTCCACTGCCATCCTTCTTTTGAACTGAGGGAGGAGGTGACAGCCCCGATATGGCTGGCCTGTGTGGTCGGTCGGCAGGGCTAGAAACAACATGACTGGATTGGATTGGATTGGAGGGATTTCTGTGCTGTTTTTGATTTTTGTTGTTGAACAGAGTGTCTCTTTTCTACAGAGCTGAGTTGTTGTTTTTTTGTATGGCGATTGCAACGCAAGGACTGAAGGTATCTGGTCTCTGTACTGGAGGAAGCACTAGGAGCCAGGTAAATACCAGATTTCTAGGACAGGTCAAGGCAACACGTCTGGTGCCTGCTGCTGCTGCTGCTGCTGCTTCTTGTTGTGGTGGCATCCGAGCTCACAGAACAGATTGTGTCAAATAGCAAGATGTATTTTTTTATGTTTTATCGGTTTTTTTGTTGTCAAGTTTGAAAGATGAGACAATATTGACTCTTCAAATTCTTTCTATCCCGGTGTTTATCTCTTTTCATCTGTCTGTCTGTCTGTCTGTCTGTCTGTCTGTCTGTCTGTCTGTCTGTCTGTCTGTCTGTCTCTCTGTCTGTCTGTCTGTCTCACTCCCTCTCTATCTCTCTCTCCCCAACTCTCTCTCTCTCCCTCTCTCTCTCTCCCTCTCTCTGTCTCCGTCTCTCTGTCTCTGTCTGTCTGTTTATCTGTCTGTCTGTCTGTCTGTCTGTCTGTCTCTATGTCTCTATGTCTCTGTCTCTGTCTCTCTCTCGTATTTTAGAAGTTCATTATCTGTGAACATTGCATGCGTTCTCGCAAGCTTTTCATTAAGAGTAAACTGTTATTGAGTTGTTGTTGCTCTTATTGTGAGTTGTTATTGCTGCTGTTGTTGCTGCCATTGCTGTGTTTATTTTGAGTTGTTAGCTGTTGTTGTCAATGATGGCTAGGTTTGCTTTGGCATGTTTGCTGTTTTAAACTTCATATTTTTTGTTTGTTAGTCTGTCTGCCCTTTGTCTGTTAAAACATTAATTTTGTGTTTGCTACCTTTGATCATTTTTATTTGCTTGTTGGGTTGTTTAGTTTTCATTTCTTTTTTAAATGGGGTTAAAGAGGAGGCTGGGTTTGTGATTTAAGACTCAGATAGCGCAGGGCCATTAGATTGGTACATCTCTCCGAATGAAGTGTCGGTAATGTGAAGTGTTGGTGGACATTTTCATAACATTAACAAGCAAGTAAATAAACGCATCAATAGATATACAAATACACGAATGACAGAAAGAAGAACAAAAATCCCAAACGTAAAACAAACAACAAAAACAGCAAAAAAGAATAAAAGCAAGAACAACACCAACAACAATGATGACAAGGACAGGAACATCATCAGCATCAGCATCATCATTATCATCAGCAGCAGCATCACCCAGCAGCAGCAGCAGCAGCAGCAGCAGCAGCAGCAGCAGCAGCATCAACAGTAACAACAACAACAACAAACAACAACAACAACAACAACAACGTCAGCAGCAACGAAGTAATCGAATGGATTTGAAAATGTGACAATCAATGTAGAAAAGAGCGATGAAAAAAATTAGGTGTCGCGCTTTTATCCTACTGCTATAATTCTTTATACAGAAAAAATGTTGAAGCGGAATAAGAAATTTGAAGAAAGGACATGTTTGTTATCAAAAAGCGGTATTTAAATGGCCTTGATGGACGGGATGCCGATAGTACGGTGGTTAGAGCATTGCGCTCACGATCTGACGAGTCGGGATCGATCCTCGGTCTAACCTACCACTGAAATGCCCCCGTTCAATACGAATTCTTCCCCATGGATTTAACATCAGTGACGACACTACTCTATCATCAGGTGTAAGGTTTAGGCAAGGTTCGTTTCTGCTTTCGTTACCAACAGAACACGACAGTAATCACAGGATCTTTAACGTGCGTCATTGACTTTCTGCATACGTAGATGCACGGAAGAATATTTATGGTACTGACTGGACAGCATCTCAAGTTGTCCCAGAAGGTCGTAAAAAAATCTCTACCGTCAGTTAACCTGACGCCTGCTGAGAGAGACTGGAGCTCATGACGGCATAGATCCACCAGACAGAGGTTAAACCCTGGATCTATCAACTAGGGCCTCTGTCAACTTCCAGCCTACGAAGCCTTAAACCATTTTTGCTTTGTGTGTGTGTGTGTGTGTGTGTGTGTGTGTGTGTGTGTGTGTGTGTGTGTGTGTGTGTGTGTGTGTATTTGTGTATTTGTGTATTTGTGTATTTGTGTGTATGTGTGTGTGCGCGCGCGCGCGCGTGCGTGCGTGTGTGTGCGTGCGCGCGCGCGCGCGCGTGTGTGTGCGCCTGTATGCGTGCGTGCGTGCGTGCATGCGAGTGTGCGTGCGCGTGTGCGCGTGTGTATATTTGAACAAACGATGGGTTCTTTGACTCTGGCAGAAGAGATGCTTCGCACACTTCCTGGTAGAGTCTAATGGTTTTTCTACGTGTCTCTTTCTCAGTATGAAAGACAAGAATCGCACCGTTTGACTCAACGAAGCCAAGAATCTCACTCTCGTTTCAAACATTCCTTCTGGAGAAGGACAGAATAGCCCAGTGGTAAGAGCGCTGCGCTCCTTATCTCCTTCCTCCCGGCCCGGGTTCGAGCCACGACTGAGACAAACCATTCGTTTCTTTTTCCGCTGGATTTAACATCAGTGCTAACTACACTCCTTCCTCCCCTCTATTAGTCTGAGTGAGACTACATACACTAAGGTTCCATGTGCGAACGCACGCAGAACGTCATGCGTACACGTTAAAACCCGTTCTGCCTTTCCAAAAAGTAAGCCATTTCTGCTGGTAGGTACGGATGAAAAAACTGAAAATACATGCACTCTGGTGCAGTGTTTAAACACCAGCATCACAAGATGTCTTGAGTTTGCCGAGGCGTTTTCGGTTTGTATTATGTTTGTCCCTGCATATATGTGGAAAGGGGTAGAAAAACGTTGGTTAATAATTATGTGTGCGTGTGTAATTTGTGT
>CM060317.1:45093323-45095823 GCA_030674155.1 Stramonita haemastoma | reverse complement strand
TGTTTGTTTGCCTGTGTTTGTTTGCCTGTTTCTGTCTTTCAGTCTCTGTCTCCTAAGGTCCAGTTTAAGACCATCAACAATAGTTATTGGGTCAGTCAGTATTGTGAGGATATGTACTAAAGAAAAATGAACTTTCTCTGTCTGTCTGTCTGTCTGTCTGCTCTGTCTCTGTCTCTGTCTCTCTCTCTCTCTCTCTCTCTCTCTCTCTCAAGGGCATGTGTAATGTCATCAACAACAGTGATTGCATCAGTCCTAAAGAAGTATGGACTCTTGTCAAGTTCTCTCTCTCTCTCTCTCTCTCTCTCTCTCTCTCTCTCTCTCTCTCTCTCTCTCTCTCTCTCTCTCTCTCTCTCTCTCTCTTTAACTTTGTACCTATTGTGTTTGGAGCTGTGTTTTGTTCTGTAACCTTGAGCTGAGATTGCTTGAGTTGTTGGTTTATGTCAGCACTTTATTCATGATTTTGCATTTTCAAGAATCCAGTTTTCCGTACATACCATGGTGTATAATTATGCCAAGGTCTTATCAATTATTGCATGAAGTTATATTTAATATTTTTCATATTTTCATTTTTTGCCCTTTAAATTGTATTGTGGCCAAAGGCGGAAGTACAATAAATCATTTCAGAGTTCAGAGTTCAGAGTTCAGATTTCTGTGTGTGTGTGTGTGTGTGTGTGTGTGTGTGTGTTGTGTGTGTGTGTGTGTGTGTGTGTGTGTGTGTGTGTGCGTGTGTGTTCTTTTCTTTTATTCTTCTCTTCTTTCGAGGATAATGGAATTAATACTAATGAGCTTTTTGTTACAAACAGTCCCCGTGTCTATGCAGTTTTGTCAAGATTGTCATCTGCTCCTTCTGGCACACAATGGCCTACTTTTTCGAAAAGCAGAGCGGGTTTTAACGTGTGCGCAAGTTGTTCTACATGCGTTCGCACACGGGACCTCTGTGTATAGTCTCATCCGAAGTAGTGGGTGTGTGTGTATGTGTGTGGTGCGTGCGTGCGTGCGTGCGTGCGTGTGTGTACCCTGTTTGTGCCTTTCGACTGTCTGTCTGTCTGTCTGTAGTGATTTTTCTTTGTGTGTTTTGCTGATTTAGCTAGCATTTGGTTTTTCCCTCCTCGTTATCACGAAAAACTATCAAACATTATCTTTTTGTTTTAAATCGATGGTGCGCTACTTGCATCATCTCAGATTTCAATCTGAAGTGAAAGTAAACAGCTAGCAGAGATCCCCTTAAACTTCCTGGTTACAGGATTAAAAAGGCAAAGCTGTGCAAGCAGTATACTGCTATTATTACGATAACCCAGTTCCACAAATACAGTGTGCACATGGATTGAGGGAGCTATTTTTTGTGTGTCACCAATCATATAACATTGTCTCGACATCCTTCCCCATTTAGAGTCACTGTCATGAGCTGGTGCGTTTTATTTTTGCTTGCAAAGTCTGTCTACCTTAATTCTTTTTTTTTAAAACGCACCTATCAATTCTAACTATTGAGATCCTCGTCAATGTCGGATGGTTGCACTGGGCCCAGATACCGTTGACAAGATTTGAACCCACGACTTCATGGACCCATGGAATAGAAACTATACGATGTATCCACTTAGGCACAGTGTCCTCACAAGAAAGTGATTATTTAAGGCTTCGATCTTTTCTTGGTTTTACACTATTAAATGACTTTTAAAAAAAAACTTTGAAATTGATGTGTGCCTATATGAAAGAGAATGTAATGGACAAAATGTGAAATGACAAAAAAGCAAAAAAACGGGCAAGACAAAGGAAAAAAATGTACAGCTCTCGATTATCATCATTAAAACAAGAAAATCAAATACACTACACACTTTTCAAGAAATATTTGACAAAATCAAAACAAGCATAAAGCCCCCTTCAAAAAAAAACGAAAAATTGATCTAATAAACAATGCAAGCCTTTACGCCCCGTTTTAAAATATAAAAGTGTCAAACATGCATACTGATAAATAAACAATACAGGCCCTTATCATTGTTTGAATATAAAAAAAAACAAACAGCAAAGAAATCAACAATGCAATTAGCCTTGTTTCAATAAAGAACACACCCCAGATAGACAACTAGACAATTAAATTTCTTTGATATGTATCATTGCTTCAAAATAAAAGCAAACAGACAGACAGAAAATTTGACGAGGGATGTCTTATCATTTCCCTTTTAATATGATACCCAAAAAAACAAAAAAGACAACGCAATTCTTTTTATTTTTTTCAATTTTAAAAACAAATAAACCAACAATTATAACTAGTGCAATTCTCATTATTGTTCTACATAACTAAAGAAAACAGACAAATGAACATACAAGTCTTATCACTGTTTCAATATAAAAAAAAAACAACTGAACAATACAGGTTTTATCCTTTTTCAATATAAGAAACAATATACTGGAAAAAAATGAAATCCCCTTTTTGCAGTCATGACAGAGTCTATCAGAACACAGAGGGGATAGCTATAGTTAAAACTCACTCCAGGCTGTAAAC
>CM060317.1:45089164-45093223 GCA_030674155.1 Stramonita haemastoma | reverse complement strand
CCACACCCACACCCCACACCCACACCCCACCCCTTCTCATCTCACTCCCCTCTGCCCCTCTGATTCCCAAAGGGAGGATGAATGGGGGGAAACAACCACTGAACGTTTAAGGGGAGGGAGGGAGAGAAGTATTCAGACCAAGAGAGAGAGAGGAGAGGGGAAGAGAGAGAGAAGAGAGAGAGAGATTTGGGTTTAGCCCTTACTTGTAAACGGGGAAACGGGACAGAAAATTTTAAAAATTCAAAGAAAACTCATACAACAAAGGGGAACAGAAGCAGGAGCACAAAAACGGATAGACCAACCAGCACACAACACACACACACACACACTCACCACACACACACACACACCCCACACACACACACACACACACACACACACACACACATAACACACCCACACACACCACATACACACATACACACACACACACTCAGACATTAAAAAAACAGACACAAGGCACACACGGCCCAAAAACCAAAAAACAAAACAAAACAAAAAAAAAAAACGCCAACCCCCCCCCCCAAAAAAAAAAAAAAAATCCAAAAGTAGACCACAGCACAAAAATAAAAGCATGGGGGACAAGGCGCAGACGAGCCCCCCAAAAAACGAAGAAAAAAAAAAAGGCGGACAATATGGCCATCAAAACCACCCAAAAGGGGCTGTTTCCCCTTGGCTAACAAAAACAGCAAATCGATGTCAAAGGATGGATGATATTTTGCACTGTTGCATTTTTTTTCCTCCCAAACCCCAAAAGCTTTTCTGTTAACCCCCCCTTCCCCCCTATCCCCTTCCCTCCCTCCCTCCCCTCTCCCCCCAAACACCCTTTTTCCTTTTTCGTCTTTTTCTGAGTGTTTTGGGGTTTTGTGGTGTGTGTGGAGAGAGAGAGAGAAGAGAGAAGAGAGAGAGAAGAGAGAAGAGAGAGGAAGAGAGAGGAGAGAGAGAGAGGAGAGAAAGAAGAGAAGAGAGCCTAGGGGGGCGAACATGCGCTGGAAAGTTGGGAACCCCCGGGTTGAGTCCGGTCGAGGGGATTTTTTACATCAGTCGACTCCACTCTCCCAAAAAAGTCCTTCGGATGAGATTTTTAAACCGAGGCCCGTGTCGAACGCATCAGAACATTTTTCGCACACATTAAACCCTTTTTTCCGCTTTTGTAAGAGAGGGCCTCGTGTGCCGGGGGGGAAAAGATTACATTTACAAAACTACAAACACACCCCGGGCTGGGGGTAAAAAAGCCAAGAGTGCTTATTCCATTTTTTCGATATAAAAGAATAAATAAAAAAAAAAATAAATAACTCCCCTTTCCCCCCCCTCTCTCCCCTCCTCTTCCTCTTCTCTCTCTCCCTCTCCTCTCCCCTCTCTCTCCCTCTCTCATTCCCCCTTTTCTCCCTCTCTCTCCCCCGCTCTCGCTCTCGCTCTCGCTCATCTCCATGCTTGCTTTTTTGATAAACTCTTGCTGTCCTGCCCCCTGTCTCTGTCTGTCTGTCTGTCTGACTGGCTGTCGTCTCCGTCTTTTTCTACTCTCTCTCTTGCGCTCAGAGAAAGAGAGAGAGAGAGAAAGAAAGAGAGAAGAGAGAAAAAGAGAAGAGAGAGAGAGAAGAGACAAGACAGAGACAAGATAAGACAAGACAGAGACAGAAAGACACAGACAGACACAGACAGACAGACACAGACAAGACAGAGAGAGAGAAGGGAACAAAACCACACATACATACAACATACAACATACAATACATACATACATACATACATACATACATAATACATACTTTCATACATAATACAACATACAACATACATACATACATACATACATACTAACATACATACGTACACCTAATACATGCATACAACATGCTTACAACATCCCCTACAACATTCATACATACAACAACATACATACATACACATAAAATACTAAATTTCCTACAACATGCATACATACATGCATACATACTACATACAGACATTCTACATACATAAACCCCCTACAAAACATCAACAAAACAAATAAATACATAAAACCCCACATACATACATAATCCATCCATCCAACCATCCACCACCCCCCCATCCATCCATCCATCCAACATAAAAATACAAAATACCAAACCCACCTACCTCCCCCTACCAAAACCCACCTTCCTCCTACCTACCTACCTACCTACCCACCTCCTACCACCTCCTACCTACTACATACAACATACAAACATACATACATAAAATACATACAAACATACATACATACATACATACAACATAAAAACTACGACGTACATACATACATACAAACTACATACATACATACATAATACATACATACATACAAACATACAACATACAAATTCATACATACAACATACATACAACAAGGGGGAGAGAGAGAGAGAGAGATAGATAGATAGAGAGAGAGAGAGAGAAGAGAGGAGAGAGAGAGAGAAGAGAGAGAAGACAAAAAAGACAGACAGCAACAGACAACAGACAGACAACAACTACAGACAGACAAAAAAGACAGAAAGACAGACACAGAGACAGAGACAGACAGACAACAAAAAGACAGACAAAAAACAGAAAACATCCAGTCACACACGAACACACAGAATGAGAGTCAGAGAAAAACCCACCACACAGACAAAAAAAACCCAGAGTAACAGAAAAGACAGAAGACACAACGCAGTACATTATAAAACAGCCCCAAAAAACCCCAAAAACAGACAGACAGACACAGAAAGGAATGATTCTGGCAGCTAGGAAAAAGGGGCCAACCACCATCCTTAACGGGGTAAATTATTTTTTACTTTTCTCCCCGGGGCCGGCAGACTCCCAAAATGTTAAAAACCCCCCCCTTTCAATACTACAGTTACACGTCACAATCCTTTTTCCCGTTTTCAGCGCCACTTAGAAGAAGGCCCCCAACTTTGGCCATCTTTGGTCTTTTGCAAAAAAAAAGCAACACACTGTGATTTTTTTTCGGGGGGAGGGGGGGGAGTGGGGTGGGGTTTTAAAAAGCTAAAATTTTAACACTTTTGGGGGGGAAAGGGTTTAAAACCAGGGTTAAAAAGGTTTTAAAATTAATACCTTGGGGCTGGAAAGGGGGGGTTTTTAAATCTCTTTTTGTTTAGTACTTCGGGGGTTTGGGCTTTACGATTTCCTAGGCAACTAGGTTTAAGGGTTTAAAATGCCAGTACCTTTATTCCCCTTTTTATAACCATGCAGAAGATCAAAAATGCGCGTAAAGATCCCAAAATGTATGACAGTCAGACACTCAAAACAGAAAAAATGGGAAAAAGGGGACAGGGGAGGAAGAGGAAAAAGAAAAAAGAAAGACAGAGACAGACAGGAGACTAACAGACAGAGAGACAGACAGAGAGACAGACAGAGAACAGACCGACAACAGACAGACAGACAGAAGCAGAGAGAGACAGAAAGAGAGAGACAGAAAGAGGAGACAGAGAGAGACAACAAAGACAGAGACAGAACACAGAGAGAGAGAATAAAGGAAAGGGGATAGCAGGGGGTAACGCAAAAATAAAACCAACAGCCCCTAAACAACCCTAAAGGGTCTTCTTTACCTGATTTTTTTTTTCCCATTCCTCCCGACCATGAGGACTAAATTTACTGCCCTTTCGTTTACTCCTTCATGCTGTCGGTAATAAATGGGGACCCCTTTTTCGGCCTCACCAGCAAGTTACAGAGTTCACCCCACGTTTGGGCCCCTTTGAAAAAAAAAGCTAACTGCTCGAAGGTTTTTCCCCCTTTTCATTCTGGAAAATTTGCAAGCAAATTTTCGGGTTTTGGTTTGAATGGAAAGCGTGCTTATATGTATTTGATCTCTTCTGCGCAGTGTGTATGCGCTGCTTTTATTCATTTATCCTAATTTTGATACAGTTTTTTCATAAAAAATTTTTACCCGGAAAAATGAAAAGAGGCTGACAATTTTTGCGAAAAACTTAAATAAGGGGGAAAGACCATCACCACCACAACCAAAAAAAAAAAACCACACACACAACACACACACGCCGCACACACACACAAACCACACACACACACACACACACA
>CM060317.1:45079164-45084164 GCA_030674155.1 Stramonita haemastoma | reverse complement strand
AAACAAAAACCATTTTGCATTGTCATTTTCTCTCTTTCATCTCTCCTCTCCCCCCCTAACCCCACCTCCCCCCCACCTCCTTTTTCCTCAAACAAAAAAAGTATAAAAAACGATTTAGAAGACATCACGTAGACAAAGGGGTATACAAAACAAAAAAAAAAAGAAAAAAAGAAAAAAAAGTGTCATCTTTTTTCGTTTCTGTTGCAGGAAGAAAATCTGACACATGAGGGCACATGTCACCACCACAGTCACAGCCTTTTTTGAGCAGAACGAAATTTTTTTTTTCATAAAAAAAAAAACTCTTAGAATTTTTAAAATCTTAACGATTTTTTTTCGGGAAAAAGGGCCACGGAACTGAAGCGTATACTCTGTAGGGGAAAAGACACCAGATCCGGGTAAATAACATTTTCTGGGACAGGTCAAGGCAACACGCTGCTGCTGCTGCGCTGCTGGCTTTTTCTGCTTTTTGCTTTTGTGGTGGGTGTCAGTCTAAGTCAACACTGTTTAGTAAGTCATGTGAAAAAATTTTTCAATTTTTTTTTTTTTGGGGGGGGATTTTTTTTGGGGATAATTCAAAAGTGTAAAAAAAGGGGATTAGGAAAAAAACTCTTTTTGTATCATATCCCTCTGTCTGTTGTGTGTGTGTCTATCTTTCAGGCCTTTTTTATGTCTTTGTAACTCTGTTTTTTTCTATAAATGCTGTCGTCCGTCTGTCTCTCTCGCTCTCTGTGCTGTGTCTCTCTCTCGTTCTCTTCCTCTATGTCTCCCCCTGCTTCTCGTCCTCTCCCAGTCTCTCCCTCCCCCCCCTCCCCTTTTCCTCCCTCCCCCCCACTCTCTCTCCTTTTCCCCCCCCCCCACTCTGTCTCCACACATTGTATTCATGCTTATGCATGTTGAGTGTTTATTTTTCTTTTTTTTTTTCTTTCTGATAACACCAGTTTTTTTCAATTAACTTTCACACATCGATTTTCCACAAAACCATCCATAAAAATCGGGTTTTGGGGACTGGTGCTGTTTTTGCCCCTGCTGTTGCCCTTGGTTTTTTCGTATGTATATATGTATGTGTAACAAGTAAAAATTGTGATGTCCCTCCCGCACAAACCCCGGAACACAGCACATTATCAGTTTAGAACATACCCAAAAAAAGAGATTGTAAAATTACATTTCACCGTGAAGGCGAAGTGTATGCAGGCAATTTGTATGCACCCGGGGATTTTTCGAAACCCTACCCCAAGAAACCGAGGGGATCGACAATTCCAGGTGTGTCCTAAATAGAAACACCCCGCATGATTGCCGCGCTCCTATAAAATGGGGGATAATCGAAAATTTTCCACCCCCCCAAAAAACAAAAACCACCACCCCCAACTTGTACCGCATCGAGGTACGCCACCTGCCAGCATATTGAGGGTGAAACCCCGTACCCCTTAAATTACTATCTCCAAAACTATTTTTAAAAAAAAAAATCCCACTGGGTCTTCCCCCACCTAAGTAGGCTACCGGGCAACATGTTTGGGTGCTGAAAACCAGTACCCTGACCACGTTATCTACAAAATACAATTCACCTACTCGGCTTTCACCCCACCCCCACAAACCACTTGAAAAAAAAGTAAAAATAATTTGATGCCCCATCTCTGCACAAACCCGAACACGGCCCAGCCATTTAGTTTAGAATGTGACTCGAAAAAGAGGTTGCGTAAGTACATTTCACCATGAAGGCAAAAATACATGCAATGGGGTTTTCAAACCCAACCCATGGAACAGAACATCACAATTCACAGTTTGTCCCCAAATAGAAACACGACGCTGCAATCGTCGCCTCTGAACACCGGGAGAAATCTACATTTTCCACCCATCACATAGTAAGAAAAATTTTTTTGGGTTTTTTTGATATTCCTCTGCCCTTTTATTTTTTCTGTGTTTTACTTTTTTTCTGAATTTGGAGGGTTTTTTTTCCTTATCTTTCTTTCTTTTGGTTGCTGAGGGATATTTTTTCCAGAAATTTTTTTTTGCTCACTCAATGTAACTTTTTAAAAGTTATTTACGTTTTGGTTTTTTTTCCCCATTCCTGTTTAATTACTTCTTTGATATCTTTAAAAAACAACAACATTCCTTTATGCTTGTTGTGCAGAGATTTTAGCATGCTTTTTAAAAAGGTTTAATGGAAAAAAATTTGATTTATTTGGAAAAAAGGAGGGCAGGAAGACCCTTTTTTCAGGAGTTTTCTTAATGCTGGAGATTAGTCGCACTGACTCTTAAAAAGCAACAAAACAAAATGACAAACAGGGTAATTCTTAGGGGAAAAAAGCAAACAGCAAACATGATAGCTAGACAAACGAAATCAAACTAAAAAACATAAAAATTCATCAGTAATAATTATAATTATGATTTAAATGGGATATATATCCCATTTGCCTACTGTCCAGGGACCCGCAATTGAGGGGCGGGGCCCACCTCCTCTCCTTCGCGCTTTTCCCCTTTCCCGACCGTAAAGAGGGCAGGTTTTCCCCCTTTACAGCTGGTAACTGGGGGGCTTACGAGGCAAAGGGGTGCAAAAAGGTCACCCTTTTCCCCTTAGTAACCACACTCGATGCTGCTTAACCTGGGAAAGCCCGTCCCACTACTGACCAAAATGTGTTTTTTGACAAACATCAAAAAGAAAAAAATGCCAAAAATTTTTAAGGTTTTTCATCATGTTTTGTGTTTCGTTTTAAACCAATGCCATTATCAAAAACGCATAAACATGGTAGGCTGTTTTATAGCAAAAATATGACAAGTGGGAAAGGGCATTATTTTCCCCGCACGTAGCAAATATAGCCCTGCACATCTGAAACCCCTCTGGGGCTCTGTTGCTTTAGTAAAGAAGTTCAACAAACACAAAAAACTAAAATCATTAGCAGAGAACTTAACTCATCGTATCAAAATTTTATTCCAACACTTTTTCCATTTTAATGTCTTCTTTTCAGTTTGAGAAGGTAAAGGGAAAGGTGACTTAACTGAACTTGTGCTTCCTGTTACCTCGTGTTGAACATAGAAACTGTATGCACTAGCTGTATATCCCCATAGTAGAAGTTAAGATAAATAAAAAATGTCTGGAAATCCAAATATAAACCTCTCTCTCCTCTCTCCTCACTCTCTCTCTCTCTCTCTCTCTCTCTCTCTCTCTCTCTCTCTCTCTCTCTCTCTCTCTCTCTCTTCTCTCTCTCTCTTCTCTCTCTCCTCTCTCTCTCTCTCTCTCTCTCATCTCCTCTCTCCTCTCTCTCTCTCTCT
This sequence comes from Stramonita haemastoma, assembly GCA_030674155.1. Classification (NCBI taxonomy): domain Eukaryota; kingdom Metazoa; phylum Mollusca; class Gastropoda; order Neogastropoda; family Muricidae; genus Stramonita; species Stramonita haemastoma. Next base: position 45,080,897 of record CM060317.1, on the reverse strand, counting down.
CTCTTTCAGAACACTGATTATGTACATTAACAATATGTGTGTTTTTGGTCCTTGTCTATACATGACATTATTTATGTTTCATGCTTATTAACTGCAAACGCCATTTCTCCCTCTTACAAACAGATAGACAGACAGACAGACAGACAGACAGACAGACAGACAGACAGACAGACAGACACAGACACATAAACATAGAGAGATCAACAGACAGAAATACAGAAAGAAAGAATATGAAAAACAACAACAACAACAGAAACACATACAAAACCCCCAAAGAAAAATGGTCATCAAGTTCAGCCCTGCTACAAGATGGTGCCAAAGAAGACGTGCATGATTATGTCACCTCCACTGCCATCCTTCTTTGAACTGAGGGAGGAGGTGACAGCCCCGATATGGCTGGCCTGTGTGGTCAGTCGGCAGGGCTAGAAAACAACATGACTGCATTGGATTGGATTGGATTGGAGGGATTTCTATGCTGGTTTTTTTTTATTTTTTGTTGAACAGAGTGTCTCTTTTCTACAGAGCTGAGTATTAATTTTGTTGTATGGCCATGGCAATGCAAGGACTGAAGGTATCTGGTCTCTGTACTGGAGGAAACACTAGGAGCCAGGTAAATACCAGATTTCTAGGACAGGTCAAGGCAACACGTCTGGTGCCTGCTGCTGCTGCTGCTGCTTCTTGTTGTGATGGTGGCATCCGAGCTCACAGAACAGATTGTGTCAAATAAGCAAGCTATATTTTTTTATGTTTTATCGGGTTTTTGTTGTCAAATTAGAAAGATGAGACAATATTGACTCTACATATTCTTTCTATCCCGGTGTTTATCTCTTTTCATCTGTTTGTCTGTCTGTCTGTCTGTCTGTCTGTCTGTCTGTCTGTCTGTCTGTCTGTCTGTCTGTCTGTCTGTCTGTCTCACTCTCTCAATCCCTCTCTATCTCTCTCTCCCCAACTCTCTCTCTCTCCCTCTCTCTCTCTCCCTCTCTCTGTCTCCGTCTCTCTGTCTCTGTCTGTCTGTTTATCTGTCTGTCTGTCTGTCTGTCTGTCTCTCTGTCTGTCTGTCTCTATGTCTCTGTCTCTGTCTCTCTCTCGTATTTTAGAAAGTTCATTATCTGTGAACATTGCATGCGTTCTCGCAAGCTTTTCATTGAGAGTAAACTGTTATTGAGTTGTTGTTGCTCTTATCGTGGGTTGTTATTGCTGCTGTTGTTGCTGCCATTGCTGTGTTTATTTTGAGTTGTTAGCTGTTGTTTGTCAATGATGGCTAATTTTGCTTTCGGCATGTTTGCTGTTTTAAACTTCATATTTTTGTTTGTTAGTCTGTCTGCCCTTTGTCTGTTAAATCATTAATTTTGTGTTTGCTACCTTTGATCATTTTTATTTGCTTGTCGGATTGTTTAGTGTTTTTAAGGGGGTAAGGAGGTGACTGATTTTGTGATTTAAGACCCAGATAGCGCAGGGGCATTAGATTGGTACATCTCTCCAAATGAAGTGTCGGTAATGTGAAGGGTTGGTGAACATATCCATAACATTAACAAGCAAATAAATAAACACATCAATAGATATATAGATACACGAAAGACAGAAAGAAGAACAAAAATCTCAAACGTAAAACAAGCACAAAAAAAACCAGCAACAAGAACCAAAACAAGAACAACACCAACAACAAGGACAAGGACAGGAACAACATCAGCATCATCATTATCAGCAGCAGCAGCAGCAGCATCACCAGCAGC
>CM060317.1:45066664-45071664 GCA_030674155.1 Stramonita haemastoma | reverse complement strand
TACAACCAAAGTTTTTTTGTTTTTTTTTTTAATTTTGTTTTTGGTTGTTTCTTTTTTGTGGGGTGGGGGGTGTGATATTATTTTGAATAAGCTATGAATAAAGTAAAAAAAGATCAAAGAGAATAAAACGCCAAGAATTATCCATCTTGATCTAGCTCGTCTTTCCTTTTATATCATCAAGGTCTTTTCCCTCTCTTTCTCTAGTTTATTTCTTTGTTACGAAAACAAACCGGTACTGTGGACAAAATAAATGCGTGTCTCTTCACGAACATGGCAAACAAAGCACTCGTTAGAAAGCAGACGACAAGCTGACGGAGCAGACTAGCCTTTGTACACTTCAAATGGACAAATGAGGAAAAAAAATCAAAGAAACCAAGGGGTGGTTATGTAAGTATGCACGAGAAAAAAGAAAGATTAAAAATGGATGAACTTTGTATGTTACCATTGTGTGGGACGTACAAAAGATGGAAAAGAAGATACTGCATGCTCTCTCTCTCTCTCTCTCTCTCTCTCTCTCCTCCTCTCTCTCTCTCTCTCTCTCTCTCTCTCTCTCTCTCTTCTCTCTCTCTCTCTCTCTCTCTCTCCTCTCTCTCCTCTCTCTCCTCTCTCTTCCTCTCCTTTGCACAGTAAATAGTCTTTCAAAGGACTATTTCTTGGAACCTGTAAAAGGCAAAATGTATAGAAGTCCTGCTATCTGGACCTTATTGTCATTCACAGAAACGAAAATAAGATTCTAAAGAAATGGTTCAGGTATTATTAAAAATGTTGTCAGGAAAACTTGAATTGGTTTTGTTGCTTTTGTAATTGTTTGGCGGTTTTTCGTTTGTTCTATTGTTCATGTGTCTGTTTTTACTGTTGCTGTTTTTGTGTTGGTTTTGTGTTGATGTTTTGTTGGTTTCTTGTTTGTTTAGGGGCGGGAGGGGGGGGCGGTCTTTGGGTTTTTAGGGATGTACGACCACTCGTGGAAAAATACACAAGCTGCTATACTCAAGATTCAACATTTAAGATTCAAAATTAATTCAACCCTAACCCATCTTGGGCATGAGGGATTTTAGTAAACAAAAGCCACTGTAGCATAATATGATTGAATTAACAAAAACGTTTACAACACTGATTTTGACAGAAACAAAGATGTAGTCAACCTTTTTTACAATGTCGTGCAACTTATCGACCATAAATTGCTAAGTTTTGGAAACTTCTTTTCGTCTGTCTGTCTTTTTTTTTTTTTTTTTTTTTTTTTAAAGAGAATAAACTACACAATGTGTGCATGGATCTTGGATACATATATTCCTGAGGTAAGACATTCTTCTCAAGCTCAAAAATCTTTTGATACTTCACTATAAAGTGAAACTCATCGCCTATTGCTTTCATGTTGCATTGCTTACAAAGACGATTTTTTTACGTTGAATGCCCTTCATTAGTTTGCTCGTCTTGTTTCAATCGGCAGTGAATGATTGATACACCTGATTCTAAATAATGAAATCATATTGTTTATGGCAACTCATTAATGTACTTTTCTTTTAAAACATTTTATTTGTAATTGCGATTTAAAAAATCTGTATTTGTTACTTCTTTGCAACTCTTTTGACATGACCATACAAAATTATACTTTATAGCCTTTATGGGGACGGGATAGTTCAGTGGTCAGGGCACTCGCTTTCTCCCAACCAAGGTTAATTAAGCAGCATCGAGAGTGGTTGCCAATTGGATGGGTAACCGACCGTTTGCGCGCATTGGCTTCAGTACAGCCCCCCCCCTCCCCCCCCCCAGTTCACCCAGCTGTCAGGGAAGGTAAAGCAGCGAGGGAGAGGAGATGGGTGTCGCCCTCAGTATGCTGACCCCTAGAGAAGCTGAGTCTGTGATGCCTCGTTCCCACATCAGTTAAGGGACATCTTTACCTTTTTTTTTTTTTTTTTTTTTTTTACCAAGCCTCTATAACATAACGACATAAACTATCTTCGTTTACAAAAGTCCTGTGCTTCCCAAACACGGTCAAAGCCTGTTTCTATTAAAATCTCATGAAGTGTTTTCATCTGTTCTGAGCAATACAGTCTCTTCGTATATGAATCAAACAGTACATAACATAATCTTGATAAAGGTTTGTCAGTAATAAGATCACACCAAAATCTGATAATCTTGCACCAATTACAACAGAAAGAGGGATATTCCAGTTTCACCATTTATCATTTAGTCATTGTGCTCCTTTTAAGTCTGATAAGATGTTTCAAAAGCTTTTTCTGCAATTTTTTCTCCCCCCAAAATTTCATAGCTCCAAATTTGCACAGCCATTACAACAATACGGGAACAACCATTGTTTGATAAAGATCGAGGACAACATCAACAAGAACAATTATTCGGATGTCTGCTCGTCTGCATCAATGAAATATTGCTTTTTGGCTTGCTCATATACTGCTTTCTTACCTTTGCAAAATTTACGGTTTAACTATGTAATATTCTTAGGTAGTTTTTAGAAACGACAATGCTGATACATTTTTTTCCAAACCTAAATCGCACTTTCTGGCTTTTCTTATCACTGAACATCCTTACTTTTGTTTTATGTTAACATCTAATTTCCACTCCAGGAGCTTTCTGGAGCTTGTCTGCAGGTTCTGCAAGTAAAAATGTGCCATCTGCATACAAAAGCTCTAATAACTAGTAATACGTACGTCAGCTACTTTAATATTCATATAATCACAATTATTTTTCATGAAATATATTTCTAAGTCATTAAGATATAACAAAAAGAGAACTGCAGATCAATTTTAATTTTCACCTAACATACATGTTGACATTGACTCAGAATGGAGAACTTTCAGATAGCTACTACTGACCCAGGCCAAAAAGCTTTGTCGATTCATTGACAACAGCAAAGCACAGACAGCTAGGCTTACATCGAAATAACTAGAGTTACGCTTTGAAAAGTCTTCTTGAGATGGTTTTCATCCATGACAGTATCTTAGCTTAACAATCTGTACTTCCCATCAAAAGAGAATCTGAAATCTTCGAAGATGGATACTGCTGCTTCAATGGCGAAGTACTTGAAAACAGCCATGCAGGCAAACGTTTCCATTTTGTGTGACTGACAGTCTTACAGCCATTCCCGTGTGTAGTGAGTGAGACAAGTGCATTATTCGGGAGGAGGGGTGGCAGGATAGGCTGGCGATAAGGGTATGATGCATTCATGATCTGCTGACCCGGGTTCGAATCTCGTTCCAGAGGATTTTTCCTCTGGAGTTAACAACAGTGCCGACTGTACTCCCCCCCAAAAGTTCTAGGATGAGACTATAAACCGAGTTCTCGTGTGCGAACGCAGGCATGATATCTTGCGCACACGTTAAAACCCATTCAGCTCTCGAAAGAGTAGGCCATTGTGCGCTGGTGGGAAATGACAGCATTTACAAACTGCATATACATGGGGACTGGACGTAAAAAAAACACGTGCATGCTTATTCCTTTATCCTCGAAATAAAGAATAAAAAAAATAAATGTGAGATACCCAGTCTGACAGCCTGATAACTATCAAAGAAGACTCTAGATCATGAATGAAAGAAAGGACAAAACAGGGCTTGACTGCTCAGACGACAACAAATGTCACAGCAAGCTGGAGTTGGTCACTATTACCATTTTTGCACACGCGTGTTCCCACCTTCACGGATTTCCCCAATTTCTGCTTCGTGTTTTTTCCCCCCGACATACTTTCCAACTTCTTGTAAATCAACAAGAATCTTGTCTTCAATATTGTTCCTCCTCAGAAAGGCCAAAGTGTTTCCCAGCTCCCAAATGACAAAAAGTTGGCCAACATACCACCAACCTGATCGAAAAGTGTGCGAAAGAAACCTACCTGAGCTCACACAGCTAACTACCAGGTGATGAAGACAAGCTGCATTTCCCCTTCAAATTTGGACCCCTGGAGAGAATATGGGTCATTCTTGAGAAAGAAGGTGGCGGTGAGAATGTAGACAGAACTGCCAACTGTTAGACAATGAAGGGACTTAGGATCAAGAACAAGCTTCTTCATTTTTTTTCCCTTGTTCGTCTTTTGTTTTGTTGTTCTATTCTTCTTCTTCTTCTTCTTTTCTTCTTCTTTTTTCTTCTTCTTCTTCTTCTTCTTCTTCTTTGAAATTCTTTGCAATTCTTCTTCACAATTCTTCTTCGCAATTCTTCACAATTCTTCTTAGCAACTCTGTGCAATTCTTCTTTCTTCTCTTCCTTCTTTCTTCTTCTCTGCTTCTGCTTCTGCTTCACATTCTTTTTTGCATATTCTTTGGCGTTCCCTAGGTTAACATTCTCGGAATCACCAAGGACAATGTCTTCTGTATCCCTCACCACCTAAAATCGCCCTGTGAACCGTAACATTGTACACTTTGGGTGAGATATGTGTATGTATAGCTGTCTTTGAAGTACCTTGCCATATAGGTAACCATCATGCGCTTCGGTGTTTTTTTTCCTCTTTTAATATACAGAGCAGGCTTGATTTGTGAAGGCTTTGTTACAGATGAAAACAGTCTTAACATAACATTTCACAGTATATCAATATTTTGAGATAGACGTCGGAGCTGTACTGACAGCATTAGGTAACGAAAATTTTGGCTTGGGCCACAAGTACTGGTTTGGAAATGAGCACAGAATATTTTTCACATTTGACTGCAAAATCAAAGACAAAAAAAAACATTTTATCAAAAAAAGGAGTTTTCTCTTAACCTTCGTGTAAAGAAATCCACTCAGTATAAGATTTGTCCCTTCTAAAAATGAAAAGAAAAAAAAACTTATACTAAGTCTTTAACAATAAGCAAAACGAATCACAAAAAGTAACGCATTTGCAACATTATCAGATCTTCATTCACTAGATACTCAAAGTCAATTTTGCAACTGCTTGTAACTCTACATTAGTAATAACGCATCTATATGCTCTGTGCGCAATGCAAAGAACTGTATCTCATTTTCTCTTGCATTTTGACATTAAGGGCACATCAAGCCAATCAGAGAGGCCCTTTTACATC